>CAXAAD010000121.1:4572500-4619165 GCA_963966675.1 Lasioglossum calceatum
TGGTGGCTCTGATCCACTGTTGGTCCGTTCTCTCTATTTGAGGGATGTCACAGAGCTAAACCCTCTCGCTCCACCTCCTCGTGGTGGACCCTGGGACACACTTCGGTGTGTGCTAACGGGGCGAGGGGTCGGGACTGGGTCGCAAGATGTCGGCCCGGGACCGTTTACCGCATACCGGTGGTCATGTTTTACCGGAGCGGGGGGGCTTGCCTTCACCGGCTGGTCCTGAGAGGAGGAGAAACCTCTCTAAAAAAGTCCTTAACCCCAAGTTTAGCTCGCGGCGAGGGGGTCACCTCCGGAGTAAGCGCCGGAGGTGGGCCGGGCTAGTGAACCTGGTCTTTAGCGAGCACCTCTGCGGTACCGGCCCGCACCGCAGAGTATGGATGGGCTTCCCCAGGCAAGGCGGCTCTGCCTGGGGTGACGTCGATTCCGACCACGATCGTGGGAACCCTATGGATTATTCGAAAATACTTGGGGGTATACGGGGGGGTAAGTTAGGCGCGAGTGGGCGCGAGAAGGGGAAGGCGGGCTCGGTGAAGCCGAGCGGGAAGGGGGACAGCGCGGTGGCGGGGGAAGGTACCTCCGGTAGCGGTGTGTCCCCGGCGGCAGGCGCCTTGGGCAACCAAGGAGGCAGTCGTGGGGAAGTGATCCCTCTGCGGGGTTCTGTGAACCCATCCGACGAGAGGCTGAGCCCGGTTCTGGGCAGGGGCGGGGGGGACCCGGAGGGCGACTGGACGGACACTGGGTCTGTCCTCTCGTCTGCCGCGTCCTCGGCGGGTCCGGGACGGAATAGGAAGCGGACCGGGGGTCCTCTCGCGGAGACGACCGCGCAGAGGCAGAGGCAGGAGTCCGAGTCCCCGCCAAGGGACCGGATTAATTATGGGGTGGGAGGCCTCTTCTCGAAGAGGGTTGCCCGCGAGCTCCAAAAGGCCGGCAGTGAGCTGGCCGCCTCGTACAGTACGTACGGGGACTTTGAGCTCGCGGAGACCATTGGGAAGGCCTGTTCAGCGGTGGACAGGGTGTCCACCATCAGCACTGGGCTGAAGGGCTCCTGCGTCAAGGAGCTCAGGACCGCGTCCTTGGAGATAAGGATGGCGGGGGGGGAGCTCGCTTGGCGGATGCAGCAGGGGCAGGGGCCGGCGGATCCGGCAGTTATGGAGGAGCTCGACGAGCTCCGCGCGAGGGCCCAGGCGTTGTCGGTGAAGGTCCGTCGTCTGGAGCGCGAGCGCGATGAGCTCGTCGAGAAGTATGAGGGACCGCCGACATCGAAGGTGGCGAGGGTGGATCCCGACCAGGCCCCTTCAGGGCCTGGAACGAGAGCCGAGCCTCGGTCGGATCCGGGGCCGGCGGGGGGAAAGCCCGACCGGGCCTCTTCAAGGCCTGGATCGAGAGCCGGATCTCGGTCGGATCCGACGCCGGCGGGTGGGGATTCCCGAGGAAATCCCGGGCCGACTCCGGACAGCGGAGGCGTGAAGGCGGGCCCGTTGTCGTTGGCGGGCTCGGGGATGGGAGGGCTCGCGGGGGAAAACCTGTCGCTCGATGTGGTCGGGAGACTCATCGACGACAGGGTGTCCTTGATGGAGCGCCGCCTCATGTCGGCGCTGCTCCCCCACGGGAACAAGGGAGTCCCGGCCGACGCGGCGGACCGTCCTAGGGGCGTTCCGAGCGTCGGCGCTGGCGCTTCCAAGTCTGGGAAGACCCCGAAAGGGAAGGGGAAGAAGGGGAGGGGGACGACGGGGCCGGAAGGGTCCCGTCTTGCCGACCCTAAGAAGGGATCGAGGGCGGGGGCTACGAACCCCGCCTCGGGGTCTAACACCCCCGGGGAGGAGACCTGGGCGACGGTGGTCTCCCGGCGGGGCAAGCGGACGGCCATAGCGGCCACAGCGCAGCCCGTACCGGGGGATGCCGACGTTGCGGGTCCCAGTAAAGGGGGGCAGAAAGCTCCCCTGGGAAGGGATGTTCCCCCTCCCAAGGGAAGGGCGGAGCCGCGATTGCCGCGGCTGCCGAGGACGGCGGCTGTCGTTTTGACGGTTCCCGTGGGGTCGAAGGCGACCTATGCCTCCGCCATGGAGAGGGTGACCACCGGCGTCCGGCTCGAGGACGTTGGCATCACCGACGGCCTCTCCTTCGGTCGTGCCCAAACCGGTGCCCTCATGATGAGGGTTCGCGGGGCGGGTGGCCGAGAGAGGGCGTCTGCTCTGGCGGAGCGCATGAGGGGCGCTCTTAGGGATACGGGGGTGGTGGTGAGCACCCCGGCGCGGAGGGCCGAGATACGGATCCGTGGGTTGGGCATCAGCGCAACCCCGGAGACGGTTCGGGCCTCCCTCGCGGGGGCATCTTGTTGCCCCCCCGAGGAGATCCGCGTCGGGGCGGTCAACAGACCACCCGGAGGGGGAGGGAACGGGCCCGGCACGTGCTGGGCCCGTCTGCCCTTGGCGGCAGCGCGGAAGCTGGCCGGGGTCGGACGCTTAAGGGTGGGGTGGGCCTCTGCGCGGGTTGAGGTACTGGAGCAGCGCCCGCTCCAGTGCTTCCGCTGTCTGCGCGGGGGCCACACGTGGGCCAAGTGCACCCACGACGGGGAGGCGAGCCGGGACAGCCGGTGTTACCGATGTGGGGACGAGGGGCACAAGGCTGCGATGTGCACACGGCCGCCCAGGTGCCCGCTCTGCGGGGACCTCGGCCTGCCGGCCGGACACAGGTCCGGCACTCGCGCCTGTCCTTCCTTCCGACCCGGGGCAAAACCCTTGGCGAAGGGGGGGACGGGGAAGGAAACGGCGGTTCCGGGGACCGACCCGGCTCGCCTACCCGACGATGGGCAGATGGATACGGGGTAGAGGCCCGCCCTTCTGGCGGGGTCCCCCCATAGGGGATGGCCCTCCTCCCACGATCGGGGGCGTTCCCGATTGCGGGAGGGGGGAATGAACGCTTGGGTGTCGGCACCTACGCGTTCACGGGAGAGGGGGCGTGGCCCGGGGGTGTGCGAAATGCATCCCTCCGAGGGACGCGCCTTACCGCGCACGGAGACCCCACCGATCGCGTCGGCCGCCTTAGCCGGTTTTGCCGATCGGGGGGGTCACCGGGGGACGCCAGGGTGGTTCGGGCCGGACCCGGATCTCCTATCGGGCGTCCTAGGGAAGGGGGGGAAACACAGGGTCCGTCTGTGGTTCCCCTTGTAGGGTAATTCGTGGGGGAGGCTTCTCCTTCCCCTCGGGAAGTCTAGGTAAAGACAGTGGGGAATTCCGGTTGTATGCTCACGCGATCCCGGGTTCCCCGCAATTAATGTCTAGGGACGGATCGCAGGGTTTTAGTCGGTGAGAGTCCGACATTGGCCTTCCCCATCATACCGGTGATGGGGGGGGTTATCCATAATGGATTTCCCTGACGTTATAAAAAAAAAAAAAAAAAAAAAAAAAGGTTAGGTTAGGTTAGGTTAGGTTAGGTTAGGTTAGGTTAGGTTAGGTTAGGTTTGCGAGCCGGGTTGCGAGCCGGGTAGTATTTTCGTCCCCTTCGACTTTTGTCGTGCGGCAATTTTTTAGCCATTTTTTGGGCGGACGGGTACATTTTGGCGCGCAGAGGAACAGCGGCTAGGAGGCGCAAAGGGTAGAGTAGGTACGGAGCGAGCGGGCGCGTGTGTCGGCGACTCCGAGAATCGCGACTCTAGCAGTCGAAAAGTGTGTAAACGGTGTGTTTTTAGGATAGGATAGTGTTTTGTCAATGTATGATGATGGCGATAGGGTAGTTTCTAGGTTAAAGTAGAATAGTGAAAGTGTGAGAGAGATTGGAGCGGCGAAGTGCGGAGAAGGGCGTAGGTTTAAGTGAGCGTAGAAAGTTAAGTTAGGTTAAGCGCGTGATGTGTCAGAGAGTCGTGTAGGGGCGGAATTAGTCCGAATAAAAAAGGAAATTGTTACTAAAAGCTGTGGTTGATACCATTAATTCCCACCCTAGAAAGTGAGGGTCAGATTTAAAGCAGTTAGAGTAACAAAAGAGCCAAGTTCAACGTTCAGGTCGGTAAGGTAGGGGGTGGCTCCATAAGCCGAAACTCCGAACTCTGGAGACGGTTATCGGTAAGGTAGCTCCCCTGACGGGTTAGGAATTAAACGTCTGAGAAAGGGAGACCAGTTCAGCAATTCAGGTCGGCAAGGTAGGAAGCGTGATCCGTAGTTCCACTAATCGTAGTTCCATAGTAGTTCCACAAACGGAATAAGATTACTGAATCAATTTCCGGCGCGTGGGTTATCGGTAAGGTAGATCCGCAGGCTGTAGGGACGTTCAAAAGTAAAAGAGTAATCTGCCAAAAACTTTGATAAGAGGATCGGAATACAGGGCAGGGCTCAGCCCTGAAAAAGAGCCGAATGCCGGTAGGGCACTCGCCGCGAATTCAACCCCCTAAAGATAGGTCGGATAGGGAAAGACCCCAGGTTAGTCAAGGGGACCCACAAGGGGAGCCAACGAAGTCAGGAAGTGAGTCGATTTACGGAAAAAGGAAAATGGAGGACAAGGCAGAGGAAGGCGCAGGGGGCTCAGACGAGTCAAGAGAGGATGATATTCTGATTATAAGTGGACTGAGGGGGGAAAAGGAGGTCAATAAAAGACAGAAAAGAGATGCCGAGGAGGATCTCAGGGCAAAAATAGGGGAGCTCAATGCAGTGATCAGGAAAGTAAGATTCACCGCGGAAACGGTAAAGAAGTATTGCGTGAAAAATAAATGCATTAGTACCAACATTGTGGAAAGTGCGGGAACGGTGACGAGTGGTCTAGGTAAAGCAGTAGAACTCTTAATAGAAACAGAAAAATTATTAGAAGGCAGGCAGGGGGTAAAAAGCGTGGAAAAAGGTAATAAGGAAACTCAAGTTACCCCCTCCTTGAGAGGAAGGGAATCACGTAGTGAATACGCGAATAAGTACACACAGAGTTCTCCCGTACCGGCAGAGAGAAATATAGGAAAAAACAAAGAGGGGAATGTAGGGAAAGCGAGTGGTCAGGTTGAGAGTGAAGAGCAGGGTGAAGAGTGGACTCTAATAAACAGAGTAGACAAAAAAACTCAGGCTAGAAAAGATAAGGAAGAGAGAAAGAGAATAGAAGAAGAAGAAAAAATTAGGAGATTAGACAAAGAAAAAAGTGAGAGAGCAGCTAGGAAAAGGAGGAACCCTCCTACGCCCAGACCAGAGGCTATCATTGTAAAAGCGTCTGAAAAGAAAACTTTTGCCGACCTGTTCAGAGAACTGAAAGCGAATGCAGGGGATAAGATAGGAGGGATCCAGACGGTCAGGAAGTCGAGGGGGGGCGATCTCCTAATCGAACTACAAAAAGAAACGAACTGTAGCGAGTTTGAAAAAGTAGTGAAGGAATCCCTGGGGACGACACAGCCAATTAGGCGGCTCGCTCCTAGGGTGACCTATGAGATTAAGGACATAGATCCGACTTTGGAAAAAGAGGAGATAATAGAGGAAATCGCCAAAAAATTGCAGGTAGACGTAGAGGAAGTCGTAATTAAAAATATGAGGTTTGGATACGGGGGAACAAGAACAGCAATTGTCTCCTTTACGAAGGCGTTAGAGGATAGGCTGATCGAAGGTAATAGGGTGAGAATAGGGTTTACTTCATGTAGGATTAAGGTGGCGGCGAACGTTATAAGATGTTTCAAATGCCACGAGTTCGGGCATATGACGTATACATGCCCGAGTAAACAGACGTCGAATCAATTATGTAGAAAATGCGGTACGGAAGGGCACGTGATCAATGACTGCCAGAATGCACGTAGATGCATTCTTTGCACAAGACAGGGGGTCAGTCCCGACGAAGCAGAACACGTGGCCGGAGCCATGAATTGTCCGCAATATAAAAAGTACGTGGCGCAGATTAGCGAGAGAACAGGGCAGAATTCAAACTAAAAATTCTTCAAATAAATGTGAATCATGCCAAGCTGGCCCACAACCTCCTGTACCAGACGGCAATCGAACTAGAGGCAGACATTGTGCTAATATCCGAGCCCTTACGCAACCCGGGTAACTGGGTTTATGCTAGAAATACCAGCAACGTGGCAATCTGGGTGACCGGGTTCAGGGGTTTGAAAAACCAGGAGGATGGAAATAGTCAGGAAGAAGATTTCGTGGCGGTCAGGATAGGTCAGATCACTATAATTAGCGTCTATTTGTCTCCGAACATCTCACCGGAATTGTACGCAAGGAAGCTAGAAAAAATAGAGAGCTATGTGAAAAAGGAGAAAAAGAAGGGCAGAAAAATAGTAGTAGGCGGGGACTTTAATGCCAAATCTCCGGCATGGGGGTCCAAGACCCAGAGCACCAAGGGCACACTGACGCTGGAAATGCTCCTGGACCTCGACATCCACCCGGTGGTCCCCATAGGGGGGCCCACGTTTGAGAGGAGAAATGCTTCCTCCAATATAGATTTTATAGCAACCTCGCCGGAAATCCAGGAAAGAAGGAAGCTTACATGTAAGGTTTTGAAGAAAGAATCGGCCTCGGACCACAAGTATTTAATGACGGAAATTGAGATGGAGGAACCGAGGAATATGGAGGAGCTGAGAACAAGCAAGTGGAAGGTAACGCCTTCGGGAATGATCAAGCTAAGTAGGGTGCTAAGCAGACGACTCCAGGAAGGAAACCTGGGAGGTATTGAGGTCATGGAGCAGAACCAGATAGACGAGTTTCTGCAGATGTTACCTGAAATCTGCGATGAAGCCTTGGAAAGAACCGGGCAGAGGAAGGCAAGAAGAGAGAATCCCTGGTGGTCAAAGGAGATTAGCGCAGAAAGAAACAAGGCACAAAAATTGAGAAGACTGAGACAAAGAGCTAAGAAAAGGGGGAATCCGGACGAGGCTGAGGCTCTACACGAATTGTATAAGTATGCAAAAAGAGAGCTAAACAAAATGATTTTCAGGGCCAAAGAGAAGAGCTGGAATGAGTTATGCGAAACAATTAACAACGATACGTGGGGAAAGCCCTATAAGACGATAATAAGAAGGGTGAAAGGGGCCACGCCACCACCAGCACTCTCCTCTAATTTAGCACTAGAAGTAATGACTGGTTTATTTCCGCAGGAAAACAGGGAGACAGGAACGGACTCTGGAACAGAAGTAGGTAGAGAGCGCGTGCACAGCGGAGTCCAGGAAGTCGGCACAACGGGGGAAAATTTCCACAAAATTACAGTAGAGGAGATAGAAAAAGCCGGAAAGCTGCTGAAGACAGGAAAAGCGGCGGGATCAGACGGGATGCCTCCTGAAGCGGTCAAGGCTATACTCTCCCTGAGACCAGACTGTTTTGCGGCTATGTTTAATGGGATCTTAAAAAGTGGAAAAATCCCGGAACAATGGAAACGAGCAAGGACTATATTGTTGCGTAAGCAAGGTAAGGACCCCGCCACCCCCTCTGCTTACCGTCCTATTTGTATTATAGATGCGGCTGCTAAGCTCCTGGAGTACGTCCTAAAAGGAAGGATTTTAGAGAATCTGGGAACAGAGCCATTCAGACCAGAACAATATGGGTTTTGTAAGGGAAAGTCCACGACCCATGCAATGGATTACTTGAAGAGAAGGATAAGCGAAGCCACCAAACGCTTTAGGTATGCTGCCGTGGCGGCGTTGGATGTAAAAAACGCCTTCAATTCGCTGAAATGGAGTAAAATAATTGAAGAAATGAGGAAAAGAAGGATACCAAAGTATCTTATAGAAATAATAGAGGACTACTTCAGGGGCCGAGTGGTCACGTATCAATCCACCGAGGGGCAGGTGAGGATGGTAATGCGGAAGGGGGTGCCACAAGGGTCTGTTTTAGGTCCCCTGCTGTGGAACTTGGTTTACGATGGCCTATTAAAAAGACCATTACCTCCGCTGTGTACAAGAAGAGCGTTTGCAGACGATGTAGTCATCATGGCCCAAGATAGAAACCTGCTAAGAATGAAGGGAAAACTGGAAAGCATAATAGAGGATACCAGGAAATGGATGCAAACAGCAGGACTGGAGCTGGCAGAGCAGAAAACAGAGGTCATGATGGCGAACAGGAAAAAACTGCCAGATAACTTCTGTTTCAGAGTGGGAACTGCGGAGATAATACCTGGAAAAACATTAAAATATTTAGGTGTCACTTTTGACAATCAAAGGCTGTTCATGAAACATATAGAGATTTCCACGAACAAAGCCATTAAAGTAATGGCGGCATTGAGCAGTATAATGACAAACAAGATGAGGACGTCGCAAAAGGCGAGAAAACTATATTATCTGACGATGGAGGCCATCGTCCTGTACGGGGCTCCTATCTGGAGTGAAACGGCAGGAAAAGTGTTCTCAACAAATGCACTAAGAAGAACACAGAGAATGGGGTTAGCAAGAATAGCTTCAGCCTACAAGACAGTCCCAGTGGACACGCTCTGCGTTTTGACGGGAGTACCTCCATGGGACCTGAAAGCGGAAGAAAGGAGAATGCTATTTAATTGGGAGAACTTTATTTTTAATTTCCAGCACGAGTCGACGAGAGTTGAAAGAGGAGGAATGGCACAGATGGGAAGGATACAAAGGCCGTACAGAGGAGAAGGAGGTGAAGATGAGGAAAACGAAGAAGCACTTCTCGAGGAGCTCCAGGATATTGAGAACCTGGAAAGAGAACCGTCGACAGGAGAAGGTGAAGCGGAGAGGAGAAAAATTCTGAGGAAGCAGCTAAGAGAGGTAGCGAAACAGAAAACAATGGTAAGATGGCAGGTGAAATGGGACTCAGCTACGGTGGGAAGAATGACGCACGAAATCATCCCTAACATTGAGGATTGGACATCCAGGAAGCACGGAGAGTTAGATTTCTACCTGACACAGGCACTGACGGGTCATGGCGTGTTTAACTCATTCAGGCACAGGATAGGAAAGGCGGAGAATCCCTCATGCTGGTATCACCCAGGAATAGTTGACGACCCGGAACACACATTCTCTCAATGTGACCAATGGAAGGAGGAAAAGCAGAGATTGGCGGCGACGCTCAAGTTGGAGGAAGGAGAAATTTCTATGAAAACGATCGTGCGAGAGATGCTGCGCAGTGAAAGCAACTGGAGAGCGGCGAAGGGATTCTTCAGGACCGTTCTTATGAAAAAGGAAGAGGAGGAGAGAAGAAGGGAGAGGTCAAACAGAGACGAGGAAGAAGAGGACAACAGAGAGAGAGAAGAAGAAGATCCGAGAGACCAGAGCTAAGTAGAGCGATTACTTAATTATATGTAATAACAAATTGAAACGTGCAGTCGCCTATCCTTTTCGTTTTCTGTCTGTAGCCTGCCAAGATGAAGGAGGGAGCTGGGGGGGGGGAGTGAAGGAGGAGGATCTTCAACAAGTCAGCAACAGGACGGAGGGAAGGACGCGAGCCTCTTACAGCCCTGAGGAAGAAGCTACACAAGCGGTTCCAGGGCGGTTGGAGGAGGAGCGGAGATCTTGTCCAAGGATTGCTGTGCAGAAGGAAGGTGCATAGTCTACCCTCCCCCTATCCCTCTCCCTCTGGATTCGAGGGAAAGGCGGCAGAAGGGCGAAGCAGGGGGGCGACTGATGGAGTTAGTTAGAAAGTGTGCGAAAATTATAAGTAAAGTACAAGGTATGCGAGAAGAGATACGCGTAGAATGTAAGATAATTGTATGATAGGAAATTAGATTAAGTGCGGAACGTAGAAATAGGAAAATTTAACTATAACCACTCTCTCACGCTTTCAGACGTAGGTTTATTTATGCTAGTTTATACATATAAAAAGATAACGATATGTAAGAGGTAAAAGAGATATATTGTGCAGGATAGTATAAAGTTGGATAGAAGGGTTGCGGTGCACCAGGCGCCGTGACCATACGAACGTATGCGGTATGGGTAGCGAAGGCGGTAGGAAAGGCAGCGGTCCTTCAGGGGCAAAATAGCCTAGAACAGACAGATATATTAAATAGTATCGAGTCTCAAGATGGCGGAGGTGACGTCACAGCCAACGGAGAATAGTTTATGCAAAATTAGGATAGTTAGAGAACACGGATGCGGTTCACATTGTGAACGGGGGGTTTTTCGACCCGGACGAACACTCTGGATGCAAAAAACGGGTTCAGGAACTACTAAATAAGAAAATAATATTGGAATTTAAAAATAAAAAAATTTTTTTTAATGTAACAAACGCGGAATAGAAAAATAAGATAGTGGGTAAAATTTCGATAAATAAAAACTTAATAGGAACGGAGATATTTAAGATTTTTCATTCATAAGAATTTAATAAAAACCATATTTGAGTAATTTTTTTATCGGATACAGGTGCATAATGTTAAAATGGGCTGGTGTACAAAAATTAGACTAATAAAAGTGAAACACCAAATAAGGTATTCAGCATTTTCAACTTGGCAACTAAATATTAAAGTCAGTCTAGAAAAATTTCTTGCATGGAATGAGATGCAAAACAGAAAATATAAGATAGGAGAAAAAATTAGATAGGTAAAAGTTTAATATCGGAATGGTTATTTGATGTTTTTCACTTTCGTGAAGTAGGCTGAGACGGAATTCCAAGGCTGGGCCGACTCGCTCGCTCGTAAGCGGACGAGGCGGCTTGGGAATTGGAAAAAAGGCCGGGAGGTGATGTGGAAAATCCTTAAATCTTTTATTTATTTTTATTTAAATAAATAAGTTTTGAGTTAAATAGGGGTCTAGGGGGTTCGCCCGGTGTGAAATGCCCACCCGTGGAACCATAGAAAGCGGAATTCTAATTTTGATACGGTTCAATGTTATTTTGACCGGACAGAAGGTAATAACATTGAAAACCGTTATTATAAATAGCATTACAGAGACAAAGTAAGTAAGGACGTATTTGGAAAAAGTGTTGGCCGGGACATACGAAAGGACACGACCGGTGAGGACAAACGTGATTTTTGAAAATAGTTATGTACATAAACCGCGGACGAAGGACGTACAGAGTGGGGGTACTCACCTGGGGGGTCGAACGCCTCCGTGAATCCGAACTGGCAGTCAGTCAGGCCTCAGTCGTGAAAGTTACGGTTTAGATATTTTCTCAAACTAGCGAATTAAATATTCAATAGTCGTAGCAAAGGCGAAAGGTGAGGTGAAGTTGCGGATAACGGATAGTGAAAGAATTAATCAAATAGATTTATTGCTAGAAATTAGAAAAATCTTCTGTTTATTTTATGAAGTAATATACATAGTTCAGTGCATTCTTATATTAACAGTAGAACTTAGATGTGATTTCTCGCTTTGGTTTAATGTGCGGACACTCATACACATGCTTCGGCGAATAGTAGTGAAGAGAATAGAAGCGGAATTAACTTTATTCTGTATAACGGCAAAGTGTAGCCAGCTAGTTTTGTGGTGAAAGCACCTTCATACAGGTGCGAGTTTTGATTCCAAGGACGGACGACCGGTCGAACGGTTGGAAGAAACGAGTAGACGTGAAACACAGCCACGGGATGACGTCACGAGGCGTGTGTGTGAGAATCCGCGCGGCTTGCAGCCAGGGCTGTCCAAAGCTGAAATCAGAGATAAAAAAGGAATTAGAAGTAGTAGATAGAAAGTAATAAGTGGTGTTGTGTTTTTAACCTGTTTGCAGAGCCAGAATCCATCGGGCGATCCTAGGTGGTAACCTGAAAAAAAAAAAAAAAAAAAATAAAAAAAAGGGAAATTAAAAAGAGAGACAGTGGGGGAAAAAAAATAAATAAATTTAGGATAGAAGTAGGCTATTACAGTGTTAGCGCCTGGCTCTAAGAGACGTTAGCGAGTATATTTCGTGAACGAAGCGTTTTCGGAAAAGGGTTCCTGCACATTGTTGGTTAGGAAGGAGGTCCCCCCTCCGATTCTAGTTTTTCGAGGGGCGTTCGGCGGTTAGAAGGGCTAGGAGTGGGGTGCCAGTGCCAGTGGCTTCGGGGAAGGAAAATCGAGAAAGGGTTTTTTTCCCGAGGCGCTGGGACCTCCCCCTGCCTAAACCTCGAGATAGGACCTTCACTTCCGGTGGGTCGTATCTGTAAGGACAGGTGATCATTTCGCGGCTACTGCAGGGGAAGGTCCCTTCCCCTGCAGCTGCGGTCCGTTTTTCGATTCGGCCTTCCGGGGCCGAGATACGGCCATTAGGGCGCAGAAGGAGCGGGGGTAGAGGAAAAAGCACAAGAATAATTAGCTTTTCTCTCGGTGGCGTGCATACGTACCTCGATTTTGAGAACGATCGCGCCGTAAATAGCGATTCTAGCATCGGCGCGGGGAGGTAGAGAGGGTCCCGGGTTTCCGGTCACCTTATACTTCGTCGCAGCGTGCGGAAAATCGAGGTGTGAACAAGTTGAGCGACGGCGACTCCGATAGGGCGGTTTAGAGGTTCGGGCGACACGACCTCCGGTAACCGAACCGGGGTAAAAATCGACCGTTCCGGCTGAAAAGCGGCGTGCGCGTGCGGACGGAGCCTCTGATGCTTTTCGCCTCTCAGAGCCTCCGGCGTAACTCGACGGATAAACCCGGCAGAGACGTTTTTCCGAGTAGAGGTCAACCGAAAAGTGCGGCGGATAGCGGCCAAAATCGCCAGACCGGCACGATGCGAGCCGGGTAGTATTTTCGTCCCCTTCGACTTTTGTCGTGCGGCAATTTTTTAGCCATTTTTTGGGCGGACGGGTACATTTTGGCGCGCAGAGGAACAGCGGCTAGGAGGCGCAAAGGGTAGAGTAGGTACGGAGCGAGCGGGCGCGTGTGTCGGCGACTCCGAGAATCGCGACTCTAGCAGTCGAAAAGTGTGTAAACGGTGTGTTTTTAGGATAGGATAGTGTTTTGTCAATGTATGATGATGGCGATAGGGTAGTTTCTAGGTTAAAGTAGAATAGTGAAAGTGTGAGAGAGATTGGAGCGGCGAAGTGCGGAGAAGGGCGTAGGTTTAAGTGAGCGTAGAAAGTTAAGTTAGGTTAAGCGCGTGATGTGTCAGAGAGTCGTGTAGGGGCGGAATTAGTCCGAATAAAAAAGGAAATTGTTACTAAAAAAAAAAGGTTAGGTTAGGTTAGGTTAGCCGACCGGCTTAATACGCGCGCGGAGCTTAATAGGCACGCCTTGAATGTGAATACGCTCTCTTCACACACATGTGTGTGGATGTATGCATGTTTGTGGATATGTGTATACGTATGTGTGTACATGTATGAGTATATGCACGTACATAAGACAATGGATATAGGATTTCAATAATGAACCAGAGTTTGTCTCTTTGTAACCCCAAAGAATTCCGTTATGTATTTATGTACGTTGACAATTAATTACAATATGTACACGCTCACATGTGATCCCAAAGAAACGACAAATATAGTTAGTTAACTTAAACTTCCTCTTTTCAGTTATTTGGTTCGTTCCTCACGGTTACCTTAACTCTCTCCCTATCGATTTCTCACAAGTGCTCTATTCTAGATCTCTCTCTCCCTCTTGATCTACTCTACTGAAACGCGGCAAATTCAACTAGAGAAAGTGCACTTTCTTTACATCCCCCCCCCCCCCCCGAGAGCGGAACTCTCCAAATACATACACTGTTCTCTAATCGCAACTACTCCTCCAACTCTTCTTCCTCTGCGTCAGCTGAAGTTGGTATTAATTTGCTTGTGTGGAAGAGCACCGTGTCAGTATTGTCTCTCCTCGCTCCTAACCTGTAAATTGAGTTTGATATCTTATCAATCATGTCGAAAGGTCCAATCCTCAATATGCCCATCTTCTTCCTATCCAGCTTACTTCCAAAAAAAAAAAAAAAAAAAAAAAAAAAAAAAAAAAAAAAAAAAACTCTATCCCCGATGTTAAAAATATATTCCTGTCTGTTTTTTATCGAATAGCTTTTATTATAGTTGTGGGATTTGAGTATACCTTCTAACGCTAACTTTTATCTTTCTCCCAGCGATCCTTATCACTTACTTCATTTGGTCGAATACTCACATCTGCGCCAACCAATCTCGTCAACGGACAAGCGCCAATAACCAACTGAGGAAGGAAAAAGAGGAGGGGAAGGAAGAAAAAAAAAAAAAAAAAAAAAAAAAAAAAAAAAAAAAAAAAAAAAAAAAAAAAAAAAAAAAAAAAAAAAAAAAAAAAAAAAAAAAAAAAAAAAAAAAAAAATCTAAACAGGAAACTCACAACGGAAGAACTCAAAACAAACAAGGAACAAGGGCAAACTGCTAGAAGCGGAAAAAAAAGGAGGAGGGAAAGGAATGAAAATAATACAAATCAACCTACACCATGCGGCAGGGGCAGCAGCCCTACTGGCGAAAAACTTTGCGGAAAAAGAATATGATATCGCTCTAATACAGGAACCATGGATCACCCACGATGGGATAAGAGGAATGGGCCAAACAGGCACAATAGTATCGAATACAGTAAGCAGCAGCACGAGAACATGCATTATAATAAGGAGAAATTTAACAGGAACATTGTTATCACAGTTCACAGACGATAACATAACAACAGCGTCAATCCAGACGGGAAAAGGAAAAGAGATAATAGTAATCTCACTGTACCTCCCACACATGGGAAAAGAAATTCCAGGGAAACGATGCATCGAAACGATAGAATGGGCAAAACGGAATGACATACCGATGATCATCGGAGCAGACGTGAATGCAAGGAATAAATACTGGGGAAGCACGGACACCAACCCAAGAGGAAAGGCACTACTAGACTTCATAATAGGAGAAGGCCTGCACGTTCTAAACTATGGAAACAAACCGACATTTGTCACGAAAAACAGGAAAGAGGTACTGGACATAACCATATGTTCGGAAACAATACAAACCAAATTCTACAAATGGCAAGTGCTGGAAGACGAAAGCCTTTCAGACCACAAATACATCGAATACAGGATCGATTGGAATAGGCAAATAGCACACGAGGAAAAAAGGGAAATCAGGAACACAGACTGGGGGAAATTTAATGAACTAAACGGAAAAACAATAAAAACGATCAAAGGAATATACGGAAACCCGACGGAAATAGACACATACGCGGAAGAAATAACCACAACCACAATGAGAAACTGGGAAGAGGCAACGGAAGTCACGGGACAAACTGGAAACAAAAAAATCAAATGGTGGAACAAGAAACTGGAGAAAAGGCTAAAAACAGTCAAGGAATGTAAAAACAGATGGAAGGGGGCAAACCCCAGAACAAAAACAAAAAAATGGGAAACATATCAAATGGAAAGAGGGAAACTAAGAAAAGAAATTATGGCAAGCAGAACAGACAGCTGGAAGAAATTCACAAGATCGATAGAAAAAACCTCAGTAGCAGCAAGAATCACGGAAGTCCTACTGAAATGTGGAAACACAAATCTAGGGGCCATAAAAAAAGGAAACGATCTGGTTCACAAAAACGAAGAAATCATGGAACAGTTAATGACAACCCACTTCCCAGGGTTTACCAAGACCCGGGAGGAGGACAACGACAACGAGGAACGGTCCCAACCGAACTGGAGATTGGCAAATCAGATCGCTAGCCCCCAGAAGGTGAAATGGGCGATTGCATCCTTCGGGCCGAATAAGGCCCCTGGATTGGACAACTTAAAACCAAGAATACTAAAAGAAGCATACTGCGAATACGGAAAGGCAATAACAAACCTCATCAAAGCAAGCATAGCCACGGGTCACATCCCAAAGACGTGGACAGGCACAAAAGTGGTATTCCTACCAAAACCAGGCAAAACAGACTACACGGAAGCTAAGGCTTTCCGCCCAATCTGTCTAACCTCCTTCCTGCTGAAGACAGCAGAAAGGCTAATAGACAGGCATTTGAAATGCTCAACTCTCAGAGCAAAAGAACTGTTTTCAGGACAACACGCATACAGAACAGGACACTCCACTGAGGTGGCACTACACAGAATAATCAGAGAAGCAGAACTAGCGAAAAAACGGAAAGAATGCATCATAGCATGCTTTATGGATATAGAGGGAGCCTTCAACATGACTCCAATCGACACGATGAATCAGGCACTGGAAGACTTCGAAGTAGAGGAAAATATTAAAAAATGGATAATAAACATGCTAAGGAACAGGAAAATCAAGGCATTTAGAGGAGACATAGAAGTAGAAGGCTATGTCAAGAGAGGAACCCCACAAGGTGGCATTCTATCACCATTACTATGGTGCATGGCAATCGACCCACTACTAAGGGAACTAAAGGAAACCGGAGCGGAGATAATAGCCTATGCCGATGACGTCGCTGTCATCAGCAGGGACAAAAGTAGGGAAAAATGTCTGGAAATCATGCAGACGGCCCTGAGAATCACAGAGATATGGTGCGACTCAGTAGGTCTATCGGTGAACCCGGACAAAACAGAAGTAATGGAATTTACTGGGACCTCAAGGTATCCAAGTAACAGCGGCTTAATATACCTAGATACCCCACTACCTCTGAAAGAGAAAGTTAAGTATCTGGGCATAACAATAAGCAGGAAACTAATATGGAGACCCCATGTTTCCAATAAAATAAACGCAGCAAAGAGGAACATAGCAATGCTCAGCAGAGCAATCGGAGCAACATGGGGAATGAAACCACACGTGATGAAATGGATCTATGAGGCAATTATTCTACCAAGAGTAACGTACGGGGCAGTCATCTGGTGGCAAGCGACTAACCTGGTAACAGTCAAGAGATGGCTGGACAGGCTACAAGCAACAGCGAACAGAAGAATCCTAGGATGCGGGGGAACCACCCCAAACAGAGCCATGGAAGTGTTAACCAACACACAACCATTGGACATTAGAATAAAGGCACTAGCACTGAAAGCAGCATACAGGCTAATGAGCTGGAGGCAATGGATCGATCAAGGATTCGGGCACTCGAACCTAATAAGCAGCGAGGGAAATGTGGAACTCGTTAACTTAAGCTTAATGCCAAAAGACAACGACGAAAGAAGGTACATAGATAACAAACTATACAAACTAGAAATAAGAAAAAGGGAAGAATGGGCAAAAGGAATCCCAAAGGATCTGACGAAATCAGAACTATGGTACACGGACGGCTCCCGGAAGAACAACCTAACGGGAGCTGCCTGGACCAACAACAAAGATAAGCATTTCTACCTAAGGCTAGGGGAATACCCAACGGTATATCAGGCGGAACTACTGGCTATCCAACTGTGCGCCCGGGAAATATGGACTCAAGGAGGAAACTACAGAGAAATCGTGATTTGCTCGGACAGCCAGGCAGCTATAAAAAGTATGGGAAAAATGGAATGCAGATCAAGACTAATCTGGGAAACTCACGAGACTTTAAACAGCCTAGTGACACAAGGAAAAACGGTTAAACTAACCTGGATACCGGGCCATAATGGACTACAGGGAAATGAACTGGCAGACAAGCTAGCCAACAAAGGGTCAGACTCACAACCAATAGGCCCCCAACCAATAATAGGCATCCCGCATGCAAACTACGACTTACAAGTCAAGAAATGGGCTGAGACAAAATCAGACGAGAAATGGAAAAACTCCACAGGAATGAAACACAGTAAAAGTTTCTTAGGAGAGGACCGATGGCCGGAAAAGAGAACGAGAGGACTTCTTGAGCTAGAAAAGAATGACCTCAGGAAGATGGTGGAAACCATCACGGGAATAGCACCATTAAACAAACACTTGGAAAGAACAGGAAAAACCAACTCAAGCATATGCACCCTATGCGAGGAATCGGAAGAAACACCGGAACACATTGTAAGAAACTGTCCGGCTGTGATAAGCAAAAGAATGAGACATCTAGGGAAACACTCCATCGAAGGAGACATACTAGAAGAAGTAAAATGGAAAAGAGTAAAAAAGTTCATGGACGACGTAAGCCCCTGGAAATACTAGGAAACAAACAAAGGAAAGAACGGATGGACTCACGAAATCCATAGGAAATACTAGGATGAGGAGACGAGGCTCTCCCGAAGGGGAATCCATAGGAAATAACGGGAACTACAAGACCCAACAAACAGACAACTGGACCCCAGAGACAAGACGGAGAAGAGTGGGGGTCAGATCACAAGTCTGTCCATAAGAAGAAAAAATTAGGCCTACAGCCAAAAGGAATACACGGGGCAAAAAAAAAAAAAAAAAAAAAAAAAAAAAAAAAAAAAAAAAAAAACCCCAAGAAGAATGAACAGGAAAAATACCCAAACAAGAACAATAATATTCCTGAGATCTTGAACGGTAATACATGGATGAGGAGACAGGGCTCCCCTGTATTTCAGATCTCAGGACCAAAGCAACAAACAACTGCAGAAACAGAAACGACCCAAACAAGACCAGTAAGGTCTTTAAGATCTCGAACGGCAATACATGGATGAGGAGACAGGGCTCCCCTGTATTTCAGATCTTAAGGACCAAAGCAAAACAACCAACTGCGGAAATAAAAACATCCCAAAACAAGAACAATAAGGTCTTTCAGATCTCGAACGGTAATACATGGATGAGGAGACAGGGCTCCCCTGTATTTCAGATCTCAAGGACCAAAGCAACACAACCAACTGCGGCAATAGAAACATCCCAAACAGAATCAACAAGGTCTTTTAGATCTCGAACGGTAATACATGGATGAGGAGACAGGGCTCCCCTGTATTTCAGATCTTAAAAGACCAAACCAACTCGAACAAACAATGAAATAGGTCACAATAAAAATGGAAAGAATAATAAACTGGAAAAATAATAAATTGGAAATAATAAACTGGAAATAACAAGCTGGAAATAGTAAAATAATAAAATGGAAAACAAATACCCAAACAAAGAATACAACAGGGTCTCTGAGATCTGACGGTAATACATGGACGAGGAGACAGGGCTCCCCTGTATTCTAGATCCCACTGCACCAAAGTAACTCCAACAAACAATGAAATAGGTCACAATAAAATGGAAAGAATAATAAACTGGAAAAATAAAAACTGGAAATAACAAATTGGAAATAGTAAATAATAAAATAGAAAACAAATACCCAAACAAAGAATACAACAGGGTCTCTGAGATCTGACGGTAATACATGGATGAGGAGACAGGGCTCCCCTGTATTCTAGATCCCACTGCACCAAAGTAACTCCAACAAACAATGAAATAGGGCACAATAAAATGGAAAGAATAATAAACTGGAAAAATAGAAAACTGGAAATAGTAACTAATAAAATGGAAAACAAATACCCAAACAAAGAACACAACAGGGTCCCTGAGATCTGACGGTAATACATGGATGAGGAGACAGGGCTCCCCTGTATTCTAGATCTCACTGCACCAAAGTAACTCTAATAGACAAGGGAATTTAACTCCAAAGGCAATTTATTTACATATGGGAATTTATAACAATGGAAATTTATTTACAAATGGAAATTTACAACAAAGGAAATAACAACAAACAGGCAAACAAACGGGGGGACCCACAAGGTCCCCCAAAAGCAACAAACTTAAACAAGGAAGACAAACCTGAGAATGGGGCAAACCCGAGGACGCTGGTCACGTCCAAAAACTCAAATCAGCCATAACTCCTAGTGCGTCTTGAGCCCTCCACACAAACCCAACCCGCGGTAGGCTCGGCAGGTGAAGACCGCATGGAAACAATATTTCGGTCTACTCCGGAATTTAGTTGAAGTCGGATCGGATCCCAAGTTGATTATATATATAGATATATATAGCTTCTCCCCAACGAAATATGTATCGCGGCCCCTAGAAACTTGCAAACCCACATAGAGTCACAGATTAGGACCTAACCTAGCCTAAGGGGTGTCGAGTAAAAGGGGGTAAATTCCAGACTAGCTGGAAATAGAGGGAGCATAGGAAGTAATACTCAAGACGCACGAGATGGTTTTGTGGTGAAGAGGGGGGGGCCAAAAGGGCAGGTGTGGCAAACCTGCAGGTCCGAAGGTGAAAAGGTCCGACGTCCGCCACGAGCCGTAAAACGCTCAAAAACTCTCAAATATTAGGTAGAATGGCCTTTCATCGATGACGACCGTCCCTGACTAGTAGATCGACCACCCTGAAAGTTGCCCGGGCTATAAAAAGCAGGGTCTGGAGATCGAACGCAGTGGTTATTTGCAACCCATAGCGGGCCGAGGACCGGAACCGCCAATAATGAAACTAGCGTAAGCTGGTGTGCGTTCAGGAAGTGGGGAGTGCCGATCACTCCTCCCCGGTCAATTTACTTACTACTACTACTACTACTAGGTTAGGTTAGGTTAGGTTAGGTTAGGTTAGGTTAGGTTAGGTTAGGTTAGGTTAGGTTAGGTTAGGTTAGGTTAGGTTAGGTTAGGTTAGGTTAGGTTAGGTTAGGTTAGGTTAGGTTAGGTTAGGTTAGGTTAGGTTAGGTTAGGTTAGGTTAGAGTTCGATTTTGTAACCTGAGAGTATCGTTCAGGTAGTTAAAACCGAAGAGAGTGATAAGAAAAGACATCGAGAGTTTCGTGTTTTTTCGAGTCGGGAGGGAAAGGACAGGCATTCCTGGTGGAGAGATCCCTGGGGGTGGGCTCGGTCCGAGTAGGCTGAAAAAAAAAAAAGAGAATTTTAGTAAATAGAGTTAAGGGGGAAAAAGGAGTTAGGATAGGATTTAGGGAAGTAGGAATAAGCTTAGGAGTAGGACATAGTTAGATTTAGAAATAGATATAATTAAAAAGGGGAAAGAGCGAAAAGGGAGCTAAAGGGGGTACCAAAATCTTTTGGGTCGACCGGGAGGAGGTCCCAGGTGTACAAGTAGCATTTAAGCGAAAATACAGGAGGACCAAAAATTGGTGGCCCAAAATTTTTAAGTAACCGTAGAGGGAGAACGCGACGTGCGAAAAATCGGGTCGTTCGACCTTTTCTGTTCAGGGGGAGGTTCTCTTTCCGCCCCCGGAAGAAATTGGCTTGGAGGAGAACGGCCCGATAAAAATCGGAATAAACCGGATTTCCGGCAATAGAGGGGAAAGGACTTCGCGCCCGAATTTTTTCGGATTTTTCCTAGCAACTTTGGGCACGAGGTAGACGTAGAGGGGCGAAATTCGGAACACCCCCTCGGTAGGGCGAGCCGCGCTTTTCGAACAGCTGGGAGGAAAGGCCTTCCCTCCCAGCATTCGGAAAACGCGATCGGGCCGTCGGGGGCCGAGATAAGGGGGGCGTGACAGAGAAGGAGTGGGGTTTTCGCGAAAAAACCAATATAGGTTTTCGACAGCTCTTCCCCAGGGCTGTCCGGGCGCCGAGTTGCGACCAGATAGGACGAAAGGGGCAAATTTGGATCGAGCGGCGGAGGGGTAAAGGGGATCACGGTTTCCGGTTAGGTGAGGGTAGTTGGATCGCGGCGAGATTCGAGGGGTGACCCAAGCCGGGGCGGGCGAGTCGATCGGGCCGGGTCCGAAGTCGGATAACCGAAATTTCTGTTATCCGAACTCGGAAAAAACGGGCGGATCGACAAGAAAAGCGGGGAGCGGGCGGATCGCGGCGGGCAGAAGCGATCTCTACCCCGCGAAAATTTGTAAATAACGGATTTTTGTTCATGTTTTGCGTATAAAAATAAGGATAGTTTTAGAATTCGTAGTTTAGCGTCCAAGCGTTAGGAATTAGGGTTGCGGCGATTTTTGTGTGTTTTTTGCGTTTTAGTTAGGAAAATATTTCTAGAGTAAGAGAAAGCGACTGTATATAAGAAACATAGTGTACATACTGAGAGGAAAATAAATATAGTAAGTAAACTTTAAAGAAAACGTCCATAACTAACCTAATTCACGGAGAGAAGCGGGAAAGGGGACAGGAGGAGGTGAAGGGGATAGAATGGAGGGTTCGCCTCCCTTCCTCACTCCGTTATCGTTCTTAAAGAAAAATAAAGGGGATAAAATAAAGAAGAAGAGGGGAAGAAAAGAAAAAGGGGAGGACGAGGATTCAGACCCTGAAACGGAAGGCTCGGTAAACTCTGGGACCTCCAAAAGGTCGAAATTAGAGGGAAAAATGTGGAATTCTGGCTCTAGGGAAATCTTGGTGGTCGAGGACTCAGAAACGGAACTGGAAATAGGGCAATCGGAACTGGAGCTAGGGGAAAGTAGAAAGGGGGAATTCCAAGAAATTGACGAAGAAGTAAGGGAGGGAGTAATGGAGATAGAAAAGATAGCGAATAGGATGAAGAGTAGTAATGGGCGCATAAAACAACACCTGTTCAGGGAAAACGAAGAAGATAGGATAGTTTTGATAGACTCCATAGTGAAGGCACAGTACGACCAGGCGGACGAGATCCTAGCTGAATTGGAGAAATCAGTTAAATACGTGAAGATACTATTAGAAAATAAAGAGTTAAGGAAGAAAAATAAAATGTTGGACAAATTTACTCAAATGGAGGGTAGGGTGAGGGACATGGGAACGCAACCCTCTCCGAAGACAACTCCGAACGGGGATGATAGGGCCCGGGAGGAAGGGCAGAGTAGGAAAGGGAAAGGAAACAGGAAGGGGGAAAATCAGAAAACAAGCGTAGAGGAAGGGGGAGAAGAAGAAAGGGATAGTAGACAGGGTACAAGTAGGGAAGAAACCGAGGAGTGGCAGCTAGTGGAAAAGACAAATAAAACGAGGCAACAGAGGGAAAATGAAAGGAAAAAGAAGAAAGAAGAGGAGGAGAAGAGGAGCAGGGAAATTAATAGAAGGGAAAGGGAAATGAAGGCGAAAATCGCAGCGAAACCCAAGGCGGACGCGATCATAATTAAAACCACGAAAGATAAAACGTTTGCAGATCTCTTCAGGGATCTGAAAAAAGGAGCGGGGGATAAACTTCAGGGTATCCAAAGCGTGAGAAGGTCCAGGGCGGGCGATTTGATACTTGAAATGGAAATGAACTCGAAGGCCGTTGATCTAGAGGAAGTAGTGAAAGGGGCAATAGGAAGTGAACACAGCGTGAGAAGAATGTCTCCGAAGATTCTGTATGAACTAAGGGAGGTGGATCCGACTCTAGAAAAGGAAGAATTCAGGGAAGAATTGGCAAAGATTCTGGAAATTAATAAAGAGGAAGCGGAGATAAGATCAATGCGTTTCGGATATGGGGGGACTAAGATAGCAATTGTCAGCCTACCAGCGGTAGTTGGCGAGAAAATAGGAGAGGAGAAAGAGATAAAAGTAGGATACACCCTCTGTAAAATGAAGAGAACTTGGAATGTAATAAGGTGTTTCAAGTGCCACGAGTTTGGGCACATGTCCTATACCTGCAGCAATAATGTGTCAGGTAAAGAGATTTGCAGGAGGTGCGGTATAGAAGGGCACCAAATCAAGGAATGCGTAGCAGTGAGATGTTGCATCCTGTGCACGAGAGCCGGCATCCCGGCGGCAAAAGCGGAACATATAGCGGGAACGGCAAATTGCCCGCAGTTTAAAAAATATATACAGATGGCCAATGGGAGAAAACAATTACCTTCGAGTTAAAAATTTTACAGATAAACTTGAATCACTGCAAGCTGGCCCACGAGCTGCTCACTCAGACCGCAGCGGAACTAAAGGCTGACTTAGTGCTCATCTCGGAACCACTCAAGAACCCAGGCCAGTGGATATGGGCAAAGAGAGGTAGAGCAGCGATATGGATAACGGGACAGAATGGATTAAGAAATATGGAGGACGGAAATAAGGAGGACGAGGATTTCGCTGCGGTCAGAGTGGGTAAGTGCGTTATAATCAGTGTGTATTTTTCACCGAGTCTGCCTTCAGGAAAATTTGCTCCGAGAATCAAAAGGCTTATGGACTACATTAAAATCCAGAAAAGAGAGGGCAAGGACGTAATTGTAGCAGGAGACTGGAATGCCAGCTCTCCAGCCTGGGGAGCAGTAAAACAAAATTTGAGAGGAGTCATACTTTTGGAAGAAATGACGAAGGCAAACATCCACCCGATAGTGCCGAATGGAGGAAATACTTTCGGTAAAGGAAATAGGAAATCCAATGTGGACTTCCTTGCGGTATCAACGAGCCTCCTAAGGGGGAAAAAAACAGTGAGTAACATATTAAAGAAAGAATCAGGTTCTGATCACTTTTATATCATGACAAATATAGAGACGAAGGAAGTTCTGGAAATGGCAGGCGCACCAGCAAGATGGAAGGTGACGAGACCGGACTTGATTACCTTAGGAGTAAATTTGAACAAAAGACTGAGAGAAAAAGGATTAAACGAAATAGAGATATACAACGAGGAGGAGGGGGTTGAGTTCACTCAGACGCTATATGAAGTCTGCGACGAATCGCTCAAATCCACAGCAACAAGGAAGCCGAAGGGAAGACCAAACATTTGGTGGAAACCAGAATTGCATGAGCAAAGGAAAAAGGTCCAAAGGCTAAGAAGGGAAGGACAAAAGGCCAGGAGGAGAGGAAATGTAGAAGAAGCGGAGTTCTTGAACTTTCTCTACAAGATGGAAAAGAGAGGCCTGGCTCGGGAAATTTGGAAGGCCAAAGAGGAAAAGTGGAATGAGATGTGCAATACCATAAACGGGGACATATGGGGAAAGCCTTATAAAGCAATCATTAAAAAGGTGAAAGGGAGCTCTCCACCTGCTGCACTCTCCTCGGAATGCGCAGATAAGGTGTTAAAAGGACTATTTCCAAGGACGGAAGAGGTACAAGAAAGTAATGGAAGAGAGGAAAGAGGGACAGAGGAGGTATTCATTATAGAGAACTTCCGGAAAGTAGACACCAAGGAGATAGAGAGCGCGGCAGGAAGGCTGAAGGCGGGGAAGGCAGCGGGGCTGGACGGTATGCCGCCGGAGGTAATAAAGGCTATTGCATGCTATAGACCGGACAGAATAGCAGCTCTTTTTAACGGAATACTGGAGAGAGGAAGGATCCCAAAGGAATGGAAGGCGGCCAGGGTCATTTTGTTGAGGAAAGAAGGAAAGGACACTGGATCTCCTTCAGCATACAGGCCAATTTGTATCCTGAACGCGATAGCCAAACTATTAGAATACATTGTAAGAGACAGACTCATGGAGGATCTAGGAGAAGAGCCCTTCGAGGAGGCTCAATATGGTTTTAGGACGGGCAGATCGACGATACAGGCGATTCAAAAACTCAAGGACATTGCGATGAATAGCTCGGTCAAACAGAGATACGCGGCAATGATAGCGCTAGATATCAAGAACGCATTTAATTCGCTGGAGTGGGGAAGTATACAGAAAGAGTTGAAGAGGAGAAAAGTGGCGACGTACATAGTAACTCTTTTAAACGATTATTTCCAGGAAAGGGAGATAAAGTACAAAACAACGAACGAGGAGGTTTGTATGCTGATGGAGAGGGGGGTCCCGCAAGGATCTGTACTGGGGCCGACACTGTGGAACCTAGTATATGACGGCCTCCTGAGAATGAGGCTTCCGAAGCTATGTAATATAATAGCCTTCGCTGACGACGTGGTTCTGATTGGAGAGGACAGAAAGCTCACAGGGCTGAAAGAAAAGATGGAAAGCATGGTCAAAAATGCCAAGGCCTGGATGGGAACTGCAGGGCTAGAATTGGCGGAACAGAAAACGGAGGCGATGATGCTGAACAAAAAAAGAATAGGAGAGAATTTCGGCTTCACAGTGGGAGGAGCAAACATAGTACCGAAGGAGGCCGTCAGATACCTGGGAGTCATCGTAGACGACAGAAAAAGGTTCTATAAGCACATAGAGACGGCCACTAACAAGGGAGTTAGGATCATAACGGCCCTCAGTAGGATAATGGGAAACAAGATGAAAACAGGAGTGAAAGCGAGAAGATTATACTACCTGATTCTTGAATCTATAGTGCTCTACGGAGCCCCAGTGTGGGAGGGAGCACACACGGTGGGGAGAAACGAAACACTGTTGAAAAGAACGCAAAAAATTGGCCTATCAAGAGTGATTTCGTCCTACAGATCGGTGCCGAATGCAACTCTGTGCGTACTGACGGGTATACCGCCGTGGGAATTCAAAATCACGGAAAGGAAAGAGCTGTTCAAATGGGAAACTGAAATATTCGGCGATAAAACGGAAAGATGGAGAAGTGGAAGAAGGACCTTAACAGAGACAGAAGAGACTGAGAGTGGACACGGAGACCTTTCGGTAGAGACGATCCAGGAGGAAGATGGAGAAGACATAGACGAATATAGGATACCAGACCTCAAGGAATTTAATTATGAGCCAGAAGAAGAGGAAGAGGGAGAAGAGGGAAACGACAAGACAAGGAGAGAAAAAGAGAGGAAGGCACTGAAGAAATGGCTGAAAGTAAAGGCAAAAGAGAGAACACTCAAGAGATGGCAGAGGTCGTGGGAGAAGGAAACGGTGGGGAGGTGGACGCACGAGCTGATCCCGGATATTAAAAAATGGACAAGCAGGAGCCATGGAGAATTAAATTTCTTCACGACTCAGGTAATGACGGGACATGGGGTCTTTAACTCTTTTAGGAAGAGAATAGGTAAAGCGGCAAGCTCGGACTGCTGGTTCCATCCGGGGGTACTGGACAATCCGGAGCATACCCTAATGCACTGTGATAAATGGAGAGAGGAAAGAGAGAGACTGATGACTACCTTGAACATTGAGGAGACGAACCCCAGCACCGGAAGGATAATGCAGTGTATCCTGATGAAGGAGGGAAACTGGAGAGCATTCGAGGGATTCTGCAAGCAAATCATGGAGGAGAAAGCGGAGGAGGAAAGAAGAAGAGAAACAGAAGGAACGGAGGTAACGGACGAGCAGGGATTGGACGAGGACCTGGAATCCAGAGACTTCAGAAGGTTGCAAAACCTCTGAGGAGAGACAGCTGAGACTACATAAATATTGAAGCTGAGTATATTTAGAACTTAAATTTATTTAGATTTTAAATTTATAGTTGAAAATCAAAGAGATAAAGGGGGTAAAATACAGTCCTGTATGGGTTTTCAGCCGACCTCGGAGACGACGTGGAGGGGGGAGGAGTGGAGGTGCCAACGCGGGAGGAGCAAGGAGCCGACGGAAGTCCCAGAGGGTTTCACCCCCGAAGCAGCTACTTGGATGCCAGTGGATGCAGCAGATGCGGGACCTGGCTAGGAGAAAGCGTAGGAGGAGAGGCAACGAGGGATTCGAGGTCGGGGTGGTGCCGTTCCGCAAAGCACCTTCCGCTCCGCAACCATCTGAAGCGTCTCGCTCGGAGGAAAGCTGGGACTCATGCGGCTTGACGGGATGAAAAAGAGTATTAGTGAAACAAAATGAGAGTAGGAACAAAAATAGGATAGGAAAAACGCGTAATAAAGGAGAGAGATAATTGTAAAAATTGTAAATGTGTATATACTGAAATGTATTTATATGACGAAATTTTAACGAATAAGGGGACAAGCCAGAGAAGGGTATTTAATAGGGGGTGTAAATGACAATAGGAAGAGTACCCAGATACTCAAACGACAGTTATTTATAGATCTTTTATTAATTGACAGTTATTTAGCTGATAAGGGCAGAGTGTAAGGGGAAGGATTATCAGGGAAAGTAAGTAGGCGGTATCTAGTCATATAGTTAGTTGTATATTTACTTAGTTATTCATTTATATATTTATTTATTTATTAATTTGCTTAAGTAGTTAGTTATTTAAAGGTAGGAATAATTAAACAACAAATCTCTAAATGCAGGGATTAAATGAGGGGATTAGCGGGATGTGCAAGGACAGGGGAACAGAAACAGAGAGGATCAGTGTGGGATTTTGCATCCGGTCGCGTGAAAGAAAGAGGAAGAAGTAACGGTGCGAAGAAGTATAAATACTGAAAGTATATACACATCGGAGAATAAGAGTAAAAGAGCGAGGCGTAGCCTTTAAATATAGTAAAATGACAAAAAGAGAACGTAAAAAGATGAGAAGAATAAAGAGAGGAGAAGTATAAAGATAAGATTAGAAATTTAAAAGGCTAAGGAAGGGTAAAGGTACAGTGTTAGGATAGGACGGGATGTTCGGAGTAAAACAAGGGAAAGAGAAAAGAAATAATTGACAAGAGGATTGATAGATAGAGATAGGAATGCGAAGCGAAACACTGCGTAGGATAGGAGAGAGGTGACGTAGGCAGAGATATGACGCGTCGCGAAAGGCTCGGAATATGGCCGACGTGACGTAGCCAACGGGAGATTCTAGTATTTTTAATAATTAGTTCATTTAGAAGAGGCTGTTGCAAACCAAAATGGGTACAGGGGGGTTTCTGAACAGGACAAACACAGTAGTCACTAGAGTGGGGTGCAGGAAAGCCTAAGTGAACAAATATTTTTCGGAGGAAAAAATAAAAAGTTTTCTCGACACAGCATGGAAGAGAAGAGAAAAATATATGAAGGAGCCGAATTTCGAGTAATTAAAGCTCTATAGTTTAGAAGATATTCAGAGGGAAATAAAGAACGAAAATTTTTTTTCTTATTCAAAAGTGCTAGAAATTTCGATGCTGAACGAAAATGGGATAAAATAGAAAGAATAAGCCTAACTCAGATAACAAAAATATAAATAATTTAGAAGCTACTAGAAAGAATAAGAATAGAAATTTTAAGATAAGATTAGAATTCAAGAGGCTATGGAGATTTAAAGGTATAGTAGGGGATAGGATAGAAAAGGAAGCCCGGAGTAAACACGGGAAAGAGAAAACAGAGAATTGACAGAAGGTTAGACAGAGACAGGACTCTGAAGTGAAACTCTGCGTAAGATAAGTGAGAGAGAGGCGGCGTAGACAGAGACACGATGCGTCGCGTAAGGCGAGGAAGATGGCCGACGTGACGTCACCAACGAGAGATTGTAATATTATTAATAATTAGTACATTTAGAGGAGGCCGATGCTAGCCAAAATGTGAACAGGGGGGTTTCTGGGCAGGACAAACACAGTAGCCACAAGAGTGGGGCTCAGGAAAGCCTAATTGAGCAAATATTTTTTTTTCGGAGAAAAATTAAAAATTTTTCGATACAGCATGAAAGGGAAGAGGAAAATATATGGAGGAGCCGAATTTTGACTAATAAAAGTTATATAGTTTAGAAGATATTCAGAGGGAAAATAAAGAAAGAAAAATTATCTCTTTCTCTTTCTTTTTCAAAAAGGGAGAGATCTTGATAATGAGCGAAAGAGGGATAAAAATAGAAAGAATAAGCCTAACTTAGATAATAAAAATACAAGTAACTTAGAAACTACGAGTATGAAAGTGGGCGTGCTGTGGTTGGCCTTGCTCGAGGAGCCTCTCCTGTGGGCATGTAGGGAACAGCTACGGTAAAAAAGATAAGAACACGCGAAGGTGAATAGAGCGAGGAGGGAAGTAGACAAAGGAGAGCGAAGGGGAATAAAAAGGGGGGAAAGGACAAAAAGTAAGAGAGAAAAAGTCCGCCCGTGTTCAAAAAGAATGTTTGAAGGTGAAGCCAACGGACACAGAGGAAAAAGGTTGATAGTCGGACAGGAGGAAAAAAGTTTGGAAAGACATCGAAAGCGGTAGAGAGGGGGTAGAAACGATAGGCCGAGGGTAGGGTCGGTCGCTAGCCGTTGGAGGACAGAGCGACAGTTCGATTTTGTAACCTGAGAGTATCGTTCAGGTAGTTAAAACCGAAGAGAGTGATAAGAAAAGACATCGAGAGTTTCGTGTTTTTTCGAGTCGGGAGGGAAAGGTGAGAAGAGAAAGGAGCAAAGGATACATTTCAAGTGAAAGATTATATTATTAGTTAATTGACTTCATCTAGTGAACTAATCTAGGGGGAAAGGAAATAAAATCGTTACAAAGAGCTGTAGATGACAAAGTAACAGTTATAGTTCTTATTTGTTTATTCCCTTTAGTCGGTATACAATTAAAATAATTCAGATAATACAGTGAAGCGGGCAAAGTGAACCGTGCACTCACACACAAAGCGTGGTCATGCGGGGGTGAACATTTCGCCTCGAAGTGAACCGTCGCAGAAACAAAGAAGTCGGAAAATAAAAGTTTTACTGGTGTGAAAGCAGCCTAATGGTTCGAGTTTCGAGCTCAAGGCCACGCGCCGCCGTTACAGTTAAGACGGGTCGAAAAAGGAAACAAACAGCGGTAGAAAGAGATGATGACGCATTGGCGAAGAAGTGTGTGTGTGGGACTCGGCTGTGTCCGGGCTCATGCTCATGTTTACGAGGAGGCAGGGCCGTAGGCTTCAGGGGATCCTCGAAAGGGGAGCCCAGAGTGTTGTTTGAGAAACCCAAGCTAGAGATCTGGAAAGAAAAAGAAATAGAGATTAAAAGGAGGAGAATAAATAAGAACCCTGTACGGAAAGCGAAATTAAAAGTGAGAAAAAAAGAGAAAAAAAAAAAAGATTGAAGTTAATTAATTAATAATATAACAATAATTAAAATCGAGTGATAAAGTGTAATGTTGGTGTTATACTTAGCTTGTGTGATGTGCATCTCTTTTGTTTTCTCCACTTTGTAGGACAGGCATTCCTGGTGGAGAGATCCCTGGGGGTGGGCTCGGTCCGAGTAGGCTGAAAAAAAAAAAAGAGAATTTTAGTAAATAGAGTTAAGGGGGAAAAAGGAGTTAGGATAGGATTTAGGGAAGTAGGAATAAGCTTAGGAGTAGGACATAGTTAGATTTAGAAATAGATATAATTAAAAAGGGGAAAGAGCGAAAAGGGAGCTAAAGGGGGTACCAAAATCTTTTGGGTCGACCGGGAGGAGGTCCCAGGTGTACAAGTAGCATTTAAGCGAAAATACAGGAGGACCAAAAATTGGTGGCCCAAAATTTTTAAGTAACCGTAGAGGGAGAACGCGACGTGCGAAAAATCGGGTCGTTCGACCTTTTCTGTTCAGGGGGAGGTTCTCTTTCCGCCCCCGGAAGAAATTGGCTTGGAGGAGAACGGCCCGATAAAAATCGGAATAAACCGGATTTCCGGCAATAGAGGGGAAAGGACTTCGCGCCCGAATTTTTTCGGATTTTTCCTAGCAACTTTGGGCACGAGGTAGACGTAGAGGGGCGAAATTCGGAACACCCCCTCGGTAGGGCGAGCCGCGCTTTTCGAACAGCTGGGAGGAAAGGCCTTCCCTCCCAGCATTCGGAAAACGCGATCGGGCCGTCGGGGGCCGAGATAAGGGGGGCGTGACAGAGAAGGAGTGGGGTTTTCGCGAAAAAACCAATATAGGTTTTCGACAGCTCTTCCCCAGGGCTGTCCGGGCGCCGAGTTGCGACCAGATAGGACGAAAGGGGCAAATTTGGATCGAGCGGCGGAGGGGTAAAGGGGATCACGGTTTCCGGTTAGGTGAGGGTAGTTGGATCGCGGCGAGATTCGAGGGGTGACCCAAGCCGGGGCGGGCGAGTCGATCGGGCCGGGTCCGAAGTCGGATAACCGAAATTTCTGTTATCCGAACTCGGAAAAAACGGGCGGATCGACAAGAAAAGCGGGGAGCGGGCGGATCGCGGCGGGCAGAAGCGATCTCTACCCCGCGAAAATTTGTAAATAACGGATTTTTGTTCATGTTTTGCGTATAAAAATAAGGATAGTTTTAGAATTCGTAGTTTAGCGTCCAAGCGTTAGGAATTAGGGTTGCGGCGATTTTTGTGTGTTTTTTGCGTTTTAGTTAGGAAAATATTTCTAGAGTAAGAGAAAGCGACTGTATATAAGAAACATAGTGTACATACTGAGAGGAAAATAAATATAGTAAGTAAGGTTAGGTTAGGTTAGGTTAGGTTAGGTTAGGTTAGGTTAGGTTAGGTTAGGTTAGGTTAGGTTAGGTTAGGTTAGGTTAGGTTAGGTTAGGTTAGGTTAGGTTAGGTTAGGTTAGGTTAGGTGAGAGCGATTCGAACCTTCGAAGTAGGAAAAACATAGGCGGAGACAGATTGTCAGTTAGAATACTTACGGAAGTTTTATTTTGTTTTACAACGTAGTTAGTACATAGAGTGTAATTTTTATTAGTAAGGGTAGCTATTTAGTTAATAAACAGTGTGTGCTTCTGGAAGTGCGTGGCTCCAAGGCTGGAGGGAGGCAATCGGAGGCTGGAGGCGCGGACACACTCTCATCGAGGGGAAAACCAGTGAAGCAGGAAACTCCATCTGAGCCGGGTTTGTCTAGTTCCCCCCTCCTTTGGACACAAAGAAAGGGTTGAGCGTGACAAACTAGCCCCTCATTCACCGGCCAAACCTCCACCCGGCTTTGGAACCAAAGTCCGCGGGGTGGAAGGACGTCGGCACGTTTCCCATCTCCGTGCGGGGGTGTTCGTGGCGGGGGCCTCCGGGTGCAGTAATCTTCCCGGGCGGAAGAGTGACGCTGGAAAGAAGCACACAGGTATAGATAGTGACGGTGTACATAGTGTTAATGTAATTAGGTTAATTTTAATATTAGTGGTACGGTGTGTGCGCAGCCTTAGAAGTTCGAGCTTCGACCTCAAGGCCAAGCGAGAATAACAGGCGAACGACGGTTAGAGCAGCCGGGCCATGACGTCACGGCCCGTGTGAGTGAGCCTCAGCCGGCACGTTTGTGTGCGCGGCGGAAAGATAAGGACTGTGCACACAGGATTATATAGCGCGGCTCGCGAGGGTATTTGGCGGCATGAAGGGGGAACAAGTGGGTCACCAATTTAGGTAACCCTCCTGTAACCCCTCCGAAACGGGTTAGAAGTCACCTAGGACTCCACATTCGCGAGATTTGGGCGAAACTTTAGTCTCTCTGTAGGTACGGGGGGGAGGCGCAGGTAATTCTGCTTTTTGCTCGTGCCAAAGTGGTCATCACCTTGGCATGACCAAGAGGTAGGGTAAGAACGAAATTTTGACGAAATTCGCCTGCGACTTCGCGTTTCCGAGATAAGCGCGATTTTCCGATTTTTAATCAGAAAAAACCGGATTTACGGAAGGGTTTTACCTCCACATAGCTGGTGCCAGGCTAAAACCATCCGCGAAGGGCCCCCGCGTAGCGCTTAACGCGTATTTACGGAAAAAAGTGGAGGTTAACACGTAAATTGGGGAAATTATAGCTTCCACGTATGAGTAGGACAAGGATAGAAGAGGTACTGGTTTCTCTCTCTAGAGTAGGCTGATGCATAGCCTTAAGGGAGCGGTGCTAGGCTATCCTTGTTAAAATAATCGTTTCTCTGTCGCACTCGTAGAGGTACGGAGTGTTACATTGGAGCAATAGTTTCTCTGTCGCACTCGTGGAAGTACGGAGTGTCGTATAGATTTGGAGTCGCGAAGACTTCAGGATCACGATCCCGAGGTCAAAGTGGAGGCGCCTTTGACCTTGAAAAATCTGACTACGCCAGTAGTCTTGGAAATCTTTTTTGAGAATTTCCAAAAAAAAGTCAAGGTCATTCAAGGTCAAAGGCGTGGGTGGGACCAGGGGACTACCCCGAAGACTCCCACCTAAAATTGCGATTTTTTGCGACAGTAGTTTTAAGGAAAAAGGCATATATAAAGATAATTTTGTAAGATCTAGAATTTAGGTTGCGTGCGAATAGGTAGGAAAATAAAATAGTCTAGAAATAAGTTAGTTTTAGGCGGATTTATTTCATTTTTCTTTTTTTTATTTTTAAATTTCTTTTTGGTATAAGACGAGAGAGAATACAAATGTGAAATTTAGCGGATGTATATACCGAGGAATAGATAGTAATAGAGTATTAATAAAGAGGTAACAATTTCGAAAGGTTAGGGTAGGTTAAGAATAGGGTTAAGACGTGTATTTTAACTAAGAACGATTCAAGGAAAATGAGAGAAAATAAATAAAACAGGAAATTCCTACCAAAAAGAGAGAAAGAAAAGTTATTATACTCACCTAGAAGCTCACCAACTTGTAGATTGTAGTTAGCGGAAACCGGAGCCGATCCTCCTCAAGGAGGGTTAAGGTGGAGGAAAAGATGAGCTCGTCATCTGTCTCCTCCGCCTTCGCGACACCAGATCCAGAAGGGAAGCCGCTAGGTATATCTGAAAAAAAAATGACGAGAAGTAATAAAGGTATTAAAATCCCATATATTAATATAGAAAGAATAAAGGTGTTAAAGAGAAGTAGAGAGGAAAAAGATACGGACAGGGCGGAGGATAGTGGGGACGCGGATACGGAGGGTTCAAACTATAATATTAAGAAACCCAAAGGCGAGAAAAAGGAGGAGGAGGGGAAAAACATTATACAAATTAACTCAGATTGGGAGGAAGGAGAGTCTGATTGCGAGAAAGAAGAAATAGAAAAGGTATTAGACTTTAAGACTACAGTAAAGGAGTTAGAAGGGGCGTTGAAAAAAGCTAGAAAATCAGCTAGGCTAACGAAAGTTTTTTGTAATGACAAGAAAAACGAAATACCGAGCGAAATTAAAAACCATGTGACGAATACTGACAGACGATTAGAGCTAGCACTTTCACAATTAAAAAATATAGAGCTAGGGGTTAAAATACATGTCTTGAAAGAAGAAATAAAACGAAGGGAAAGTTCGGCTGTCACGCAAACGACACCATCTCTCAGGGATAGAAGGAGGAAAAAAGAATGGGGTGATTTAGAAACAGATGGAGAAGAAATAAGAAAGGCTAAGAAAAGATTAACCAAGAGAAGACTAGGTTCGAGGACTAAGGAATCAAATTCGGAAACAGAAGATCTAGAAGAAGTGGTATACAAACACCAGACCGGGACGGAAGGAGGAAAGAGCTCGGGGAAAGAGTTAGGAACTAGAGAAGAAGAATGGACAACAGTAGAGAGAAAGAAGAAAGTAGGGAGTAGGAAACAAAGAGAACAGAAGAAGAAAGAAGGAATTATAGAGAGGACAAATAAAATGGAGGAACAGAACAAAGCAGAAAAGGAAAAAAGACAGAAGACACTTCCCAAAACAGAGGCAATAATAGTAAAAACCTCCGAGGGGGGTAAAACATTTGCGGAACTTTTCAAACAACTTAAAGACACAGCAGGCGAAAAACTACAAGGTATACAAATGGTAAGGAAATCCAGAGGAGGAGACCTAATTCTGGAAATGGAAAAGGAGACAAGTGGGTCAACACTGGAAAACGTAATTAAGGAAACATTAGGAGAAAACCACAACATCAAAAGGATGGCTCCAAAAGTTTTTTACGAAGTCAAAGATATTGACCCATCCTACGAAAAAGAAGACTTTACAGTAAGCCTTGCGGAGAACCTTCATCTCAATAAAAGCGAGATTGAGACAAAAACGTTTAGATTCGGTTACGGGGGAACAAAATTTGCAATTATATCGGTACCAGTAAAAGCTTTTGAAATTCTGAAAGAGGAGAGTAAACATAAAATCGGTTTCACAATCTGTAAATTCAAAAGAACTAACAACATTATAAGGTGTTACAAGTGCCATAACTTCGGTCATATGTCATATACGTGTAGCGAAAAATTACAGGACCAGGAATTATGCAGGAGATGCGGACTATATGGACACCAAATAAAACAGTGCGAGGCCACGAGACGCTGTATACTCTGCGTGAAGGAAGGCATCCCAGAGGCAAAGGCGGAGCATATAGCAGGGTCTGCAAGCTGCCCGCAGCTCAAAAAGTATCTGCAGCAATATGCTGAGAGAAAGACGAAGAGTTCAATTTAAAAATTTTACAGATAAATTTGAATAGGTGCAAACGCGCCCAATTTTTGGTAACCCAAGCAGTATTGGAGAAACAGGTTGACGTGGTTCTGATATCCGAACCCAACAGCAATCCAGGAAACTGGATAATGGGGGACAAGGGAAAAGCGGCTATCTGGTCAACAGGTTTAAACAAGATAGCAAACTTTGAGGACAGGAACAAAGCCACAGTAGACTACGCGGCCATATGCGTAAGTAAGACTACAATTATTAGTATATACATATCTCCAGGTATTCCAATAGAACAATATGCTTACAAAGTAAAAGAAATAGCAAAATTCATCAAGGAAGAAAGAAAGAGAGGGAACTCAACTATAGTAGGAGGGGACTGGAACGCTAGATCACCTGTCTGGGGTTCGGATATACAGAACCAAAAAGGAACCATTGTTCTGGATGAGCTGTCTAAATGCGGAATGTACCCGATTAAACCAATAGGTAAATGTACCTTTCAGAGAAAAAACGCAACATCGATAATAGACTTTCTGGCTACATCGGCGGACCTCCAAAGGAGAGAAGAGATCAAAACAAGGATTCTAAAGGACGAAACAGCCTCGGACCATAAGTATCTCCTCACAAATATTAATATTAATAATAAACATATACCCAGGCAAAAGAACTGGAACAGTAGGTGGAAAATTACAGAAATTAATAGTATAAGGCTGCAATTAACTTTAAGACGAAAACTAAGTGAGGAAGGCCTAAATTACTCTAACTGTTTCAGTCACACGGAAGAAAAGAAGTTTATTGATTTAATACGTGAGGCGTGTATTATCTCACTAGATGAAAAAGAAGAGAAAACCGAGCTCAGAAAACAAAACATCTGGTGGAATAAGGAGTTAGCTGAATCAAGGAAGAAACTACAAAGACTCAGAAGAGCCAGACAAAGGGCAAATAAGAAGGGAAAATGGGACGAGGCCGAAGTCCTGGACTATCTGTTCAAGAAGGAGAAAAGGACAATGTCGAAAAAAATTACAAATGCCAAGAAGGAAAAATGGAACGAGCTTTGTGAGACGATAAATGGCGATATATGGGGCAAGCCATACAAAATAGTATTGAAAAGCGTCAAAAACGCAACACCACCGGCGATACTATCCCCAGAATTTGCAGGAATAGTACTACATAGTCTATTCCCACAGGAGGAGGAAGTTCAAATAGAAGCGACACAAGAAATCGAGAGAAGGCAAGATCAAAGAAGAAAAAAGGAAGAAACTCTAAGGAGCGAGGACGACTCACAAGGAACCTGGAAGGTTTCAAGAGAGGAAATTCTGCTAGCAGCTAAACACATAAAAGCAGGAAAAGCAGCAGGTTTGGACAGAACATCCCCAGAGATCGTGAAAGTAATTGCAAATTTCATTCCAGATAGAATAGCAGCCCTGTTCACAGGAATCATCAGGAGAGGAGAAATACCAGTAGAATGGAAGCAATCCAGGGCCATCCTATTAAGAAAACAAGGAAAAGACCCGGAAACACCGTCGGCGTACAGACCGATCTGTATAATTAATGCAATGGCCAAATTACTCGAGTACGTCATCAAAGGTAAAATAATGGAGGAACTAGGAGAGTCGCCCTTCGAACAAAATCAATATGGATTTGTAAAGGGGAAATCGACAGTACAAGCAATGCACGAGGTCAAAAAAGAAATGCTAGAGTCAATTAAAAAACAGAAATTTGCAGCAATTATGGCACTAGATGTGAAGAATGCCTTTAACTCACTAAAATGGAGCAGTATCTATGAAGAACTAATAAGAAGAAAATTTCCGGACTACCTGGTAAGACTAATAAAAAATTATTTTCACGATAGAACAATAGAGTACTTCACGGCTGGAACCATAGTTTCACTAAAAATGAAAAGAGGAGTTCCACAAGGCTCGGTGCTGGGACCACTCCTATGGAATCTGGTTTACGATGGTCTACTAAGGATAAAGAACCCGAGAAACTGCAAAAAAGTCGCCTTCGCTGACGATATAATTCTCATCTCGACAAGCACACGACTACAAGCGATCAAAAGAGATATGGAAAAGATGGCGGAAGAAACCAATACATGGATGAGGACAGTAGGCCTAGAACTCGCAGAACAAAAAACTGAAGCTATGTTTCTCAATAAGAAAGGAATACCCGAAAATTTCGTTTTTAAGATCGGATCAACGGAAATTTTCCCCAGGAAAGTAGTAAAATACTTAGGGGTAACGTTCGGGGTTGGAAAATACTTTTACGAACATACAGAAAATGTGACTAACAAAGCGATTAGAACGATGTGTGCGCTGAGCAGACTAATGGGAAATACCATGGGTACGAGTTCAGGAGCGAGAAAATTATATTACCTAGTCATGGAATCCATCGTGTTATACGGAATACCAATCTGGGAAGAAGCAAGTAAATTAAATAAGAATGCGAAATTACTCAGGAAAACACAAAGGATGGGTTTAGCAAGAGTGATATCGGCCTACAGGTCGGTGTCCCTAGATGCAATGAACGTCTTGGCAGGGATAGTTCCTTGGGATATTAAAGCAGAAGAAAGAAGAGATATCTTCAAATGGGAGAACGCAATCTTAGGTACCCAATCAGAAGAAATCTATCAAACAAGCCAAAATAACTCGAGGAGACAAAGGATAGAGGAAGAACGGGAGAGGAATGAGGACGGAAACAACAATGCTGAGGACGACAGTGACCCAGAAGGACCAGGACCACCCCACTCAGAAGATTTCCGAGACAGGGGGGAAACAAAGACAGAAGAAGAAAGTAGGAAGAAGCTTATAAAGAACGAGATCAGGAAAAAAGCAAAGGAGAAAACCAGAAGGAAATGGCAGAGGAAATGGGATAAAGGAAATGCAGGAAGATGGACGCACACCTGTATTCCGAAAATCGAACCGTGGATAGACAGAAAACATGGTCAACTCAACTTCTATATGACACAGGTATTAACGGGTCATGGGGTTTTCAACTTTTTTAGAAAAAGAATAGGCAAAACAGCAGACGACAGCTGCTGGTTTCATCCTGGAGTAACGGACACGCCAGAGCATACTGTCATTTGTTGCGACGAATGGCAGGAACCAAGGAGCAGACTAGCCCGAAAACTAGAGGTACCAGAGGAGGAATTCAGGATGGAAAAAATAATGGAGGCAATCCTAGAATCTGAGGCGAAATGGAACGCCATGGCAGATTTCTGCAAGGAGGTGATGAAAGAGAAAGAAGAAATGGAGAGAGTCAGGGAGAAAGAAAACCTGGACAATCCGATAGGCCTAGAACTGGAAGCGGACATGGAAACGGGGCTTTTCCCCCGTAGACTAAACGATGTATAAAAAGCTAAGTGTACAAATAGAAAAAGAAAGCTAACATTAAAATAGATATGTAGAAACATTTAGCGTTAATAGTCCTACTTTCTCTTTTCTAGACTGGAGGTGAGGAGCCGAAAGAAGGAACAAGGAGCAGAGAAAGGGAGAGGAGAGGTGGCCCCAAAGTGTCCGGGAAGGAGAAAGAAATGCAAAGACCTGTTTGATGCCCGTGCAAATGCAGGAAATGCTGAATCCAGGCTAAAATGGTCAGAGAGAAAAGGGAAATTCTCGAGGCGCATTTCATCTGTCCGGAAAAAGAAGAAAGCTTCCACGACGGGTTCTCCACCACCCCCATCTTCAAGACCTTTCATCTGTACCTGCTAAATCCTGACTTCGGCCCGACCCGAAGGCTAGAATGGAAGGGAAAGTAGAAATAGATAGATAAAAACAAAAGCAAGCTCTTCATTGATAATAATGGAAAAGTAACATAAGTTTAGATAACTGTCCTGAAAAAAAAAAAAGGAATTAGAATAGGAAAAATGATTGTTACCTGGAAAGGTATTTAGGACACAGACCTTAACGAAGTGGTATAGGCCAAGTTTGTTCTAGGTTTTAACTCTCTCTCACGTTTAGGCCAATATTTAGAGACTAGAATTAGATATAAATCCATCGTAAAAATTAAGAATAGAACGTAACATGTATTAAATATAATGTAAAAGCGAGTTCACGCACCTAGTATAATAAGAGCCGGGTACGTATTGATGCACAAACGGTCAAGGTTCCCCAGGCGAGCGTACAGAGCGAACGTCATAGAGTTAAGATCTGACAAGGAAAGCGATAGCAACAGGGAACAAGATGGCGGGGCTACGAAACCAGTCATATTTTTGCAATTTTTTTAATAATACAAGTAGTGGTTCGCGACGAAATGTAAACGAGGACCGTTTTCGGAGATGCCGGTCAGATAGAATCCATTTTCAAGACCCAAAATGTCCTCTTTTTAGAGATTTTTTGGGAATGAAGGAATTTCAATAAAAAACAGATAATCAGATAGCTCGATTAATTTGGGAAAGAAAAGGTGAAATTAAATTCAACGAAATAACAAGTAATAATTAAGATATTGAACGCTAAAGTATACAGCGAGAAGGAGTAGGAGCAAGAGAATAAGAAATAAGGAACGCAATGGGCGGACAAGGAAAGTAGACACCCGAGCTAACTTATACGCCGCTAATTCCAATATTAAAGCGAGAAATTTTAGAAGCTGGAAACAACACGGGCATAAAGATATAAGGCATCCTCGATAACGGTTTCTCGTAGTCGCGAACTTTCGACTTTCGACTTTCAAAGTTTTAAATCGACAGTTCGTTCTTTAGGAAAGAGAGCGCGAATCATGGTAACATCGATCAGGTCAACATGGTTGAAAAAGAATGATAGATGTTATTTACAAGGTAACGGCCCGAGAAAGGTCGTTTCAAACAGCTAGAGCTGAGAACGACCTTTTTCACAAAAAGTCAGAACTGGAGGGGAGAATAAAGGCCATACGGCTCTTTGCCCGCTGAATACCCCCAGAGCGATTCGAACCTTCGAAGTAGGAAAAACATAGGCGGAGACAGATTGTCAGTTAGAATACTTACGGAAGTTTTATTTTGTTTTACAACGTAGTTAGTACATAGAGTGTAATTTTTATTAGTAAGGGTAGCTATTTAGTTAATAAACAGTGTGTGCTTCTGGAAGTGCGTGGCTCCAAGGCTGGAGGGAGGCAATCGGAGGCTGGAGGCGCGGACACACTCTCATCGAGGGGAAAACCAGTGAAGCAGGAAACTCCATCTGAGCCGGGTTTGTCTAGTTCCCCCCTCCTTTGGACACAAAGAAAGGGTTGAGCGTGACAAACTAGCCCCTCATTCACCGGCCAAACCTCCACCCGGCTTTGGAACCAAAGTCCGCGGGGTGGAAGGACGTCGGCACGTTTCCCATCTCCGTGCGGGGGTGTTCGTGGCGGGGGCCTCCGGGTGCAGTAATCTTCCCGGGCGGAAGAGTGACGCTGGAAAGAAGCACACAGGTATAGATAGTGACGGTGTACATAGTGTTAATGTAATTAGGTTAATTTTAATATTAGTGGTACGGTGTGTGCGCAGCCTTAGAAGTTCGAGCTTCGACCTCAAGGCCAAGCGAGAATAACAGGCGAACGACGGTTAGAGCAGCCGGGCCATGACGTCACGGCCCGTGTGAGTGAGCCTCAGCCGGCACGTTTGTGTGCGCGGCGGAAAGATAAGGACTGTGCACACAGGATTATATAGCGCGGCTCGCGAGGGTATTTGGCGGCATGAAGGGGGAACAAGTGGGTCACCAATTTAGGTAACCCTCCTGTAACCCCTCCGAAACGGGTTAGAAGTCACCTAGGACTCCACATTCGCGAGATTTGGGCGAAACTTTAGTCTCTCTGTAGGTACGGGGGGGAGGCGCAGGTAATTCTGCTTTTTGCTCGTGCCAAAGTGGTCATCACCTTGGCATGACCAAGAGGTAGGGTAAGAACGAAATTTTGACGAAATTCGCCTGCGACTTCGCGTTTCCGAGATAAGCGCGATTTTCCGATTTTTAATCAGAAAAAACCGGATTTACGGAAGGGTTTTACCTCCACATAGCTGGTGCCAGGCTAAAACCATCCGCGAAGGGCCCCCGCGTAGCGCTTAACGCGTATTTACGGAAAAAAGTGGAGGTTAACACGTAAATTGGGGAAATTATAGCTTCCACGTATGAGTAGGACAAGGATAGAAGAGGTACTGGTTTCTCTCTCTAGAGTAGGCTGATGCATAGCCTTAAGGGAGCGGTGCTAGGCTATCCTTGTTAAAATAATCGTTTCTCTGTCGCACTCGTAGAGGTACGGAGTGTTACATTGGAGCAATAGTTTCTCTGTCGCACTCGTGGAAGTACGGAGTGTCGTATAGATTTGGAGTCGCGAAGACTTCAGGATCACGATCCCGAGGTCAAAGTGGAGGCGCCTTTGACCTTGAAAAATCTGACTACGCCAGTAGTCTTGGAAATCTTTTTTGAGAATTTCCAAAAAAAAGTCAAGGTCATTCAAGGTCAAAGGCGTGGGTGGGACCAGGGGACTACCCCGAAGACTCCCACCTAAAATTGCGATTTTTTGCGACAGTAGTTTTAAGGAAAAAGGCATATATAAAGATAATTTTGTAAGATCTAGAATTTAGGTTGCGTGCGAATAGGTAGGAAAATAAAATAGTCTAGAAATAAGTTAGTTTTAGGCGGATTTATTTCATTTTTCTTTTTTTTATTTTTAAATTTCTTTTTGGTATAAGACGAGAGAGAATACAAATGTGAAATTTAGCGGATGTATATACCGAGGAATAGATAGTAATAGAGTATTAATAAAGAGGTAACAATTTCGAAAGGTTAGGGTAGGTTAAGAATAGGGTTAAGACGTGTATTTTAACTAAGAACGATTCAAGGAAAATGAGAGAAAATAAATAAAACAGGTTAGGTTAGGTTAGGTTAGGTTAGGTTAGGTTAGGTTAGGTTAGGTTAGGTTAGGTTAGGTTAGGTTAGGTTAGGTTAGGTTAGGTTAGGTTAGGTTAAGGAACTTCACGACTACCTCGAACTGAAACAAGAACCCACGGAGGTAAAAATCATTAAGAAATACACAAACAACAACGGACTCCAAAAATTCATAGTCAGATTCCCCACTCCGGACAGGAAGATAGACCTCACAAACAAAGAGAGGCTGAGACTAGGCTACTCGATAGCGAAAATAAAGATTCTCCCAAACATCGTCAGGTGCAACAGATGCCATTCACTAGAACATCATACGACAAACTGTAACAAACTAGCGAACTATATAGTATGCCGAAAATGCAGCGAGGTAGGTCACCTCATGGAAAAATGCACTAATGCTCCAAGCTGCAGACTGTGTAAAGAAAACGGATATCCACAAAACAAATGTCTCCATGTCACTGGCTCTTTAAACTGCCCAACATACAAAGAGCACGTAAAAAATCTTTAAGCGGCAACCCGGCGCTAGATCTCCCACAAAGACCCCTGGAAGGCACTGCAAACACAGAAAAACATAATAAAGAAAAGAACAATATGAACATTCTGCAGATAAACCTAAATCACACTTACCTAGCTACGAATATACTGGAGAAGAGACAACTCCATCACAACTACGACCTCATTATGCTGACAGAACCGACGCCGAACAACAGTAAATGGATATACAGCCTCAAACGCAACGCAGCCATCCAAATTGGTTTCCGTCAAGTCCTCTGGCACTACTCGGACCTAGACAAAATCGAAGACAACTGGGTCTCTGTCACAATCAACAACATAGATTTCTACTCAGTATACATCTCGCCTAACATCAGACTGGAAGAATTTATCAGCATTACGGATAAACTTTTCCTCTCTCTGAAAAACTCGAAAAATCCTTGCTTGGTAACAGGAGATTTTAATGCGCACTCTCCCGACTGGGGCGACAGAAAACTTGACATCAGGGGTCAAACTCTAGCACTTGCCATCTACGAGAACAACTACGTAATCGTCAACACCAAAGGAGACTACACTTTCAACAGAAGAGGCAGTCGCTCGAAAATAGATCTGGCCTTCACCACAGCTCAGATAGCCAACAAAATCCTCCGATCAAACACACTGAAGGAGCACTCTGAATCGGATCACTTATATATCGAACATGTACTCCGGAAGGATCCCACAGTACTCAAGAAAGGGAAAAACGAAGACCTAGTGAAAACGACTTGGAAGCTCAACGAGAAGAATAGAAAAAAATTCATCACGGCCCTCAACAACAACTTTCAATCAGAGCCTCAACTCCAACAGTTCAAGTCCAGAGAATATAGCACGGACTACACGATATTCAACGCGCAAATCCCTGAGCTCCCAACAACGATAAAAAACATCGATTCAGCAATAAACACACTTCAGGACAAACTACTACAAACCTGTAAGCTAGCATTACAGAAATCCAAACTTTTCTCCAATAAACCGGAACACCACTGGTGGAATGCAGAAATAAAAAATCTACGGGCGCAGTTAAACAAGAAGAGAAGAATCTTCACAAGACTCCTGGCAAAAAGACAAGATAAAAATCACCCTGAAGTGTTACAAGCAAGGAAAACTCTGCTCCCAGCCAAGGCGAAGCTGAAGAGTGCAATCAAAAAAGCGAAAACCAAAATATGGACAGACTTCATCGACACGCTCAACCAGGACCCCTGGGGGAAACCATACAAGGTCATAAAGAAAATGATTAAGAAAAACCCACCTCCGCCTACGATCACAAGACAAACAGCAACTAAAATAATCGACACCCTATTCCCGACGGACGAGGAAGAGGAAAACCTGCAAAGAAACCTCGAGAACATAATCTACCCGGAGACACTACCTAACACCATTATACCTTCAAACCACATCACACTCCCAAATGGCGACACCTTATCAGTAACCTCGCAGGAGACGGAAAAATACCAACCTATCAGTGAATCGGAGATAATTGATATCACCAAAGCTTTCAACAACAAGAAAGCCCCCGGCCTTGATGGAATCACTACACCGATATTCAAAGAGACAGTTCGGAACAACACAGCAATGGTTACCAACATTCTAAACGTCTGCAGGAGAGTAGGGTACTTTCCCGCAACATGGAAAGAACAAAAACTGCTACTGATTAAGAAACCGGACAAACCAGACGGTCTCCCAAACAGCTACAGACCTCTTGCTATTCTCAACAACTGGTCGAAGCTACTAGAGAAGAGCATTAGAAGAGACATCGAACAACACCTTGAGAAGAACCCTCTCCACAGAAATCAATTCGGATTCCGGAAAGCCTCCAGCACGATTCATGCTATCACAGAGGTAACAAAGATAAAAGAGACCGCTACGAAAAAACATCATTTCGTCATCTTGGTGGCACTAGATGTAAAGAATGCTTTCAATTCCATCACTTGGAAAGCGATCAGAGAAGCACTCGACAACAGGAAATTTCCCTCAAACCTACAGAAACTAATATACAGCTACCTCACAAACAGGAAACTGGTATATGCGCCCTCAAACGACTCGTACAGAATAATACGACCAATATACCGAGGAGTCCCCCAAGGATCCATCATCGCACCAACACTATGGAACATAGTGTACGACGAAATATTTCAGCTGAAACTGTCTAAAACTGCTACCATCATCGCATATGCAGACGACGTGGCTCTTCTGGTAACACACCGCAACCTCGAGAAAATCAGAGAAGACATAAAACAAAACATCGATACGATAGAGAACTGGATGGCGACAAAAGGGCTCGAACTAGCCAGACAAAAAACGGAAATCGTAACCCTAAATAGAAAAAGAATACCGATACCTTTGGAATTCCAATTAAACGCTGACGTAAAGATTACGACAGCTGACTCGATCAGATATCTAGGCATCTACCTAGAAAAATATAATTTTTACTTCACTCATGTCGAGAAAGCCACAATGAAAGCCACAAATACTGCTCAATACCTTGCTCGTCTGATGCCAAACATCGGTGGCCCAGGACACAAAGCCAGATTCCTATACTATTTTGTATTCGAATCTATAGTATTATATGCCGCCCCGGCCTGGAAAAAAGCAACATCAGTTATGAGAAACAGGAAAATGTTACTGAACGCGCAGAAAATTGCATTAACAAAAGTACTGAGAGCCTACAGAACTACTCCGCTCATATATCTAAATGTGATATCCGGGGTTCCAAACATAATAGATATCGTACAAGAGAGATACGACCTGGCAATATGGGAAAACGATTTTCTAAATCCCACAGCTGTTGATGAGATGGCAAGCGATACTTCAACACGGGGACCCAGACAAAGAATCTCCACGAACACCTTGACTGAGACCAACAGACGTAACACGGCCAAACAGGACATCCTGAAAATAGAACGGAAACATAAGAGAAAGGAACTCCGCACCGCAATCAACCGAAACTTACAAGAACAGTGGACTAGCAATTACAGCGACAAACCCCTCTACAGCTGGATACCGGACATCGGTGCATGGCAAAATCTGAAAAGGGGCAACATCAATCACTTTACTATGCAGATTTTCACAGGCCACGGTATTTTCGGGTCTTATCTGCACAAAATACAAAGACTTAGCAGTAATATATGCTGGTACGGCTGCCCCGAAACAGACGATCCAGCTCACACGATCCTACGATGCACCAAATGGACGGATATTCGCAACCAGTTTGCCTCTAATCACTGCATCACGGAACCCTATGACATCAATAAAATATCATCAGCCATACATAAGTCAGACTCGGCGTGGAAGGATTTCCAAGCGCTATGCGTCGCCATTCTGAAAGACAAACAGGCTACGGAGATTGACAGAGAAAGGAAAAACAGGGAAAGATCTAAATCTCAACAATCTCAAAACACGCAGCAACAATCACAGAATACTCAACAACAGCTTCAGATTAATCAGCAACAACCCAGTTACACTCATCAACAGACATATAATACCCAACCCTCGACCACCAATGAACAAGAACCTACGACATCTAACTCTCAACTAACTCAACAACAACGGACACAGACCAGAGCAAAAACACAGCCAGTTCTAAAACCGAAAGAAAGAAGGAAATTTTTATATGAAATTCATATAAACCCAATAACCACAAACTCTCAACCACAAACACAAAACTCACAGCAACAATCACATCAGACACTACAACAAGCACAACACAATCAGCAACCTAGAAATAACAACCAACAACACAACCGGATCACCCAACACACTCCACAGAATAACACGGCGAACAGTCCAGCACCACCCACGCATACCAGGAGAAAATTCCTTTACGAGTTATACAAGCCAAAGGAATGAACCATAGCACACAACGAGGTTAAGTTACTCGACACATCTTTCGAGCAACGAAGAAGACAACAAAATCCACACCTACACATACTGCTCAGTGCTACGTATCTTCACAC
>CAXAAD010000122.1:600000-1085908 GCA_963966675.1 Lasioglossum calceatum
TAAGTTATACGTTATACGTTATACGTTATACGTTATACGTTATACGTTATACGTTATACGTTATACGTTATACGTTATACGTTATACGTTATACGTTATACGTTATACGTTATACGTTATACGTTATACGTTATACGTTATACGTTATACGTTATACGTTATACGTTATGCGTTATACGTTCTACGTTATACGTTAGAAGTTATACGTTATACGTTATACGTTATACGTTATACGTTATGCGTTATACGTTATGCGATATTCGTTATACGTTATACGTTATTCGTTATACGTTATGCGATATTCGTTATACGTTATACGTTATACGTTATACGTTATACGTTATACGTTATACGTTATACGTTATACGTTATACGTTATACGTTATACGTTATACGTTATACGTTATGCGTTATACGTTATGCGATATTCGTTATACGTTATACGTTATACGTTATACGTTATACGTTATACGTTATACGTTATACGTTATATGTTATACGTTATACGTTATACGTTATACGTTATACGTTATACGTTATACGTTATACCTTATACCTTATACGTTATACGTTATACGTTATACGTTATACGTTATACGTTATACGTTATACGTTATACGTTATACGTTATACGTTATACGTTATACGTTATACGTTATACGTTATACGTTATACGTTATACGTTATACGTTATGCGTTATACGTTATGCGTTATACGTTATGCGATATTCGTTATACGTTATACGTTATACGTTATACGTTATACGTTATACGTTATACGTTATGCGATATACGTTATACGTTATACGTTATACGTTATACGTTATACGTTATACGTTATACGTTATACCTTATACCTTATACCTTATACGTTATACGTTATACGTTATACGTTATACGTTATACGTTATACGTTATACGTTATACGTTATAAGTTATACGTTATACGTTATACGTTATACGTTATACGTTATACGTTATACGTTATACGTTATACGTTATACGTTATACGTTATACGTTATACGTTATACGTTATACGTTATACGTTATGCGTTATACGTTCTACGTTATACGTTAGAAGTTATACGTTATACGTTATACGTTATACGTTATACGTTATGCGTTATACGTTATGCGATATTCGTTATACGTTATACGTTATTCGTTATACGTTATGCGATATTCGTTATACGTTATACGTTATACGTTATACGTTATACGTTATACGTTATACGTTATACGTTATACGTTATACGTTATACGTTATACGTTATACGTTATACGTTATACGTTATACGTTATACCTTATACCTTATACGTTATACGTTATACGTTATACGTTATACGTTATAAGTTATACGTTATACGTTATACGTTATACGTTATACGTTATACGTTATACGTTATACGTTATACGTTATACGTTATACGTTATACGTTATGCGTTATACGTTATACGTTCTACGTTATACGTTACACTTTAAACGATATTCGTTATGCGTTATACGTTATACGTTATACGTTGTACGTTATACGTTATACGTTATACGTTATACGTTATACGTTATACGTTGTACGTTATACGTTATACGTTATACGTTATACGTTATACGTTTTGCGTTATACGTTATGCGTTATACGTTCTACGTTCTACGTTATACGTTATACGTTATACGTTATACGTTATACGTTATACGTTATACGTTATACGTTATACGTTATACGTTATACGTTATACGTTATACGTTATACGTTATACGTTATACGTTATACGTTATACGTTATAAGTTATACGTTATACGTTTTGCGTTATACGTTATACGTTATACGTTATACGTTATACGTTATACGTTATACGTTATACGTTATACGTTATACGTTATACGTTATACGTTATACGTTATACGTTATACGTTATACGTTATACGTTATACGTTATACGTTATACGTTATACGTTATACGTTATACGTCATACGTTATACGTTATACGTTATACGTTATACGTTATACGTTATACGTTATAAGTTATACGTTATACGTTATACGTTATACGATATACGTTATACTTTAAACGATATTCATTATGCGTTATACGTTATACGTTATACGTTATACGTTATACGTTATACGTTATACGTTATACGTTATACGTTATACGTTATACGTTATACGTTATACGTTATACGTTATACGTTATACGTTATACGTTATACGTTATACGTTATACGTTATACGTTATACGTTATACGTTATACGTTATACGTTATACGTTATACGTTATACGTTATACGTTATGCGTTATACGTTATGCGATATTCGTTATACGTTATACGTTATTCGTTATACGTTATGCGATATCCGTTATACGTTATACGTTATACGTTATACGTTTTGCGTTATACGTTATGCGTTATACGTTCTACGTTCTACGTTATACGTTATACGTTATACGTTATACGTTATACGTTATACGTTATACGTTATGCGTTATACGTTATGCGTTATACGTTATGCGATATTCGTTATACGTTATACGTTATACGTTATACGTTATACGTTATACGTTATGCGATATACGTTATACGTTATACGTTATACGTTATACGTTATACGTTATACGTTATACGTTATACCTTATACCTTATACGTTATACGTTATACGTTATACGTTATACGTTATACGTTATACGTTATACGTTATAAGTTATACGTTATACGTTATACGTTATACGTTATACGTTATACGTTATACTTTAAACGATATTCGTTATGCGTTATACGTTATACGTTATACGTTATACGTTATACGTTATACGTTATACGTTATACGTTATACGTTATACGTTATACGTTATACGTTATACGTTATACGTTATACGTTATACGTTATACGTTATACGTTATACGTTATACGTTATACGTTATACGTTATACGTTATACGTTATACGTTATACGTTATACGTTATAAGTTATACGTTATACGTTATACGTTATACGTTATACGTTATACGTTATACTTTAAACGATATTCGTTATGCGTTATACGTTATACGTTATACGTTATACGTTATACGTTATACGTTATACGTTATACGTTATGCGTTATACGTTATGCGATATTCGTTATACGTTATACGTTATACGTTATACGTTATACGTTATACGTTATACGTTATACGTTATACGTTATACGTTATACGTTATACGTTATACGTTATACGTTATACGTTATACGTTATACGTTATACGTTATACGTTATACGTTATACGTTATACGTTATACGTTATACGTTATACGTTATACGTTATACGTTATACGTTATACGTTATACGTTATACCTTATACCTTATACGTTATACGTTATACGTTATACGTTATACGTTATACGTTATACGTTATACGTTATACGTTATAAGTTATACGTTATACGTTTTGCGTTATACGTTATACGTTATACGTTATACGTTATACGTTATACGTTATACGTTATACGTTATACGTTATACGTTATACGTTATACGTTATACGTTATACGTTATACGTTATACGTTATACGTTATACGTTATACGTTATACGTTATACGTTATACGTTATACGTTATACGTTATACGTTATAAGTTATACGTTATACGTTATACGTTATACGTTATACGTTATACGTTATACGTTATACTTTAAACGATATTCATTATGCGTTATACGTTATACGTTATACGTTATACGTTATACGTTATACGTTATACGTTATACGTTATACGTTATACGTTATACGTTATACGTTATACGTTATACGTTATACGTTATACGTTATACGTTATACGTTATACGTTATACGTTATACGTTATACGTTATACGTTATACGTTATACGTTATACGTTATACGTTATGCGTTATACGTTATGCGATATTCGTTATACGTTATACGTTATACGTTATGCGTTATACGTTATGCGATATTCGTTATACGTTATACGTTATTCGTTATACGTTATGCGATATTCGTTATACGTTATACGTTATACGTTATACGTTATACGTTATACGTTATACGTTATACGTTATACGTTATACGTTATACGTTATACGTTATACGTTATACGTTATACGTTATACGTTATACGTTATACGTTATACGTTATACGTTATACGTTATACGTTATACGTTATACGTTATACGTTATACGTTATACGTTATACGTTATACGTTATACGTTATGCGTTATACGTTATGCGATATTCGTTATACGTTATACGTTATTCGTTATACGTTATGCGATATCCGTTATACGTTATACGTTATACGTTATACGTTATACGTTATACGTTATACGTTATACGATATACGTTATACGTTATACGTTATACGTTATACGTTATACGTTATAAGTTATACGTTATACGTTATACCTTATACCTTATACCTTATACGTTATACGTTATACGTTATACGTTATAAGTTATACGTTATACGTTATACGTTATACGTTATACGTTATACGTTATACGTTATACGTTATACGTTATACGTTATACGTTAAACGTTATACGTTATACGTTATACGTTATACGTTATACGTTATACGTTATACGTTATACGTTATGCGATATACGTTATACGTTATACGTTATACGTTATACGTTATACGTTATACGTTATACGTTATACGTTATACGTTATACCTTATACCTTATACGTTATACGTTATACGTTATACGTTATACGTTATACGTTAGAAGTTATACGTTATACGTTATACGTTATACGTTATACGTTATACTTTAAACGATATTCGTTATGCGTTATACGTTATACGTTATACGTTATACGTTATACGTTATACGTTATACGTTATACGTTATACGTTATACGTTATACGTTATACCTTATACCTTATACGTTATACGTTATACGTTATACGTTATACGTTATGCGTTATACGTTATGCGATATTCGTTATACGTTATACGTTATTCGTTATACGTTATGCGATATTCGTTATACGTTATACGTTATACGTTATACGTTATACGTTATACGTTATACGTTATACGTTATACGTTATACGTTATACGTTATACGTTATACGTTATACGTTATAAGTTATACGTTATACGTTATACGTTATACGTTATACGTTATACTTTAAACGATATTCGTTATGCGTTATACGTTATACGTTATACGTTATACGTTATACGTTATACGTTATACGTTATACGTTATACGTTATACGTTATAAGTTATACGTTATACGTTATACGTTATACGTTATACGTTATACTTTAAACGATATTCGTTATGCGTTATACGTTATACGTTATACGTTATACGTTATACGTTATACGTTATACGTTATACGTTATACGTTATACGTTATACGTTATACGTTATACGTTATACCTTATACCTTATACCTTATACGTTATACGTTATACGTTATACGTTATACGTTATAAGTTATACGTTATACGTTATACGTTATACGTTATACGTTATACTTTAAACGATATTCGTTATGCGTTATACGTTATACGTTATACGTTATACGTTATACGTTATACGTTATACGTTATACGTTATACGTTATACGTTATACCTTATACCTTATACGTTATACGTTATACGTTATACGTTATACGTTATACGTTATACGTTATACGTTATGCGTTATACGCTATGCGATATTCGTTATACGTTATACGTTATACGTTATACGTTATACGTTATACGTTATACGTTATGCGATATACGTTATACGTTATACGTTATACGTTATACGTTATACGTTATACGTTATACGTTATACGTTATACCTTATACCTTATACGTTATACGTTATACGTTATACGTTATACGTTATAAGTTATACGTTATACGTTATACGTTATACGTTATACGTTATACGTTATACGTTATACTTTAAACGATATTCGTTATGCGTTATACGTTATACGTTATACGTTATACGTTATACGTTATAAGTTATACGTTATACGTTATACGTTATACGTTATACGTTATACGTTATACGTTATACGTTATACGTTATACGTTATACGTTAAACGTTATACGTTATACGTTATACGTTATACGTTATACGTTATACGTTATACGTTATACGTTATGCGATATACGTTATACGTTATACGTTATACGTTATACGTTATACGTTATACGTTATACGTTATACGTTATACGTTATACGTTATACGTTATACCTTATACCTTATACGTTATACGTTATACGTTATACGTTATACGTTATACGTTAGAAGTTATACGTTATACGTTATACGTTATACGTTATACGTTATACTTTAAACGATATTCGTTATGCGTTATACGTTATACGTTATACGTTATACGTTATACGTTATACGTTATACGTTATACGTTATACGTTATACGTTATACGTTATACCTTATACCTTATACGTTATACGTTATACGTTATACGTTATACGTTATGCGTTATACGTTATGCGATATTCGTTATACGTTATACGTTATTCGTTATACGTTATGCGATATTCGTTATACGTTATACGTTATACGTTATACGTTATACGTTATACGTTATACGTTATACGTTATACGTTATACGTTATACGTTATACGTTATACGTTATACGTTATACGTTATAAGTTATACGTTATACGTTATACGTTATACGTTATACGTTATACTTTAAACGATATTCGTTATGCGTTATACGTTATACGTTATACGTTATACGTTATACGTTATACGTTATACGTTATACGTTATACGTTATACGTTATAAGTTATACGTTATACGTTATACGTTATACGTTATACGTTATACTTTAAACGATATTCGTTATGCGTTATACGTTATACGTTATACGTTATACGTTATACGTTATACGTTATACGTTATACGTTATACGTTATACGTTATACGTTATACGTTATACGTTATACCTTATACCTTATACCTTATACGTTATACGTTATACGTTATACGTTATACGTTATAAGTTATACGTTATACGTTATACGTTATACGTTATACGTTATACTTTAAACGATATTCGTTATGCGTTATACGTTATACGTTATACGTTATACGTTATACGTTATACGTTATACGTTATACGTTATACGTTATACGTTATACGTTATACCTTATACCTTATACGTTATACGTTATACGTTATACGTTATACGTTATGCGTTATACGCTATGCGATATTCGTTATACGTTATACGTTATACGTTATACGTTATACGTTATACGTTATACGTTATGCGATATACGTTATACGTTATACGTTATACGTTATACGTTATACGTTATACGTTATACGTTATACGTTATACCTTATACCTTATACGTTATACGTTATACGTTATACGTTATACGTTATAAGTTATACGTTATACGTTATACGTTATACGTTATACGTTATACGTTATACGTTATACTTTAAACGATATTCGTTATGCGTTATACGTTATACGTTATACGTTATACGTTATACGTTATACGTTATACGTTATACCTTATACCTTATACGTTATACGTTATACGTTATACGTTATACGTTATACGTTATACGTTATGCGTTATACGTTATGCGATATTCGTTATACGTTATACGTTATACGTTATGCGTTATACGTTATGCGATATTCGTTATACGTTATACGTTATTCGTTATACGTTATACGTTATACGTTATACGTTATACGTTATACGTTATACGTTATACGTCATACGTTATACGTTATACGTTATACGTTATACGTTATACGTTATACGTTATAAGTTATACGTTATACGTTATACGTTATACGATATACGTTATACTTTAAACGATATTCATTATGCGTTATACGTTATACGTTATACGTTATACGTTATACGTTATACGTTATACGTTATACGTTATACGTTATACGTTATACGTTATACGTTATACGTTATACGTTATACGTTATACGTTATACGTTATACGTTATACGTTATACGTTATACGTTATACGTTATACGTTATACGTTATACGTTATACGTTATACGTTATACGTTATGCGTTATACGTTATGCGATATTCGTTATACGTTATACGTTATACGTTATACGTTATACGTTATACGTTATACGTTATACCTTATACCTTATACGTTATACGTTATACGTTATACGTTATACGTTATGCGTTATACGTTATGCGATATTCGTTATACGTTATACGTTATTCGTTATACGTTATGCGATATTCGTTATACGTTATACGTTATACGTTATACGTTATACGTTATACGTTATACGTTATACGTTATACGTTATACGTTATACGTTATACGTTATACGTTATACGTTATACGTTATACGTTATACCTTATACCTTATACGTTATACGTTATACGTTATACGTTATACGTTATAAGTTATACGTTATACGTTATACGTTATACGTTATACGTTATACGTTATACGTTATACGTTATACGTTATACGTTATACGTTATACGTTATACGTTATACGTTATACGTTATACGTTATACGTTATGCGTTATACGTTCTACGTTATACGTTAGAAGTTATACGTTATACGTTATACGTTATACGTTATACGTTATGCGTTATACGTTATGCGATATTCGTTATACGTTATACGTTATTCGTTATACGTTATGCGATATTCGTTATACGTTATACGTTATACGTTATACGTTATACGTTATACGTTATACGTTATACGTTATACGTTATACGTTATACGTTATACGTTATACGTTATACGTTATACCTTATACCTTATACGTTATACGTTATACGTTATACGTTATACGTTATACGTTATACGTCATACGTTATACGTTATACGTTATACGTTATACGTTATACGTTATACGTTATACGTTATACGTTATACGTTATACGTTATACGTTATACGTTATAAGTTATACGTTATGCGATATTCGTTATACGTTATACGTTATACGTTATACGTTATACGTTATACGTTATACGTTATACGTTATACGTTATACGTTATACGTTATACGTTATACGTTATACGTTATACGTTATACGTTATACCTTATACCTTATACGTTATACGTTATACGTTATACGTTATACGTTATGCGTTATACGTTATGCGATATTCGTTATACGTTATACGTTATTCGTTATACGTTATGCGATATTCGTTATACGTTATACGTTATACGTTATACGTTATACGTTATACGTTATACGTTATACGTTATACGTTATACGTTATACGTTATACGTTATACGTTATACGTTATACGTTATACGTTATACGTTATACCTTATACCTTATACGTTATACGTTATACGTTATAAGTTATACGTTATACGTTATACGTTATACGTTATACGTTATACGTTATACGTTATACGTTATACGTTATACCTTATACCTTATACGTTATACGTTATACGTTATACGTTATACGTTATGCGTTATACGTTATGCGATATTCGTTATACGTTATACGTTATTCGTTATACGTTATGCGATATTCGTTATACGTTATACGTTATACGTTATACGTTATACGTTATACGTTATACGTTATACGTTATACGTTATACGTTATACGTTATGCGTTATACGTTATGCGATATTCGTTATACGTTATACGTTATTCGTTATACGTTATGCGATATTCGTTATACGTTATACGTTATACGTTATACGTTATACGTTATACGTTATACGTTATACGATATACGTTATACGTTATACGTTATACGTTATACGTTATAAGTTATACGTTATACGTTATACGATATGCGTTATACGTTATGCGATATTCGTTATACGTTATACGTTATTCGTTATACGTTATGCGATATTCGTTATACGTTATACCTTATATCTTATACGTTATACGTTATACGTTATACGTTATACGTTATAAGTTATACGTTATACGTTATACGTTATACGTTATAAGTTATACGTTATACGTTATACGTTATACGTTATACGTTATACGTTATGCGATATACGTTATACGTTATACGTTATACGTTATACGTTATACGTTATACGTTATACGTTATACGTTATACGTTATACCTTATACCTTATACGTTATACGTTATACGTTATACGTTATACGTTATACGTTATACGTTATAAGTTATACGTTATACGTTATACGTTATACGTTATACGTTATACTTTAAACGATATTCGTTATGCGTTATACGTTATACGTTATACGTTATACGTTATACGTTATACGTTATACGTTATACGTCATACGTTATACGTTATACCTTATACCTTATACGTTATACGTTATACGTTATACGTTATACGTTATGCGTTATACGTTATGCGATATTCGTTATACGTTATACGTTATTCGTTATACGTTATGCGATATTCGTTATACGTTATACGTTATACGTTATACGTTATACGTTATACGTTATACGTTATACGTTATACGTTATACGTTATACGTTATACGTTATACGTTATACCTTATACCTTATACGTTATACGTTATACGTTATACGTTATACGTTATACGTTATACGTTATACGTCATACGTTATACGTTATACGTTATACGTTATACGTTATACGTTATACGTTATACGTTATACGTTATACGTTATACGTTATACGTTATACGTTATACGTTATACGTTATACGTTATACGTTATACGTTATAAGTTATACGTTATGCGATATTCGTTATACGTTATACGTTATACGTTATACGTTATACGTTATACGTTATACGTTATACGTTATACGTTATACGTTATACGTTATACGTTATACGTTATACGTTATACGTTATACGTTATACGTTATACGTTATACGTTATACGTTATACCTTATACCTTATACGTTATACGTTATACGTTATACGTTATACGTTATGCGTTATACGTTATGCGATATTCGTTATACGTTATACGTTATTCGTTATACGTTATGCGATATTCGTTATACGTTATACGTTATACGTTATACGTTATACGTTATACGTTATACGTTATACGTTATACGTTATACGTTATACGTTATACGTTATACGTTATACGTTATACGTTATACCTTATACCTTATACGTTATACGTTATACGTTATAAGTTATACGTTATACGTTATACGTTATACGTTATACGTTATACGTTATACGTTATACGTTATACGTTATACGTTATACGTTATACGTTATACGTTATACGTTATACGTTATACGTTATACCTTATACCTTATACGTTATACGTTATACGTTATACGTTATACGTTATGCGTTATACGTTATGCGATATTCGTTATACGTTATACGTTATTCGTTATACGTTATGCGATATTCGTTATACGTTATACGTTATACGTTATACGTTATACGTTATACGTTATACGTTATACGTTATACGTTATACCTTATACCTTATACGTTATACGTTATACGTTATACGTTATACGTTATAAGTTATACGTTATACGTTATACGTTATACGTTATACGTTATACGTTATACGTTATACGTTATACGTTATACGTTATACGTTATACGTTATACGTTATACGTTATACGTTATACGTTATGCGTTATACGTTCTACGTTATACGTTAGAAGTTATACGTTATACGTTATACGTTATACGTTATACGTTATGCGTTATACGTTATGCGATATTCGTTATACGTTATACGTTATTCGTTATACGTTATGCGATATTCGTTATACGTTATACGTTATACGTTATACGTTATACGTTATACGTTATACGTTATACGTTATACGTTATACGTTATACGTTATACGTTATACGTTATACGTTATACGTTATACGTTATACCTTATACCTTATACGTTATACGTTATACGTTATACGTTATACGTTATAAGTTATACGTTATACGTTATACGTTATACGTTATACGTTATACGTTATACGTTATACGTTATACGTTATACGTTATACGTTATACGTTATACGTTATGCGTTATACGTTATACGTTCTACGTTATACGTTACACTTTAAACGATATTCGTTATGCGTTATACGTTATACGTTATACGTTGTACGTTATACGTTATACGTTATACGTTATACGTTATACGTTATACGTTATACGTTGTACGTTATACGTTATACGTTATACGTTATACGTTATACGTTTTGCGTTATACGTTATGCGTTATACGTTCTACGTTCTACGTTATACGTTATACGTTATACGTTATACGTTATACGTTATACGTTATACGTTATACGTTATACGTTATACGTTATACGTTATACGTTATACGTTATACGTTATACGTTATAAGTTATACGTTATACGTTTTGCGTTATACGTTATACGTTATACGTTATACGTTATACGTTATACGTTATACGTTATACGTTATACGTTATACGTTATACGTTATACGTTATACGTTATACGTTATACGTTATACGTTATACGTTATACGTTATACGTTATACGTTATACGTTATACGTTATACGTCATACGTTATACGTTATACGTTATACGTTATACGTTATACGTTATACGTTATAAGTTATACGTTATACGTTATACGTTATACGATATACGTTATACTTTAAACGATATTCATTATGCGTTATACGTTATACGTTATACGTTATACGTTATACGTTATACGTTATACGTTATACGTTATACGTTATACGTTATACGTTATACGTTATACGTTATACGTTATACGTTATACGTTATACGTTATACGTTATACGTTATACGTTATACGTTATACGTTATACGTTATACGTTATACGTTATACGTTATACGTTATACGTTATACGTTATGCGTTATACGTTATGCGATATTCGTTATACGTTATACGTTATTCGTTATACGTTATGCGATATCCGTTATACGTTATACGTTATACGTTATACGTTTTGCGTTATACGTTATGCGTTATACGTTCTACGTTCTACGTTATACGTTATACGTTATACGTTATACGTTATACGTTATACGTTATACGTTATGCGTTATACGTTATGCGTTATACGTTATGCGATATTCGTTATACGTTATACGTTATACGTTATACGTTATACGTTATACGTTATGCGATATACGTTATACGTTATACGTTATACGTTATACGTTATACGTTATACGTTATACGTTATACCTTATACCTTATACGTTATACGTTATACGTTATACGTTATACGTTATACGTTATACGTTATACGTTATAAGTTATACGTTATACGTTATACGTTATACGTTATACGTTATACGTTATACGTTATACTTTAAACGATATTCGTTATGCGTTATACGTTATACGTTATACGTTATACGTTATACGTTATACGTTATACGTTATACGTTATACGTTATACGTTATACGTTATACGTTATACGTTATACGTTATACGTTATACGTTATACGTTATACGTTATACGTTATACGTTATACGTTATACGTTATACGTTATACGTTATACGTTATACGTTATACGTTATACGTTATACGTTATACGTTATAAGTTATACGTTATACGTTATACGTTATACGTTATACGTTATACGTTATACTTTAAACGATATTCGTTATGCGTTATACGTTATACGTTATACGTTATACGTTATACGTTATACGTTATACGTTATACGTTATGCGTTATACGTTATGCGATATTCGTTATACGTTATACGTTATACGTTATACGTTATACGTTATACGTTATACGTTATACGTTATACGTTATACGTTATACGTTATACGTTATACGTTATACGTTATACGTTATACGTTATACGTTATACGTTATACGTTATACGTTATACGTTATACGTTATACGTTATACGTTATACGTTATACCTTATACCTTATACGTTATACGTTATACGTTATACGTTATACGTTATACGTTATACGTTATACGTTATACGTTATAAGTTATACGTTATACGTTTTGCGTTATACGTTATACGTTATACGTTATACGTTATACGTTATACGTTATACGTTATACGTTATACGTTATACGTTATACGTTATACGTTATACGTTATACGTTATACGTTATACGTTATACGTTATACGTTATACGTTATACGTTATACGTTATACGTTATACGTTATACGTTATACGTTATACGTTATACGTTATACGTTATACGTTATAAGTTATACGTTATACGTTATACGTTATACGTTATACGTTATACGTTATACGTTATACTTTAAACGATATTCATTATGCGTTATACGTTATACGTTATACGTTATACGTTATACGTTATACGTTATACGTTATACGTTATACGTTATACGTTATACGTTATACGTTATACGTTATACGTTATACGTTATACGTTATACGTTATACGTTATACGTTATACGTTATACGTTATACGTTATACGTTATGCGTTATACGTTATGCGATATTCGTTATACGTTATACGTTATGCGTTATACGTTATGCGATATTCGTTATACGTTATACGTTATTCGTTATACGTTATGCGATATTCGTTATACGTTATACGTTATACGTTATACGTTATACGTTATACGTTATACGTTATACGTTATACGTTATACGTTATACGTTATACGTTATACGTTATACGTTATACGTTATACGTTATACGTTATACGTTATACGTTATACGTTATACGTTATACGTTATACGTTATACGTTATACGTTATACGTTATACGTTATACGTTATACGTTATACGTTATACGTTATACGTTATGCGTTATACGTTATGCGATATTCGTTATACGTTATACGTTATTCGTTATACGTTATGCGATATCCGTTATACGTTATACGTTATACGTTATACGTTATACGTTATACGTTATACGTTATACGATATACGTTATACGTTATACGTTATACGTTATACGTTATACGTTATAAGTTATACGTTATACGTTATACCTTATACCTTATACCTTATACGTTATACGTTATACGTTATACGTTATAAGTTATACGTTATACGTTATACGTTATACGTTATACGTTATACGTTATACGTTATACGTTATACGTTATACGTTATACGTTAAACGTTATACGTTATACGTTATACGTTATACGTTATACGTTATACGTTATACGTTATACGTTATGCGATATACGTTATACGTTATACGTTATACGTTATACGTTATACGTTATACGTTATACGTTATACGTTATACGTTATACCTTATACCTTATACGTTATACGTTATACGTTATACGTTATACGTTATACGTTATAAGTTATACGTTATACGTTATACGTTATACGTTATACGTTATACTTTAAACGATATTCGTTATGCGTTATACGTTATACGTTATACGTTATACGTTATACGTTATACGTTATACGTTATACGTTATACGTTATACGTTATACGTTATACCTTATACCTTATACGTTATACGTTATACGTTATACGTTATACGTTATGCGTTATACGTTATGCGATATTCGTTATACGTTATACGTTATTCGTTATACGTTATGCGATATTCGTTATACGTTATACGTTATACGTTATACGTTATACGTTATACGTTATACGTTATACGTTATACGTTATACGTTATACGTTATACGTTATACGTTATACGTTATAAGTTATACGTTATACGTTATACGTTATACGTTATACGTTATACTTTAAACGATATTCGTTATGCGTTATACGTTATACGTTATACGTTATACGTTATACGTTATACGTTATACGTTATACGTTATAAGTTATACGTTATACGTTATACGTTATACGTTATACGTTATACTTTAAACGATATTCGTTATGCGTTATACGTTATACGTTATACGTTATACGTTATACGTTATACGTTATACGTTATACGTTATACGTTATACGTTATACGTTATACGTTATACGTTATACCTTATACCTTATACCTTATACGTTATACGTTATACGTTATACGTTATACGTTATAAGTTATACGTTATACGTTATACGTTATACGTTATACGTTATACTTTAAACGATATTCGTTATGCGTTATACGTTATACGTTATACGTTATACGTTATACGTTATACGTTATACGTTATACGTTATACGTTATACCTTATACCTTATACGTTATACGTTATACGTTATACGTTATACGTTATGCGTTATACGCTATGCGATATTCGTTATACGTTATACGTTATACGTTATACGTTATACGTTATACGTTATACGTTATGCGATATACGTTATACGTTATACGTTATACGTTATACGTTATACGTTATACGTTATACGTTATACGTTATACCTTATACCTTATACGTTATACGTTATACGTTATACGTTATACGTTATAAGTTATACGTTATACGTTATAAGTTATACGTTATACGTTATACGTTATACGTTATACGTTATACGTTATACGTTATACTTTAAACGATATTCGTTATGCGTTATACGTTATACGTTATACGTTATACGTTATACGTTATACGTTATACGTTATACCTTATACCTTATACGTTATACGTTATACGTTATACGTTATACGTTATACGTTATACGTTATGCGTTATACGTTATGCGATATTCGTTATACGTTATACGTTATACGTTATGCGTTATACGTTATGCGATATTCGTTATACGTTATACGTTATTCGTTATACGTTATACGTTATACGTTATACGTTATACGTTATACGTTATACGTTATACGTTATACGTTATACGTTATACGTTATACGTTATACGTTATACGTTATACGTTATACGTTATACGTTATACGTTATACGTTATACGTTATACGTTATACCTTATACCTTATACCTTATACGTTATACGTTATACGTTATACGTTATAAGTTATACGTTATACGTTATACGTTATACGTTATACGTTATACGTTATACGTTATACGTTATACGTTATACGTTATACGTTATACGTTATACGTTATACGTTATACGTTATACGTTATACGTTATACGTTATACGTTATACGTTATACGTTATACGTTATACGTTATACGTTATACGTTATACGTTATACGTTATACGTTATACGTTATACGTTATACGTTATACGTTATACGTTATACGTTATACGTTATACGTTATACGTTATACGTTATACGTTATACGTTATACGTTATACGTTATACGTTATGCGTTATACGTTATGCGATATTCGTTATACGTTATACGTTATTCGTTATACGTTATGCGATATCCGTTATACGTTATACGTTATACGTTATACGTTATACGTTATACGTTATACGATATACGTTATACGTTATACGTTATACGTTATACGTTATACGTTATAAGTTATACGTTATACGTTATACCTTATACCTTATACCTTATACGTTATACGTTATACGTTATACGTTATAAGTTATACGTTATACGTTATACGTTATACGTTATACGTTATACGTTATACGTTATACGTTATACGTTATACGTTATACGTTAAACGTTATACGTTATACGTTATACGTTATACGTTATACGTTATACGTTATACGTTATGCGATATACGTTATACGTTATACGTTATACGTTATACGTTATACGTTATACGTTATACGTTATACGTTATACGTTATACCTTATACCTTATACGTTATACGTTATACGTTATACGTTATACGTTATAAGTTATACGTTATACGTTATACGTTATACGTTATACGTTATACGTTATACTTTAAACGATATTCGTTATGCGTTATACGTTATACGTTATACGTTATACGTTATACGTTATACGTTATACGTTATACGTTATACGTTATACGTTATACGTTATACGTTATACGTTATACGTTATACCTTATACCTTATACGTTATACGTTATACGTTATACGTTATACGTTATGCGTTATACGTTATGCGATATTCGTTATACGTTATACGTTATTCGTTATACGTTATGCGATATTCGTTATACGTTATACGTTATACGTTATACGTTATACGTTATACGTTATACGTTATACGTTATACGTTATACGTTATACGTTATACGTTATACGTTATACGTTATACGTTATAAGTTATACGTTATACGTTATACGTTATACGTTATACGTTATACTTTAAACGATATTCGTTATGCGTTATACGTTATACGTTATACGTTATACGTTATACGTTATACGTTATACGTTATACGTTATAAGTTATACGTTATACGTTATACGTTATACGTTATACGTTATACGTTATACTTTAAACGATATTCGTTATGCGTTATACGTTATACGTTATACGTTATACGTTATACGTTATACGTTATACGTTATACCTTATACCTTATACGTTATACGTTATACGTTATACGTTATACGTTATGCGTTATACGTTATGCGATATTCGTTATACGTTATACGTTATACGTTATACGTTATACGTTATACGTTATACGTTATACGTTATGCGATATACGTTATACGTTATACGTTATACGTTATACGTTATACGTTATACGTTATACGTTATACGTTATACGTTATACCTTATACCTTATACGTTATACGTTATACGTTATACGTTATAAGTTATACGTTATACGTTATACGTTATACGTTATACGTTATACTTTAAACGATATTCGTTATGCGTTATACGTTATACGTTATACGTTATACGTTATACGTTATACGTTATACGTTATACGTTATACGTTATACCTTATACCTTATACGTTATACGTTATACGTTATACGTTATACGTTATGCGTTATACGTTATGCGATATTCGTTATACGTTATACGTTATTCGTTATACGTTATGCGATATTCGTTATACGTTATACGTTATACGTTATACGTTATACGTTATACGTTATACGTTATACGTTATACGTTATACGTTATACGTTATACGTTATACGTTATACGTTATACGTTATACGTTATACGTTATACGTTATACGTTATACGTTATACGTTATACGTTATACGTTATACGTTATACGTTATACGTTATACGTTATACGTTATACGTTATACGTTATACGTTATACGTTATACGTTATACGTTATAAGTTATACGTTATACGTTTTGCGTTATACGTTATACGTTATACGTTATACGTTATACGTTATACGTTATACGTTATACGTTATACGTTATACGTTATACGTTATACGTTATACGTTATAGGTTATACGTTATACGTTATACGTTATACGTTATACGTTATACGTTATACGTTATACGTTATACGTTATACGTTATACGTTATACGTTATACGTTATACGTTATGCGTTATACGTTCTACGTTATACGTTAGAAGTTATACGTTATACGTTATACGTTATACGTTATACGTTATACGTTATACGTTATACGTTATACGTTATACGTTATACGTTATACCTTATACCTTATACGTTATACGTTATACGTTATACGTTATACGTTATAAGTTATACGTTATACGTTATACGTTATACGTTATACGTTATACGTTATACGTTATACGTTATACGTTATACGTTATACGTTATACGTTATACGTTATACGTTATACGTTATACGTTATGCGTTATACGTTATACGTTCTACGTTATACGTTACACTTTAAACGATATTCGTTATGCGTTATACGTTATACGTTATACGTTGTACGTTATACGTTATACGTTATACGTTATACGTTATACGTTATACGTTGTACGTTATACGTTATACGTTATACGTTATACGTTATACGTTGTACGTTATACGTTATGCGTTATACGTTATGCGATATTCGTTATACGTTATACGTTATACGTTATACGTTATACGTTATACGTTATGCGATATACGTTATACGTTATACGTTATACGTTATACGTTCTACGTTATACGTTATACGTTATACGTTATACGTTATACGTTATACGTTATACGTTATACGTTATACGTTATGCGTTATACGTTATGCGTTATACGTTATGCGATATTCGTTATACGTTATACGTTATACGTTATACGTTATACGTTATACGTTATACGTTATGCGATATACGTTATACGTTATACGTTATACGTTATACGTTATACGTTATACGTTATACGTTATACGTTATACGTTATACGTTGTACGTTATACGTTATACGTTATACGTTATACGTTATACGTTATACGTTGTACGTTATACGTTATGCGTTATACGTTATGCGATATACGTTATACGTTCTACGTTATACGTTATACGTTCTACGTTATACGTTATACGTTATACGTTATACGTTATACGTTATACGTTATACGTTATACGTTATACGTTATGCGTTATACGTTATGCGTTATACGTTATGCGATATTCGTTATACGTTATACGTTACACGTTATACGTTATACGTTATACGTTATACGTTATACGTTATACGTTATACGTTGTACGTTATACGTTATACGTTATACGTTATACGTTATACGTTATACGTTGTACGTTATACGTTATGCGTTATACGTTATGCGATATTCGTTATACGTTATACGTTATACGTTATACGTTATACGTTATACGTTATGCGATATACGTTATACGTTATACGTTATACGTTATACGTTCTACGTTATACGTTATACGTTATACGTTATACGTTATACGTTATACGTTATACGTTATGCGTTATACGTTATGCGTTATACGTTATGCGATATTCGTTATACGTTATACGTTATTCGTTATACGTTATGCGATATTCGTTATACGTTATACGTTGTACGTTATACGTTATACGTTATACGTTATACGTTATACGTTTTGCGTTATACGTTATGCGTTATACGTTCTACGTTCTACGTTATACGTTATACGTTATACGTTATACGTTATACGTTATACGTTATACGTTATACGTTATGCGTTATACGTTATGCGTTATACGTTATGCGATATTCGTTATACGTTATACGTTATACGTTATACGTTATACGTTATACGTTATGCGATATACGTTATACGTTATACGTTATACGTTATACGTTATACGTTATACGTTATACGTTATACGTTATACGTTATACCTTATACCTTATACGTTATACGTTATACGTTATACGTTATACGTTATAAGTTATACGTTATACGTTATACGTTATACGTTATACGTTATACGTTATACGTTATACGTTATACGTTATACGTTATACTTTAAACGATATTCGTTATGCGTTATACGTTATACGTTATACGTTATACGTTATACGTTATACGTTATACGTTATACGTTATACGTTATACGTTATACGTTATACGTTATACGTTATACCTTATACCTTATACGTTATACGTTATACGTTATACGTTATACGTTATACGTTATACGTTATACGTTATACGTTATACCTTATACCTTATACGTTATACGTTATACGTTATACGTTATAAGTTATACGTTATACGTTATACGTTATACGTTATACGTTATACTTTAAACGATATTCGTTATGCGTTATACGTTATACGTTATACGTTATACGTTATACGTTATACGTTATACGTTATACGTTATACGTTATACGTTATACCTTATACCTTATACGTTATACGTTATACGTTATACGTTATACGTTATGCGTTATACGTTATGCGATATTCGTTATACGTTATACGTTATTCGTTATACGTTATGCGATATTCGTTATACGTTATACGTTATACGTTATACGTTATACGTTATACGTTATACGTTATACGTTATACGTTATACGTTATACGTTATACGTTATACGTTATACGTTATACGTTATACGTTATACGTTATACGTTATACGTTATACGTCATACGTTATACGTTATACGTTATACGTTATACGTTATACGTTATACGTTATACGTTATACGTTATACGTTATACGTTATACGTTATACGTTATACGTTATACGTTATAGGTTATACGTTATACGTTATACGTTATACGTTATACGTTATACGTTATACGTTATACGTTATACGTTATACGTTATACGTTGTACGTTATACGTTATACGTTATACGTTATACGTTATACGTTATACGTTATACGTTATGCGTTATACGTTCTACGTTATACGTTAGAAGTTATACGTTATACGTTATACGTTATACGTTATACGTTATACGTTATACGTTATGCGTTATACGTTATGCGATATTCGTTATACGTTATACGTTATTCGTTATACGTTATGCGATATTCGTTATACGTTATACGTTATACGTTATACGTTATACGTTATACGTTATACGTTATACGTTATACGTTATACGTTATACGTTATACGTTATACGTTATACGTTATACGTTATACGTTATACGTTATACGTTATACGTTATACGTTATACCTTATACCTTATACGTTATACGTTATACGTTATACGTTATACGTTATAAGTTATACGTTATACGTTATACGTTATACGTTATACGTTATACGTTATACGTTATACGTTATACGTTATACGTTATACGTTATGCGTTATACGTTATACGTTCTACGTTATACGTTACACTTTAAACGATATTCGTTATGCGTTATACGTTATACGTTATACGTTGTACGTTATACGTTATACGTTGTACGTTATACGTTATACGTTATACGTTATACGTTATACGTTATACGTTGTACGTTATACGTTATACGTTATACGTTATACGTTATACGTTATACGTTGTACGTTATACGTTATGCGTTATACGTTATGCGATATTCGTTATACGTTATACGTTATACGTTATACGTTATACGTTATACGTTATGCGATATACGTTATACGTTATACGTTATACGTTATACGTTCTACGTTATACGTTATACGTTATACGTTATACGTTATACGTTATACGTTATACGTTATACGTTATACGTTATGCGTTATACGTTATGCGTTATACGTTATGCGATATTCGTTATACGTTATACGTTATACGTTATACGTTATACGTTATACGTTATGCGATATACGTTATACGTTATACGTTATACGTTATACGTTATACGTTATACGTTATACGTTATACGTTATACGTTATACGTTGTACGTTATACGTTATACGTTATACGTTATACGTTATACGTTATACGTTGTACGTTATACGTTATGCGTTATACGTTATGCGATATACGTTATACGTTCTACGTTATACGTTATACGTTCTACGTTATACGTTATACGTTATACGTTATACGTTATACGTTATACGTTATACGTTATACGTTATACGTTATGCGTTATACGTTATGCGTTATACGTTATGCGATATTCGTTATACGTTATACGTTACACGTTATACGTTATACGTTATACGTTATACGTTATACGTTATACGTTATACGTTGTACGTTATACGTTATACGTTATACGTTATACGTTATACGTTATACGTTGTACGTTATACGTTATGCGTTATACGTTATGCGATATTCGTTATACGTTATACGTTATACGTTATACGTTATACGTTATACGTTATGCGATATACGTTATACGTTATACGTTATACGTTATACGTTCTACGTTATACGTTATACGTTATACGTTATACGTTATACGTTATACGTTATACGTTATGCGTTATACGTTATGCGTTATACGTTATGCGATATTCGTTATACGTTATACGTTATTCGTTATACGTTATGCGATATTCGTTATACGTTATACGTTGTACGTTATACGTTATACGTTATACGTTATACGTTATACGTTTTGCGTTATACGTTATGCGTTATACGTTCTACGTTCTACGTTATACGTTATACGTTATACGTTATACGTTATACGTTATACGTTATACGTTATACGTTATGCGTTATACGTTATGCGTTATACGTTATGCGATATTCGTTATACGTTATACGTTATACGTTATACGTTATACGTTATACGTTATGCGATATACGTTATACGTTATACGTTATACGTTATACGTTATACGTTATACGTTATACGTTATACGTTATACGTTATACCTTATACCTTATACGTTATACGTTATACGTTATACGTTATACGTTATAAGTTATACGTTATACGTTATACGTTATACGTTATACGTTATACGTTATACGTTATACGTTATACGTTATACGTTATACGTTATACGTTATACGTTATACGTTATACTTTAAACGATATTCGTTATGCGTTATACGTTATACGTTATACGTTATACGTTATACGTTATACGTTATACGTTATACGTTATACGTTATACGTTATACGTTATACGTTATACGTTATACCTTATACCTTATACGTTATACGTTATACGTTATACGTTATACGTTATACGTTATACGTTATACGTTATACGTTATACGTTATACGTTATACGTTATACGTTATACGTTATACGTTATACGTTATACGTTATAAGTTATACGTTATACGTTTTGCGTTATACGTTATACGTTATACGTTATACGTTATACGTTATACGTTATACGTTATACGTTATACGTTATACGTTATACGTTATGCGTTATACGTTCTACGTTCTACGTTATACGTTATACGTTATACGTTATACGTTATACGTTATACGTTATACGTTATACGTAATGCGTTATACGTTATGCGTTATACGTTATGCGATATTCGTTATACGTTATACGTTATACGTTATACGTTATACGTTATACGTTATGCGATATACGTTATACGTTATACGTTATACGTTATACGTTATACGTTATACGTTATACGTTATACGTTATACGTTATACGTTATACGTTATACGTTATGCGTTATACGTTATGCGTTATACGTTATGCGATATTCGTTATACGTTATACGTTATTCGTTATACGTTATGCGATATTCGTTATACGTTATACGTTGTACGTTATACGTTATACGTTATACGTTATACGTTATACGTTATACGTTATGCGTTATACGTTCTACGTTCTACGTTATACGTTATACGTTATACGTTATACGTTATACGTTATACGTTATACGTTATACGTTATGCGTTATACGTTATGCGTTATACGTTATGCGATATTCGTTATACGTTATACGTTATACGTTATACGTTATACGTTATACGTTATGCGATATACGTTATACGTTATACGTTATACGTTATACGTTATACGTTATACGTTATACGTTATACGTTATACGTTATACGTTATACGTTATACGTTATGCGTTATACGTTATGCGTTATACGTTATGCGATATTCGTTATACGTTATACGTTATTCGTTATACGTTATGCGATATTCGTTATACGTTATACGTTGTACGTTATACGTTATACGTTATACGTTATACGTTATACGTTTTGCGTTATACGTTATGCGTTATACGTTCTACGTTCTACGTTATACGTTATACGTTATACGTTATACGTTATACGTTATACGTTATACGTTATACGTTATGCGTTATACGTTATGCGTTATACGTTATGCGATATTCGTTATACGTTATACGTTATACGTTATACGTTATACGTTATACGTTATGCGATATACGTTATACGTTATACGTTATACGTTATACGTTATACGTTATACGTTATACGTTATACGTTATACGTTATACCTTATACCTTATACGTTATACGTTATACGTTATACGTTATACGTTATACGTTATACGTTATACGTTATACGTTATACGTTATACGTTATACGTTATACGTTATACGTTATACGTTATACGTTATACGTTATACGTTATACGTCATACGTTATACGTTATACGTTATACGTTATACGTTATACGTTATACGTTATACGTTATACGTTATACGTTATACGTTATACGTTATACGTTATACGTTATACGTTATACGTTATACGTTATACGTTATACGTTATACGTTATACGTTATACGTTATACGTTATACGTTATACGTTATACGTTATACGTTATACGTTGTACGTTATACGTTATACGTTATACGTTATACGTTATACGTTATACGTTATACGTTATGCGTTATACGTTCTACGTTATACGTTAGAAGTTATACGTTATACGTTATACGTTATACGTTATACGTTATACGTTATGCGTTATACGTTATGCGATATTCGTTATACGTTATACGTTATTCGTTATACGTTATGCGATATTCGTTATACGTTATACGTTATACGTTATACGTTATACGTTATACGTTATACGTTATACGTTATACGTTATACGTTATACGTTATACGTTATACGTTATACGTTATACGTTATACGTTATACGTTATACGTTATACGTTATACGTTATACGTTATACCTTATACCTTATACGTTATACGTTATACGTTATACGTTATACGTTATAAGTTATACGTTATACGTTATACGTTATACGTTATACGTTATACGTTATACGTTATACGTTATACGTTATACGTTATACGTTATACGTTATGCGTTATACGTTATACGTTCTACGTTATACGTTACACTTTAAACGATATTCGTTATGCGTTATACGTTATACGTTATACGTTGTACGTTATACGTTATACGTTGTACGTTATACGTTATACGTTATACGTTATACGTTATACGTTATACGTTGTACGTTATACGTTATACGTTATACGTTATACGTTATACGTTGTACGTTATACGTTATGCGTTATACGTTATGCGATATTCGTTATACGTTATACGTTATACGTTATACGTTATACGTTATACGTTATGCGATATACGTTATACGTTATACGTTATACGTTATACGTTCTACGTTATACGTTATACGTTATACGTTATACGTTATACGTTATACGTTATACGTTATACGTTATACGTTATACGTTATGCGTTATACGTTATGCGTTATACGTTATGCGATATTCGTTATACGTTATACGTTATACGTTATACGTTATACGTTATACGTTATGCGATATACGTTATACGTTATACGTTATACGTTATACGTTATACGTTATACGTTATACGTTATACGTTATACGTTATACGTTGTACGTTATACGTTATACGTTATACGTTATACGTTATACGTTATACGTTGTACGTTATACGTTATGCGTTATACGTTATGCGATATACGTTATACGTTCTACGTTATACGTTATACGTTCTACGTTATACGTTATACGTTATACGTTATACGTTATACGTTATACGTTATACGTTATACGTTATACGTTATGCGTTATACGTTATGCGTTATACGTTATGCGATATTCGTTATACGTTATACGTTACACGTTATACGTTATACGTTATACGTTATACGTTATACGTTATACGTTATACGTTGTACGTTATACGTTATACGTTATACGTTATACGTTATACGTTATACGTTGTACGTTATACGTTATGCGTTATACGTTATGCGATATTCGTTATACGTTATACGTTATACGTTATACGTTATACGTTATACGTTATGCGATATACGTTATACGTTATACGTTATACGTTATACGTTCTACGTTATACGTTATACGTTATACGTTATACGTTATACGTTATACGTTATACGTTATGCGTTATACGTTATGCGTTATACGTTATGCGATATTCGTTATACGTTATACGTTATTCGTTATACGTTATGCGATATTCGTTATACGTTATACGTTGTACGTTATACGTTATACGTTATACGTTATACGTTATACGTTTTGCGTTATACGTTATGCGTTATACGTTCTACGTTCTACGTTATACGTTATACGTTATACGTTATACGTTATACGTTATACGTTATACGTTATACGTTATGCGTTATACGTTATGCGTTATACGTTATGCGATATTCGTTATACGTTATACGTTATACGTTATACGTTATACGTTATACGTTATGCGATATACGTTATACGTTATACGTTATACGTTATACGTTATACGTTATACGTTATACGTTATACGTTATACGTTATACCTTATACCTTATACGTTATACGTTATACGTTATACGTTATACGTTATAAGTTATACGTTATACGTTATACGTTATACGTTATACGTTATACGTTATACGTTATACGTTATACGTTATACGTTTTGCGTTATACGTTATACTTTAAACGATATTCGTTATGCGTTATACGTTATACGTTATACGTTATACGTTATACGTTATACGTTATACGTTATACGTTATACGTTATACGTTATACGTTATACGTTATACCTTATACCTTATACGTTATACGTTATACGTTATACGTTATACGTTATACGTTATACGTTATACGTTATACGTTATACGTTATACGTTATACGTTATACGTTATACGTTATACGTTATACGTTATAAGTTATACGTTATACGTTTTGCGTTATACGTTATACGTTATACGTTATACGTTATACGTTATACGTTATACGTTATACGTTATACGTTATACGTTATACCTTATACCTTATACGTTATACGTTATACGTTATACGTTATACGTTATACGTTATACGTTATACGTTATACGTTATACGTTATACGTTATACGTTATACGTTATACGTTATACCTTATACGTTATACGTTATACGTTATACGTTATACGTTATACGTTATACGTTATACGTTATACGTTATACGTTATACGTTATACGTTATACGTTATACGTTATACGTTATACGTTATACGTTATACGTTATACGTTATACGTTATACGTTATACGTTATACGTTATACGTTATACGTTATACGTTATACGTTATGCGTTATACGTTATGCGATATTCGTTATACGTTATACGTTATTCGTTATACGTTATGCGATATCCGTTATACGTTATACGTTATACGTTATACGTTTTGCGTTATACGTTATGCGTTATACGTTCTACGTTCTACGTTATACGTTATACGTTATACGTTATACGTTATACGTTATACGTTATACGTTATGCGTTATACGTTATGCGTTATACGTTATGCGATATTCGTTATACGTTATACGTTATACGTTATACGTTATACGTTATACGTTATGCGATATACGTTATACGTTATACGTTATACGTTATACGTTATACGTTATACGTTATACGTTATACGTTATACCTTATACCTTATACGTTATACGTTATACGTTATACGTTATACGTTATACGTTATACGTTATAAGTTATACGTTATACGTTATACGTTATACGTTATACGTTATACGTTATACTTTAAACGATATTCGTTATGCGTTATACGTTATACGTTATACGTTATACGTTATACGTTATACGTTATACGTTATACGTATTACGTTATACGTTATACGTTATACCTTATACCTTATACGTTATACGTTATACGTTATACGTTATACGTTATACGTTATACGTTATACGTTATACGTTATACGTTATACGTTATACGTTATACGTTATAAGTTATACGTTATACGTTATACGTTATACGTTATACGTTATACGTTATACGTTATACGTTATACGTTATACGTTATACGTTGTACGTTATACGTTATACGTTATACGTTATACGTTATACGTTGTACGTTATACGTTATGCGTTATACGTTATGCGATATTCGTTATACGTTATACGTTATACGTTATACGTTATACGTTATACGTTATGCGATATACGTTATACGTTATACGTTATACGTTATACGTTCTACGTTATACGTTATACGTTATACGTTATACGTTATACGTTATACGTTATACGTTATGCGTTATACGTTATGCGTTATACGTTATGCGATATTCGTTATACGTTATACGTTATTCGTTATACGTTATGCGATATTCGTTATACGTTATACGTTGTACGTTATACGTTATACGTTATACGTTATACGTTATACGTTTTGCGTTATACGTTATGCGTTATACGTTCTACGTTCTACGTTATACGTTATACGTTATACGTTATACGTTATACGTTATACGTTATACGTTATACGTTATGCGTTATACGTTATGCGTTATACGTTATGCGATATTCGTTATACGTTATACGTTATACGTTATACGTTATACGTTATACGTTATGCGATATACGTTATACGTTATACGTTATACGTTATACGTTATACGTTATACGTTATACGTTATACGTTATACCTTATACCTTATACGTTATACGTTATACGTTATACGTTATACGTTATAAGTTATACGTTATACGTTATACGTTATACGTTATACGTTATACGTTATACGTTATACGTTATACGTTATACTTTAAACGATATTCGTTATGCGTTATACGTTATACGTTATACGTTATACGTTATACGTTATACGTTATACGTTATACGTTATACGTTATACGTTATACGTTATACGTTATACGTTATACGTTATACCTTATACCTTATACGTTATACGTTATACGTTATACGTTATACGTTATACGTTATACGTTATACGTTATACGTTATACGTTATACGTTATACGTTATACGTTATACGTTATACGTTATAAGTTATACGTTATACGTTTTGCGTTATACGTTATACGTTATACGTTATACGTTATACGTTATACGTTATACGTTATACGTTATAAGTTATACGTTATACGTTTTGCGTTATACGTTATACGTTATACGTTATACGTTATACGTTATACGTTATACGTTATACGTTATACGTTATACGTTATACGTTATACCTTATACCTTATACGTTATACGTTATACGTTATACGTTATACGTTATACGTTATACGTTATACGTTATACGTTATACGTTATACGTTATACGTTATACGTTATACGTTATACGTTATACGTTATACGTTATACGTTATACGTTATACGTTATACGTTATACGTTATACGTTATACGTTATACGTTATACGTTATACGTTATACGTTATACGTTATACGTTATACGTTATACGTTATACGTTATACGTTATACGTTATACGTTATACGTTATGCGTTATACGTTATGCGATATTCGTTATACGTTATACGTTATTCGTTATACGTTATGCGATATCCGTTATACGTTATACGTTATACGTTATACGTTTTGCGTTATACGTTATGCGTTATACGTTCTACGTTCTACGTTATACGTTATACGTTATACGTTATACGTTATACGTTATACGTTATACGTTATACGTTATGCGTTATACGTTATGCGTTATACGTTATGCGATATTCGTTATACGTTATACGTTATACGTTATACGTTATACGTTATACGTTATGCGATATACGTTATACGTTATACGTTATACGTTATACGTTATACGTTATACGTTATACGTTATACGTTATACCTTATACCTTATACGTTATACGTTATACGTTATACGTTATACGTTATACGTTATAAGTTATACGTTATACGTTATACGTTATACGTTATACGTTATACGTTATACTTTAAACGATATTCGTTATGCGTTATACGTTATACGTTATACGTTATACGTTATACGTTATACGTTATACGTTATACGTTATACGTTATACGTATTACGTTATACGTTATACGTTATACCTTATACCTTATACGTTATACGTTATACGTTATACGTTATACGTTATACGTTATACGTTATACGTTATACGTTATACGTTATACGTTATACGTTATACGTTATAAGTTATACGTTATACGTTTTGCGTTATACGTTATACGTTATACGTTATACGTTATACGTTATACGTTATACGTTATACGTTATACGTTATACGTTATACGTTATACGTTATACGTTATACGTTATACGTTATACGTTATACGTTATACGTTATACGTTATACGTTATACGTTATACGTTATACGTTATACGTTATACGTTATACGTTATACGTTATACGTTATACGTTATAAGTTATACGTTATACGTTATACGTTATACTTTAAACGATATTCGTTATGCGTTATACGTTATACGTTATACGTTATACGTTATACGTTATACGTTATACGTTATACGTTATACGTTATACGTTATACGTTATACGTTATACGTTATACGTTATGCGTTATACGTTATGCGATATTCGTTATACGTTATACGTTATACGTTATACGTTATACGTTATACGTTATACGTTATACGTTATACGTTATACGTTATACGTTATACGTTATACGTTATACGTTATACGTTATACGTTATACGTTATACCTTATACCTTATACGTTATACGTTATACGTTATACGTTATACGTTATACGTTATACGTTATACGTTAAACGTTATAAGTTATACGTTATACGTTTTGCGTTATACGTTATACGTTATACGTTATACGTTATACGTTATACGTTATACGTTATACGTTATACGTTATACGTTATACGTTATACGTTATACGTTATACGTTATACGTTATACGTTATACGTTATACGTTATACGTTATACGTTATACGTTATACGTTATACGTTATACGTTATACGTTATACGTTATACGTTATACGTTATAAGTTATACGTTATACGTTATACGTTATACGTTATACGTTATACGTTATACGTTATACGTTATACTTTAAACGATATTCATTATGCGTTATACGTTATACGTTATACGTTATACGTTATACGTTATACGTTATACGTTATACGTTATACGTTATACGTTATACGTTATACGTTATACGTTATACGTTATACGTTATACGTTATACGTTATACGTTATACGTTATACGTTATACGTTATACGTTATACGTTATACGTTATACGTTATACGTTATACGTTATACGTTATACGTTATACGTTATACGTTATGCGTTATACGTTATGCGATATTCGTTATACGTTATACGTTATACGTTATGCGTTATACGTTATGCGATATTCGTTATACGTTATACGTTATTCGTTATACGTTATGCGATATTCGTTATACGTTATACGTTATACGTTATACGTTATACGTTATACGTTATACGTTATACGTTATACGTTATACGTTATACGTTATACGTTATACGTTATACGTTATACGTTATACGTTATACGTTATACGTTATACGTTATACGTTATACGTTATACGTTATACGTTATACGTTATACGTTATACGTTATACGTTATACGTTATACGTTATACGTTATACGTTATACGTTATACGTTATACGTTATACGTTATGCGTTATACGTTATGCGATATTCGTTATACGTTATACGTTATTCGTTATACGTTATGCGATATCCGTTATACGTTATACGTTATACGTTATACGTTATACGTTATACGTTATACGATATACGTTATACGTTATACGTTATACGTTATACGTTATACGTTATAAGTTATACGTTATACGTTATACCTTATACCTTATACCTTATACGTTATACGTTATACGTTATACGTTATAAGTTATACGTTATACGTTATGCGTTATACGTTATGCGTTATACGTTATGCGATATTCGTTATACGTTATACGTTATTCGTTATACGTTATGCGATATTCGTTATACGTTATACGTTGTACGTTATACGTTATACGTTATACGTTATACGTTATACGTTTTGCGTTATACGTTATGCGTTATACGTTCTACGTTCTACGTTATACGTTATACGTTATACGTTATACGTTATACGTTATACGTTATACGTTATACATTATACGTTATACGTTATGCGTTATACGTTATGCGTTATACGTTATGCGATATTCGTTATACGTTATACGTTATACGTTATACGTTATACGTTATACGTTATGCGATATACGTTATACGTTATACGTTATACGTTATACGTTATACGTTATACGTTATACGTTATACGTTATACCTTATACCTTATACGTTATACGTTATACGTTATACGTTATACGTTATAAGTTATACGTTATACGTTATACGTTATACGTTATACGTTATACGTTATACGTTATACGTTATACTTTAAACGATATTCGTTATGCGTTATACGTTATACGTTATACGTTATACGTTATACGTTATACGTTATACGTTATACGTTATACGTTATACGTTATACCTTATACCTTATACGTTATACGTTATACGTTATACGTTATACGTTATACGTTATACGTTATACGTTATACGTTATACGTTATACGTTATACGTTATACGTTATACGTTATACGTTATACGTTATACGTTATACGTTATAAGTTATACGTTATACGTTTTGCGTTATACGTTATACGTTATACGTTATACGTTATACGTTATACGTTATACGTTATACGTTATACGTTATACCTTATACCTTATACGTTATACGTTATACGTTATACGTTATACGTTATACGTTATACGTTATACGTTATACGTTATACGTTATACGTTATACGTTATACCTTATACGTTATACGTTATACGTTATACGTTATACGTTATACGTTATACGTTATACGTTATACGTTATACGTTATACGTTATACGTTATACGTTATACGTTATACGTTATACGTTATACGTTATACGTTATACGTTATACGTTATACGTTATACGTTATACGTTATACGTTATACGTTATACGTTATACGTTATACGTTATACGTTATACGTTATACGTTATGCGTTATACGTTATGCGATATTCGTTATACGTTATACGTTATTCGTTATACGTTATGCGATATCCGTTATACGTTATACGTTATACGTTATACGTTTTGCGTTATACGTTATGCGTTATACGTTCTACGTTCTACGTTATACGTTATACGTTATACGTTATACGTTATACGTTATACGTTATACGTTATGCGTTATACGTTATGCGTTATACGTTATGCGATATTCGTTATACGTTATACGTTATACGTTATACGTTAATCGTTATACGTTATGCGATATACGTTATACGTTATACGTTATACGTTATACGTTATACGTTATACGTTATACGTTATACGTTATACCTTATACCTTATACGTTATACGTTATACGTTATACGTTATACGTTATACGTTATAAGTTATACGTTATACGTTATACGTTATACGTTATACGTTATACGTTATACTTTAAACGATATTCGTTATGCGTTATACGTTATACGTTATACGTTATACGTTATACGTTATACGTTATACGTTATACGTATTACGTTATACGTTATACGTTATACCTTATACCTTATACGTTATACGTTATACGTTATACGTTATACGTTATACGTTATACGTTATACGTTATACGTTATACGTTATACGTTATACGTTATACGTTATAAGTTATACGTTATACGTTTTGCGTTATACGTTATACGTTATACGTTATACGTTATACGTTATACGTTATACGTTATACGTTATACGTTATACGTTATACGTTATACGTTATACGTTATACGTTATACGTTATACGTTATACGTTATGCGTTATACGTTATACGTTATACGTTATACGTTATACGTTATACGTTATACGTTATACGTTATACGTTATAAGTTATACGTTATACGTTATACGTTATACGTTATACGTTATACGTTATACTTTAAACGATATTCGTTATGCGTTATACGTTATACGTTATACGTTATACGTTATACGTTATACGTTATACGTTATACGTTATACGTTATACGTTATACGTTATACGTTATACGTTATACGTTATACGTTATACGTTATACGTTATACGTTATACGTTATACGTTATACGTTATACGTTATACGTTATACGTTATACGTTATACGTTATACGTTATACGTTATACGTTATACGTTATACGTTATACGTTATACGTTATACGTTATACGTTATAAGTTATACGTTATACGTTATACGTTATACGTTATACGTTATACGTTATACGTTATACGTTATACTTTAAACGATATTCATTATGCGTTATACGTTATACGTTATACGTTATACGTTATACGTTATACGTTATACGTTATACGTTATACGTTATACGTTATACGTTATACGTTATACGTTATACGTTATACGTTATACGTTATACGTTATACGTTATACGTTATACGTTATACGTTATACGTTATACGTTATACGTTATACGTTATGCGTTATACGTTATGCGATATTCGTTATACGTTATACGTTATACGTTATGCGTTATACGTTATGCGATATTCGTTATACGTTATACGTTATTCGTTATACGTTATGCGATATTCGTTATACGTTATACGTTATACGTTATACGTTATACGTTATACGTTATACGTTATACGTTATACGTTATACGTTATACGTTATACGTTATACGTTATACGTTATACGTTATACGTTATACGTTATACGTTATACGTTATACGTTATACGTTATACGTTATACGTTATACGTTATACGTTATACGTTATACGTTATACGTTATACGTTATACGTTATACGTTATACGTTATGCGTTATACGTTATGCGATATTCGTTATACGTTATACGTTATTCGTTATACGTTATGCGATATCCGTTATACGTTATACGTTATACGTTATACGTTTTGCGTTATACGTTATGCGTTATACGTTCTACGTTCTACGTTATACGTTATACGTTATACGTTATACGTTATACGTTATACGTTATACGTTATGCGTTATACGTTATGCGTTATACGTTATGCGATATTCGTTATACGTTATACGTTATACGTTATACGTTATACGTTATACGTTATGCGATATACGTTATACGTTATACGTTATACGTTATACGTTATACGTTATACGTTATACGTTATACCTTATACCTTATACGTTATACGTTATACGTTATACGTTATACGTTATAAGTTATACGTTATACGTTATACGTTATACGTTATACGTTATACGTTATACTTTAAACGATATTCGTTATGCGTTATACGTTATACGTTATACGTTATACGTTATACGTTATACGTTATACGTTATACGTATTACGTTATACGTTATACGTTATACCTTATACCTTATACGTTATACGTTATACGTTATACGTTATACGTTATACGTTATACGTTATACGTTATACGTTATACGTTATACGTTATAAGTTATACGTTATACGTTTTGCGTTATACGTTATACGTTATACGTTATACGTTATACGTTATACGTTATACGTTATACGTTATACGTTATACGTTATACGTTATACGTTATACGTTATACGTTATACGTTATACGTTATACGTTATACGTTATACGTTATGCGTTATACGTTATACGTTATACGTTATACGTTATACGTTATACGTTATACGTTATACGTTATACGTTATACGTTATAAGTTATACGTTATACGTTATGCGTTATACGTTATACGTTATACTTTAAACGATATTCGTTATGCGTTATACGTTATACGTTATACGTTATACGTTATACGTTATACGTTATACGTTATACGTTATACGTTATACGTTATACGTTATACGTTATACGTTATACGTTATACGTTATACGTTATGCGTTATACGTTATGCGATATTCGTTATACGTTATACGTTATACGTTATACGTTATACGTTATTCGTTATACGTTATACGTTATACGTTATACGTTATACGTTATACGTTATACGTTATACGTTATACGTTATACGTTATACGTTATACCTTATACCTTATACGTTATACGTTATACGTTATACGTTATACGTTATGCGTTATACGTTATGCGATATTCGTTATACGTTATACGTTATACGTTATACGTTATACGTTATACGTTATACGTTATACGTTATACGTTATACGTTATACGTTATACGTTATACGTTATACGTTATACGTTATACGTTATACGTTATACGTTATACGTTATACGTTATACCTTATACCTTATACGTTATACGTTATACGTTATACGTTATACGTTTTGCGTTATACGTTATACGTTATACGTTATACGTTATACGTTATACGTTTTGCGTTATACGTTATACGTTATACGTTATACGTTATACGTTATACGTTATACGTTATACGTTATACGTTATACGTTATACGTTATACCTTATACCTTATACGTTATACGTTATACGTTATACGTTATACGTTATACGTTATACGTTATACGTTATACGTTATACGTTATACGTTATACGTTATACGTTATACGTTATACGTTATACGTTATACGTTATACGTTATACGTTATACGTTATACGTTATACGTTATACGTTATACGTTATACGTTATACGTTATACGTTATACGTTATACGTTATACGTTATACGTTATACGTTATACGTTATACGTTATACGTTATACGTTATACGTTATACGTTATACGTTATACGTTATACGTTATACGTTATACGTTATACGTTATACGTTATACGTTATACGTTATACGTTATACGTTATACGTTATACGTTATACGTTATACGTTATACGTTATACGTTATACGTTATACGTTATACGTTATACGTTATACGTTATGCGTTATACGTTATGCGATATTCGTTATACGTTATACGTTATTCGTTATACGTTATGCGATATCCGTTATACGTTATACGTTATACGTTATACTTTAAACGATATTCATTATGCGTTATACGTTATACGTTATACGTTATACGTTATACGTTATACGTTATACGTTATACGTTATACGTTATACGTTATACGTTATACGTTATACGTTATACGTTATACGTTATACGTTATACGTTATACGTTATACGTTATACGTTATACGTTATACGTTATACGTTATACGTTATACGTTATACGTTATACGTTATACGTTATACGTTATACGTTATACGTTATACGTTATACGTTATACGTTATACGTTATACTTTAAACGATATTCGTTATGCGTTATACGTTATACGTTATACGTTATACGTTATACGTTATACGTTATACGTTATACGTTATACGTTATACCTTATACCTTATACGTTATACGTTATACGTTATACGTTATACGTTATACGTTATACGTTATACGTTATACGTTATACGTTATACGTTATACGTTATACGTTATACGTTATACGTTATACGTTATACGTTATACGTTATAAGTTATACGTTATACGTTTTGCGTTATACGTTATACGTTATACGTTATACGTTATACGTTATACGTTATACGTTATACGTTATACGTTATACCTTATACCTTATACGTTATACGTTATACGTTATACGTTATACGTTATACGTTATACGTTATACGTTATACGTTATACGTTATACGTTATACGTTATACCTTATACGTTATACGTTATACGTTATACGTTATACGTTATACGTTATACGTTATACGTTATACGTTATACGTTATACGTTATACGTTATACGTTATACGTTATACGTTATACGTTATACGTTATACGTTATACGTTATACGTTATACGTTATACGTTATACGTTATACGTTATACGTTATACGTTATACGTTATACGTTATACGTTATACGTTATACGTTATACGTTATACGTTATGCGTTATACGTTATGCGATATTCGTTATACGTTATACGTTATTCGTTATACGTTATGCGATATCCGTTATACGTTATACGTTATACGTTATACGTTTTGCGTTATACGTTATGCGTTATACGTTCTACGTTCTACGTTATACGTTATACGTTATACGTTATACGTTATACGTTATACGTTATACGTTATGCGTTATACGTTATGCGTTATACGTTATGCGATATTCGTTATACGTTATACGTTATACGTTATACGTTATACGTTATACGTTATGCGATATACGTTATACGTTATACGTTATACGTTATACGTTATACGTTATACGTTATACGTTATACCTTATACCTTATACGTTATACGTTATACGTTATACGTTATACGTTATACGTTATAAGTTATACGTTATACGTTATACGTTATACGTTATACGTTATACGTTATACTTTAAACGATATTCGTTATGCGTTATACGTTATACGTTATACGTTATACGTTATACGTTATACGTTATACGTTATACGTATTACGTTATACGTTATACGTTATACCTTATACCTTATACGTTATACGTTATACGTTATACGTTATACGTTATACGTTATACGTTATACGTTATACGTTATACGTTATACGTTATACGTTATACGTTATAAGTTATACGTTATACGTTTTGCGTTATACGTTATACGTTATACGTTATACGTTATACGTTATACGTTATACGTTATACGTTATACGTTATACGTTATACGTTATACGTTATACGTTATACGTTATACGTTATACGTTATACGTTATACGTTATGCGTTATACGTTATACGTTATACGTTATACGTTATACGTTATACGTTATACGTTATACGTTATACGTTATAAGTTATACGTTATACGTTATACGTTATACGTTATACGTTATACGTTATACTTTAAACGATATTCGTTATGCGTTATACGTTATACGTTATACGTTATACGTTATACGTTATACGTTATACGTTATACGTTATACGTTATACGTTATACGTTATACGTTATACGTTATACGTTATACGTTATGCGTTATACGTTATGCGATATTCGTTATACGTTATACGTTATACGTTATACGTTATACGTTATACGTTATACGTTATACGTTATACGTTATACGTTATACGTTATACGTTATACGTTATACGTTATACGTTATACGTTATACGTTATACGTTATACCTTATACCTTATACGTTATACGTTATACGTTATACGTTATACGTTATACGTTATACGTTATACGTTATACGTTATAAGTTATACGTTATACGTTTTGCGTTATACGTTATACGTTATACGTTATACGTTATACGTTATACGTTATACGTTATACGTTTTGCGTTATACGTTATACGTTATACGTTATACGTTATACGTTATACGTTATACGTTATACGTTATACGTTATACGTTATACGTTATACCTTATACCTTATACGTTATACGTTATACGTTATACGTTATACGTTATACGTTATACGTTATACGTTATACGTTATACGTTATACGTTATACGTTATACGTTATACGTTATACCTTATACGTTATACGTTATACGTTATACGTTATACGTTATACGTTATACGTTATACGTTATACGTTATACGTTATACGTTATACGTTATACGTTATACGTTATACGTTATACGTTATACGTTATACGTTATACGTTATACGTTATACGTTATACGTTATACGTTATACGTTATACGTTATACGTTATACGTTATACGTTATACGTTATACGTTATACGTTATACGTTATACGTTATACGTTATACGTTATACGTTATACGTTATACGTTATACGTTATGCGTTATACGTTATGCGATATTCGTTATACGTTATACGTTATTCGTTATACGTTATGCGATATCCGTTATACGTTATACGTTATACGTTATACGTTTTGCGTTATACGTTATGCGTTATACGTTCTACGTTCTACGTTATACGTTATACGTTATACGTTATACGTTATACGTTATACGTTATACGTTATGCGTTATACGTTATGCGTTATACGTTATGCGATATTCGTTATACGTTATACGTTATACGTTATACGTTATACGTTATACGTTATGCGATATACGTTATACGTTATACGTTATACGTTATACGTTATACGTTATACGTTATACGTTATACCTTATACCTTATACGTTATACGTTATACGTTATACGTTATACGTTATAAGTTATACGTTATACGTTATACGTTATACGTTATACGTTATACGTTATACTTTAAACGATATTCGTTATGCGTTATACGTTATACGTTATACGTTATACGTTATACGTTATACGTTATACGTTATACGTTATACGTATTACGTTATACGTTATACGTTATACCTTATACCTTATACGTTATACGTTATACGTTATACGTTATACGTTATACGTTATACGTTATACGTTATACGTTATACGTTATACGTTATACGTTATACGTTATAAGTTATACGTTATACGTTTTGCGTTATACGTTATACGTTATACGTTATACGTTATACGTTATACGTTATACGTTATACGTTATACGTTATACGTTATACGTTATACGTTATACGTTATACGTTATACGTTATACGTTATACGTTATACGTTATACGTTATGCGTTATACGTTATACGTTATACGTTATACGTTATACGTTATACGTTATACGTTATACGTTATACGTTATACGTTATAAGTTATACGTTATACGTTATGCGTTATACGTTATACGTTATACTTTAAACGATATTCGTTATGCGTTATACGTTATACGTTATACGTTATACGTTATACGTTATACGTTATACGTTATACGTTATACGTTATACGTTATACGTTATACGTTGTACGTTATACGTTATACGTTATACGTTATACGTTATGCGTTATACGTTATGCGATATTCGTTATACGTTATACGTTATACGTTATACGTTATACGTTATTCGTTATACGTTATACGTTATACGTTATACGTTATACGTTATACGTTATACGTTATACGTTATACGTTATACGTTATACGTTATACGTTATACCTTATACCTTATACGTTATACGTTATACGTTATACGTTATACGTTATGCGTTATACGTTATGCGATATTCGTTATACGTTATACGTTATACGTTATACGTTATACGTTATACGTTATACGTTATACGTTATACGTTATACGTTATACGTTATACGTTATACGTTATACGTTATACGTTATACGTTATACGTTATACGTTATACGTTATACGTTATACGTTATACCTTATACCTTATACGTTATACGTTATACGTTATACGTTATACGTTTTGCGTTATACGTTATACGTTATACGTTATACGTTATACGTTATACGTTATACGTTTTGCGTTATACGTTATACGTTATACGTTATACGTTATACGTTATACGTTATACGTTATACGTTATACGTTATACGTTATACGTTATACCTTATACCTTATACGTTATACGTTATACGTTATACGTTATACGTTATACGTTATACGTTATACGTTATACGTTATACGTTATACGTTATACGTTATACGTTATACGTTATACGTTATACGTTATACGTTATACGTTATACGTTATACGTTATACGTTATACGTTATACGTTATACGTTATACGTTATACGTTATACGTTATACGTTATACGTTATACGTTATACGTTATACGTTATACGTTATACGTTATACGTTATACGTTATACGTTATACGTTATACGTTATACGTTATACGTTATACGTTATACGTTATACGTTATACGTTATACGTTATACGTTATACGTTATACGTTATACGTTATACGTTATACGTTATACGTTATACGTTATACGTTATACGTTATACGTTATACGTTATACGTTATACGTTATACGTTATACGTTATACGTTATACGTTATACGTTATACGTTATACGTTATACGTTATACGTTATGCGTTATACGTTATGCGATATTCGTTATACGTTATACGTTATTCGTTATACGTTATGCGATATCCGTTATACGTTATACGTTATACGTTATACTTTAAACGATATTCATTATGCGTTATACGTTATACGTTATACGTTATACGTTATACGTTATACGTTATACGTTATACGTTATACGTTATACGTTATACGTTATACGTTATACGTTATACGTTATACGTTATACGTTATACGTTATACGTTATACGTTATACGTTATACGTTATACGTTATACGTTATACGTTATACGTTATACGTTATACGTTATACGTTATACGTTATACGTTATACGTTATACGTTATACGTTATACGTTATACGTTATACGTTATACGTTATACGTTATACGTTATACGTTATACGTTATACGTTATACGTTATAAGTTATACGTTATACGTTATACGTTATACGTTATACGTTATACGTTATACTTTAAACGATATTCATTATGCGTTATACGTTATACGTTATACGTTATACGTTATACGTTATACGTTATACGTTATACGTTATACGTTATACGTTATACGTTATACGTTATACGTTATACGTTATACGTTATACGTTATACGTTATACGTTATACGTTATACGTTATACGTTATACGTTATACGTTATACGTTATACGTTATACGTTATACGTTATACGTTATACGTTATACGTTATGCGTTATACGTTATGCGATATTCGTTATACGTTATACGTTATACGTTATGCGTTATACGTTATGCGATATTCGTTATACGTTATACGTTATTCGTTATACGTTATGCGATATTCGTTATACGTTATACGTTATACGTTATACGTTATACGTTATACGTTATACGTTATACGTTATACGTTATACGTTATACGTTATACGTTATACGTTATACGTTATACGTTATACGTTATACGTTATACGTTATACGTTATACGTTATACGTTATACGTTATACGTTATACGTTATACGTTATACGTTATACGTTATACGTTATACGTTATACGTTATACGTTATACGTTATACGTTATACGTTATACGTTATACGTTATACGTTATACGTTATACGTTATACGTTATACGTTATACGTTATACGTTATACGTTATACGTTATACGTTATACGTTATACGTTATACGTTATACGTTATACGTTATACGTTATACGTTATACGTTATACGTTATACCTTATACCTTATACGTTATACGTTATACGTTATAAGTTATACGTTATACGTTATACGTTATACGTTATACGTTATACTTTAAACGATATTCGTTATGCGTTATACGTTATACGTTATACGTTATACGTTATACGTTATACGTTATACGTTATACGTTATACGTTATACGTTATACGTTATACGTTATACGTTATACGTTATACCTTATACCTTATACGTTATACGTTATACGTTATACGTTATACGTTATGCGTTATACGTTATGCGATATTCGTTATACGTTATACGTTATTCGTTATACGTTATGCGATATTCGTTATACGTTATACGTTATACGTTATACGTTATACGTTATACGTTATACGTTATACGTTATACGTTATACGTTATACGTTATACGTTATACGTTATACGTTATACGTTACAAGTTATACGTTATACGTTATACGTTATACGTTATACGTTATACGTTATACTTTAAACGATATTCGTTATGCGTTATACGTTATACGTTATACGTTATACGTTATACGTTATACGTTATACGTTATACGTTATAAGTTATACGTTATACGTTATACGTTATACGTTATACGTTATACGTTATACTTTAAACGATATTCGTTATGCGTTATACGTTATACGTTATACGTTATACGTTATACGTTATACGTTATACGTTATACGTTATACGTTATACGTTATACGTTATACGTTATACGTTATACCTTATACCTTATACCTTATACGTTATACGTTATACGTTATACGTTATACGTTATAAGTTATACGTTATACGTTATACGTTATACGTTATACGTTATACTTTAAACGATATTCGTTATGCGTTATACGTTATACGTTATACGTTATACGTTATACGTTATACGTTATACGTTATACGTTATACGTTATACGTTATACGTTATACGTTATACCTTATACCTTATACGTTATACGTTATACGTTATACGTTATACGTTATGCGTTATACGTTATGCGATATTCGTTATACGTTATACGTTATACGTTATACGTTATACGTTATACGTTATACGTTATACGTTATACGTTATGCGATATACGTTATACGTTATACGTTATACGTTATACGTTATACGTTATACGTTATACGTTATACGTTATACCTTATACCTTATACGTTATACGTTATACGTTATACGTTATACGTTATAAGTTATACGTTATACGTTATACGTTATACGTTATACGTTATACTTTAAACGATATTCGTTATGCGTTATACGTTATACGTTATACGTTATACGTTATACGTTATACGTTATACGTTATACGTTATACGTTATACGTTATACGTTATACCTTATACCTTATACGTTATACGTTATACGTTATACGTTATACGTTATACGTTATGCGTTATACGTTATGCGATATTCGTTATACGTTATACGTTATTCGTTATACGTTATGCGATATTCGTTATACGTTATACGTTATACGTTATACGTTATACGTTATACGTTATACGTTATACGTTATACGTTATACGTTATACGTTATACGTTATACGTTATACGTTATACGTTATACGTTATACGTTATACGTTATACGTTATACGTTATACGTTATACGTTATACGTTATACGTTATACGTTATACGTTATACGTTATACGTTATACGTTATACGTTATACGTTATACGTTATACGTTATACGTTATACGTTATACGTTATAAGTTATACGTTATACGTTTTGCGTTATACGTTATACGTTATACGTTATACGTTATACGTTATACGTTATACGTTATACGTTATACGTTATACGTTATAAGTTATACGTTATACGTTATACGTTATACGTTATACGTTATACGTTATACGTTATACGTTATACGTTATACGTTATACGTTATACGTTATACGTTATACGTTATACGTTATACGTTATACGTTATACGTTATACGTTATACGTTATACGTTATACGTTATACGTTATACGTTATACTTTAAACGATATTCGTTATGCGTTATACGTTATACGTTATACGTTATACGTTATACGTTATACGTTATACGTTATACGTTATACGTTATACGTTATACGTTATACGTTATACGTTATACCTTATACCTTATACCTTATACGTTATACGTTATACGTTATACGTTATACGTTATAAGTTATACGTTATACGTTATACGTTATACGTTATACGTTATACTTTAAACGATATTCGTTATGCGTTATACGTTATACGTTATACGTTATACGTTATACGTTATACGTTATACGTTATACGTTATACGTTATACGTTATACCTTATACCTTATACGTTATACGTTATACGTTATACGTTATACGTTATGCGTTATACGTTATGCGATATTCGTTATACGTTATACGTTATACGTTATACGTTATACGTTATACGTTATACGTTATACGTTATACGTTATGCGATATACGTTATACGTTATACGTTATACGTTATACGTTATACGTTATACGTTATACGTTATACGTTATACCTTATACCTTATACGTTATACGTTATACGTTATACGTTATACGTTATAAGTTATACGTTATACGTTATACGTTATACGTTATACGTTATACTTTAAACGATATTCGTTATGCGTTATACGTTATACGTTATACGTTATACGTTATACGTTATACGTTATACGTTATACGTTATACGTTATACGTTATACCTTATACCTTATACGTTATACGTTATACGTTATACGTTATACGTTATACGTTATGCGTTATACGTTATGCGATATTCGTTATACGTTATACGTTATTCGTTATACGTTATGCGATATTCGTTATACGTTATACGTTATACGTTATACGTTATACGTTATACGTTATACGTTATACGTTATACGTTATACGTTATACGTTATACGTTATACGTTATACGTTATACGTTATACGTTATACGTTATACGTTATACGTTATACGTTATACGTTATACGTTATACGTTATACGTTATACGTTATACGTTATACGTTATACGTTATACGTTATACGTTATACGTTATACGTTATACGTTATACGTTATACGTTATACGTTATACGTTATACGTTATACGTTATACGTTATACGTTATACGTTATACGTTATACGTTATACGTTATACGTTATACGTTATACGTTATACGTTATAAGTTATACGTTATACGTTTTGCGTTATACGTTATACGTTATACGTTATACGTTATACGTTATACGTTATACGTTATACGTTATACGTTATACGTTATACGTTATACGTTATACGTTATACGTTATACGTTATACGTTATACGTTATACGTTATACGTTATACGTTATACGTTATACGTTATACGTTATACGTTATACGTTATACGTTATACGTTATACGTTATACGTTATACGTTATAAGTTATACGTTATACGTTTTGCGTTATACGTTATACGTTATACGTTATACGTTATACGTTATACGTTATACGTTATACGTTATACGTTATAAGTTATACGTTATACGTTATACGTTATACGTTATACGTTATACGTTATACGTTATACGTTATACGTTATACGTTATACGTTATACGTTATACGTTATACGTTATACGTTATACGTTATACGTTATACGTTATACGTTATACGTTATACGTTATACGTTATACTTTAAACGATATTCGTTATGCGTTATACGTTATACGTTATACGTTATACGTTATACGTTATACGTTATACGTTATACGTTATACGTTATACGTTATACGTTATACGTTATACGTTATACGTTATACGTTATACGTTATACGTTATACGTTATACGTTATACGTTATACGTTATAAGTTATACGTTATACGTTTTGCGTTATACGTTATACGTTATACGTTATACGTTATACGTTATACGTTATACGTTATACGTTATACGTTATACGTTATAAGTTATACGTTATACGTTATACGTTATACGTTATACGTTATACGTTATACGTTATACGTTATACGTTATACGTTATACGTTATACGTTATACGTTATACGTTATACGTTATACGTTATACGTTATACGTTATACGTTATACGTTATACTTTAAACGATATTCGTTATGCGTTATACGTTATACGTTATACGTTATACGTTATACGTTATACGTTATACGTTATACGTTATACGTTATACGTTATACGTTATACGTTATACGTTATACCTTATACCTTATACCTTATACGTTATACGTTATACGTTATACGTTATACGTTATAAGTTATACGTTATACGTTATACGTTATACGTTATACGTTATACTTTAAACGATATTCGTTATGCGTTATACGTTATACGTTATACGTTATACGTTATACGTTATACGTTATACGTTATACGTTATACGTTATACGTTATACCTTATACCTTATACGTTATACGTTATACGTTATACGTTATACGTTATGCGTTATACGTTATGCGATATTCGTTATACGTTATACGTTATACGTTATACGTTATACGTTATACGTTATACGTTATACGTTATACGTTATGCGATATACGTTATACGTTATACGTTATACGTTATACGTTATACGTTATACGTTATACGTTATACGTTATACGTTATACCTTATACCTTATACGTTATACGTTATACGTTATACGTTATACGTTATAAGTTATACGTTATACGTTATACGTTATACGTTATACGTTATACTTTAAACGATATTCGTTATGCGTTATACGTTATACGTTATACGTTATACGTTATACGTTATACGTTATACGTTATACGTTATACGTTATACGTTATACCTTATACCTTATACGTTATACGTTATACGTTATACGTTATACGTTATACGTTATGCGTTATACGTTATGCGATATTCGTTATACGTTATACGTTATTCGTTATACGTTATGCGATATTCGTTATACGTTATACGTTATACGTTATACGTTATACGTTATACGTTATACGTTATACGTTATACGTTATACGTTATACGTTATACGTTATACGTTATACGTTATACGTTATACGTTATACGTTATACGTTATACGTTATACGTTATACGTTATACGTTATACGTTATACGTTATACGTTATACGTTATACGTTATACGTTATACGTTATACGTTATACGTTATACGTTATACGTTATACGTTATACGTTATACGTTATACGTTATACGTTATACGTTATACGTTATACGTTATACGTTATACGTTATACGTTATACGTTATACGTTATACGTTATAAGTTATACGTTATACGTTTTGCGTTATACGTTATACGTTATACGTTATACGTTATACGTTATACGTTATACGTTATACGTTATACGTTATACGTTATACGTTATACGTTATACGTTATACGTTATACGTTATACGTTATACGTTATACGTTATACGTTATACGTTATACGTTATACGTTATACGTTATACGTTATACGTTATACGTTATACGTTATACGTTATGCGTTATACGTTCTACGTTATACGTTAGAAGTTATACGTTATACGTTATACGTTATACGTTATACGTTATACGTTATGCGTTATACGTTATGCGATATTCGTTATACGTTATACGTTATTCGTTATACGTTATGCGATATTCGTTATACGTTATACGTTATACGTTATACGTTATACGTTATACGTTATACGTTATACGTTATACGTTATACGTTATACGTTATACGTTATACGTTATACGTTATACGTTATACGTTATACGTTATACGTTATACCTTATACCTTATACGTTATACGTTATACGTTATACGTTATACGTTATAAGTTATACGTTATACGTTATACGTTATACGTTATACGTTATACGTTATACGTTATACGTTATACGTTATACGTTATACGTTATGCGTTATACGTTATACGTTCTACGTTATACGTTACACTTTAAACGATATTCGTTATGCGTTATACGTTATACGTTATACGTTGTACGTTATACGTTATACGTTATACGTTATACGTTATACGTTATACGTTGTACGTTATACGTTATACGTTATACGTTATACGTTATACGTTGTACGTTATACGTTATGCGTTATACGTTATGCGATATTCGTTATACGTTATACGTTATACGTTATACGTTATACGTTATACGTTATGCGATATACGTTATACGTTATACGTTACACGTTATACGTTCTACGTTATACGTTATACGTTATACGTTATACGTTATACGTTATACGTTATACGTTATACGTTATACGTTATGCGTTATACGTTATGCGTTATACGTTATGCGATATTCGTTATACGTTATACGTTATACGTTATACGTTATACGTTATACGTTATACGTTATGCGATATACGTTATACGTTATACGTTATACCTTATACCTTATACCTTATACGTTATACGTTATACGTTATACGTTATACGTTATAAGTTATACGTTATACGTTATACGTTATACGTTATACGTTATACTTTAAACGATATTCGTTATGCGTTATACGTTATACGTTATACGTTATACGTTATACGTTATACGTTATACGTTATACGTTATACGTTATACGTTATACCTTATACCTTATACGTTATACGTTATACGTTATACGTTATACGTTATGCGTTATACGTTATGCGATATTCGTTATACGTTATACGTTATACGTTATACGTTATACGTTATACGTTATACGTTATACGTTATACGTTATGCGATATACGTTATACGTTATACGTTATACGTTATACGTTATACGTTATACGTTATACCTTATACCTTATACGTTATACGTTATACGTTATACGTTATACGTTATAAGTTATACGTTATACGTTATACGTTATACGTTATACGTTATACTTTAAACGATATTCGTTATGCGTTATACGTTATACGTTATACGTTATACGTTATACGTTATACGTTATACGTTATACGTTATACGTTATACGTTATACGTTATACCTTATACCTTATACGTTATACGTTATACGTTATACGTTATACGTTATACGTTATACGTTATACGTTATACGTTATACGTTATACGTTATACGTTATACGTTATACGTTATACGTTATACGTTATAAGTTATACGTTATACGTTTTGCGTTATACGTTATACGTTATACGTTATACGTTATACGTTATACGTTATACGTTATACGTTATACGTTATACGTTATAAGTTATACGTTATACGTTATACGTTATACGTTATACGTTATACGTTATACGTTATACGTTATACGTTATACGTTATACGTTATACGTTATACGTTATACGTTATACGTTATACGTTATACGTTATACGTTATACGTTATACGTTATACGTTATACTTTAAACGATATTCGTTATGCGTTATACGTTATACGTTATACGTTATACGTTATACGTTATACGTTATACGTTATACGTTATACGTTATACGTTATACGTTATACGTTATACGTTATACGTTATACCTTATACCTTATACCTTATACGTTATACGTTATACGTTATACGTTATACGTTATAAGTTATACGTTATACGTTATACGTTATACGTTATACGTTATACTTTAAACGATATTCGTTATGCGTTATACGTTATACGTTATACGTTATACGTTATACGTTATACGTTATACGTTATACGTTATACGTTATACGTTATACGTTATACCTTATACCTTATACGTTATACGTTATACGTTATACGTTATACGTTATGCGTTATACGTTATGCGATATTCGTTATACGTTATACGTTATACGTTATACGTTATACGTTATACGTTATACGTTATACGTTATACGTTATGCGATATACGTTATACGTTATACGTTATACGTTATACGTTATACGTTATACGTTATACGTTATACGTTATACGTTATACCTTATACCTTATACGTTATACGTTATACGTTATACGTTATACGTTATAAGTTATACGTTATACGTTATACGTTATACGTTATACGTTATACGTTATACTTTAAACGATATTCGTTATGCGTTATACGTTATACGTTATACGTTATACGTTATACGTTATACGTTATACGTTATACGTTATACGTTATACGTTATACCTTATACCTTATACGTTATACGTTATACGTTATACGTTATACGTTATACGTTATGCGTTATACGTTATGCGATATTCGTTATACGTTATACGTTATTCGTTATACGTTATGCGATATTCGTTATACGTTATACGTTATACGTTATACGTTATACGTTATACGTTATACGTTATACGTTATACGTTATACGTTATACGTTATACGTTATACGTTATACGTTATACGTTATACGTTATACGTTATACGTTATACGTTATACGTTATACGTTATACGTTATACGTTATACGTTATACGTTATACGTTATACGTTATACGTTATACGTTATACGTTATACGTTATACGTTATACGTTATACGTTATACGTTATACGTTATACGTTATACGTTATACGTTATACGTTATACGTTATACGTTATACGTTATAAGTTATACGTTATACGTTTTGCGTTATACGTTATACGTTATACGTTATACGTTATACGTTATACGTTATACGTTATACGTTATACGTTATACGTTATACGTTATACGTTATACGTTATACGTTATACGTTATACGTTATACGTTATACGTTATACGTTATACGTTATACGTTATACGTTATACGTTATACGTTATACGTTATGCGTTATACGTTCTACGTTATACGTTAGAAGTTATACGTTATACGTTATACGTTATACGTTATACGTTATACGTTATGCGTTATACGTTATGCGATATTCGTTATACGTTATACGTTATTCGTTATACGTTATGCGATATTCGTTATACGTTATACGTTATACGTTATACGTTATACGTTATACGTTATACGTTATACGTTATACGTTATACGTTATACGTTATACGTTATACGTTATACGTTATACGTTATACGTTATACGTTATACGTTATACCTTATACCTTATACGTTATACGTTATACGTTATACGTTATACGTTATAAGTTATACGTTATACGTTATACGTTATACGTTATACGTTATACGTTATACGTTATACGTTATACGTTATACGTTATACGTTATGCGTTATACGTTATACGTTCTACGTTATACGTTACACTTTAAACGATATTCGTTATGCGTTATACGTTATACGTTATACGTTGTACGTTATACGTTATACGTTATACGTTATACGTTATACGTTATACGTTGTACGTTATACGTTATACGTTATACGTTATACGTTATACGTTGTACGTTATACGTTATGCGTTATACGTTATGCGATATTCGTTATACGTTATACGTTATACGTTATACGTTATACGTTATACGTTATGCGATATACGTTATACGTTATACGTTATACGTTATACGTTCTACGTTATACGTTATACGTTATACGTTATACGTTATACGTTATACGTTATACGTTATACGTTATACGTTATGCGTTATACGTTATGCGTTATACGTTATGCGATATTCGTTATACGTTATACGTTATACGTTATACGTTATACGTTATACGTTATACGTTATGCGATATACGTTATACGTTATACGTTATACCTTATACCTTATACCTTATACGTTATACGTTATACGTTATACGTTATACGTTATAAGTTATACGTTATACGTTATACGTTATACGTTATACGTTATACTTTAAACGATATTCGTTATGCGTTATACGTTATACGTTATACGTTATACGTTATACGTTATACGTTATACGTTATACGTTATACGTTATACGTTATACCTTATACCTTATACGTTATACGTTATACGTTATACGTTATACGTTATGCGTTATACGTTATGCGATATTCGTTATACGTTATACGTTATACGTTATACGTTATACGTTATACGTTATACGTTATACGTTATACGTTATGCGATATACGTTATACGTTATACGTTATACGTTATACGTTATACGTTATACGTTATACGTTATACGTTATACCTTATACCTTATACGTTATACGTTATACGTTATACGTTATACGTTATAAGTTATACGTTATACGTTATACGTTATACGTTATACGTTATACTTTAAACGATATTCGTTATGCGTTATACGTTATACGTTATACGTTATACGTTATACGTTATACGTTATACGTTATACGTTATACGTTATACGTTATACCTTATACCTTATACGTTATACGTTATACGTTATACGTTATACGTTATACGTTATGCGTTATACGTTATGCGATATTCGTTATACGTTATACGTTATTCGTTATACGTTTTGCGATATTCGTTATACGTTATACGTTATACGTTATACGTTATACGTTATACGTTATACGTTATACGTTATACGTTATACGTTATACGTTATACGTTATACGTTATACGTTATACGTTATACGTTATACGTTATACGTTATACGTTATACGTTATACGTTATACGTTATACGTTATACGTTATACGTTATACGTTATACGTTATACGTTATACGTTATACGTTATACGTTATACGTTATACGTTATACGTTATACATTATACGTTATACGTTATACGTTATACGTTATACGTTATACGTTATAAGTTATACGTTATACGTTTTGCGTTATACGTTATACGTTATACGTTATACGTTATACGTTATACGTTATACGTTATACGTTATACGTTATACGTTATACGTTATACGTTATACGTTATACGTTATACGTTATACGTTATACGTTATACGTTATACGTTATACGTTATACGTTATACGTTATACGTTATACGTTATACGTTATACGTTATACGTTATACGTTATACGTTATACGTTATGCGTTATACGTTCTACGTTATACGTTATACGTTATGCGTTATACGTTCTACGTTATACGTTAGAAGTTATACGTTATACGTTATACGTTATACGTTATACGTTATACGTTATGCGTTATACGTTATGCGATATTCGTTATACGTTATACGTTATTCGTTATACGTTATGCGATATTCGTTATACGTTATACGTTATACGTTATACGTTATACGTTATACGTTATACGTTATACGTTATACGTTATACGTTATACGTTATACGTTATACGTTATACGTTATACGTTATACGTTATACCTTATACCTTATACGTTATACGTTATACGTTATACGTTATACGTTATAAGTTATACGTTATACGTTATACGTTATACGTTATACGTTATACGTTATACGTTATACGTTATACGTTATACGTTATACGTTATACGTTATGCGTTATACGTTATACGTTCTACGTTATACGTTACACTTTAAACGATATTCGTTATGCGTTATACGTTATACGTTATACGTTATGCGTTATACGTTATGCGATATTCGTTATACGTTATACGTTATTCGTTATACGTTTTGCGATATTCGTTATACGTTATACGTTATACGTTATACGTTATACGTTATACGTTATACGTTATACGTTATACGTTATACGTTATACGTTATACGTTATACGTTATACGTTATACGTTATACGTTATACGTTATACGTTATACGTTATACGTTATACGTTATACGTTATACGTTATACGTTATACGTTATACGTTATACGTTATACGTTATACGTTATACGTTATACGTTATACGTTATACGTTATACATTATACGTTATACGTTATACGTTATACGTTATACGTTATACGTTATAAGTTATACGTTATACGTTTTGCGTTATACGTTATACGTTATACGTTATACGTTATACGTTATACGTTATACGTTATACGTTATACGTTATACGTTATACGTTATACGTTATACGTTATACGTTATACGTTATACGTTATACGTTATACGTTATACGTTATACGTTATACGTTATACGTTATACGTTATACGTTATACGTTATACGTTATGCGTTATACGTTCTACGTTATACGTTAGAAGTTATACGTTATACGTTATACGTTATACGTTATACGTTATACGTTATGCGTTATACGTTATGCGATATTCGTTATACGTTATACGTTATTCGTTATACGTTATGCGATATTCGTTATACGTTATACGTTATACGTTATACGTTATACGTTATACGTTATACGTTATACGTTATACGTTATACGTTATACGTTATACGTTATACGTTATACGTTATACGTTATACGTTATACCTTATACCTTATACGTTATACGTTATACGTTATACGTTATACGTTATAAGTTATACGTTATACGTTATACGTTATACGTTATACGTTATACGTTATACGTTATACGTTATACGTTATACGTTATACGTTATACGTTATGCGTTATACGTTATACGTTCTACGTTATACGTTACACTTTAAACGATATTCGTTATGCGTTATACGTTATACGTTATACGTTGTACGTTATACGTTATACGTTATACGTTATACGTTATACGTTATACGTTGTACGTTATACGTTATACGTTATACGTTATACGTTATACGTTGTACGTTATACGTTATGCGTTATACGTTATGCGATATTCGTTATACGTTATACGTTATACGTTATACGTTATACGTTATACGTTATGCGATATACGTTATACGTTATACGTTATACGTTATACGTTCTACGTTATACGTTATACGTTATACGTTATACGTTATACGTTATACGTTATACGTTATACGTTATACGTTATGCGTTATACGTTATGCGTTATACGTTATGCGATATTCGTTATACGTTATACGTTATACGTTATACGTTATACGTTATACGTTATGCGATATACGTTATACGTTATACGTTATACGTTATACGTTATACGTTATACGTTATACGTTATACGTTATACCTTATACCTTATACGTTATACGTTATACGTTATACGTTATACGTTATACGTTATAAGTTATACGTTATACGTTATACGTTATACGTTATACGTTATACGTTATACGTTATACGTTATACTTTAAACGATATTCGTTATGCGTTATACGTTATACGTTATACGTTATACGTTATACGTTATACGTTATACGTTATACGTTATACGTTATACGTTATACCTTATACCTTATACGTTATACGTTATACGTTATACGTTATACGTTATACGTTATACGTTATACGTTATACGTTATACGTTATACGTTATACGTTATACGTTATACGTTATACGTTATACGTTATACGTTATACGTTATACGTTATACGTTATAAGTTATACGTTATACGTTTTGCGTTATACGTTATACGTTATACGTTATACGTTATACGTTATACGTTACACTTTAAACGATATTCGTTATGCGTTATACGTTATACGTTATACGTTATACGTTATACGTTGTACGTTATACGTTATACGTTATACGTTATACGTTATACGTTATGCGTTATACGTTATGCGATATTCGTTATACGTTATACGTTATTCGTTCTACGTTATGCGATATTCGTTATACGTTATACGTTATACGTTATACGTTATACGTTATACGTTATACTTTAAACGATATTCGTTATGCGTTATACGTTATACGTTATACGTTATACGTTATATGTTATACGTTATACGTTATACGTTATACGTTATACGTTATACCTTATACCTTATACGTTATACGTTATACGTTATACGTTATACGTTATGCGTTATACGTTATGCGTTATACGTTATGCGATATTCGTTATACGTTATACGTTATACGTTATACGTTATACGTTATACGTTATGCGATATACGTTATACGTTATACGTTATACGTTATACGTTATACGTTATACGTTATACGTTATACCTTATACCTTATACGTTATACGTTATACGTTATACGTTATACGTTATACGTTATACGTTATAAGTTATACGTTATACGTTATACGTTATACGTTATACGTTATACTTTAAACGATATTCGTTATGCGTTATACGTTATACGTTATACGTTATACGTTATACGTTATACGTTATACGTTATACGTTATACGTATTACGTTATACGTTATACGTTATACCTTATACCTTATACGTTATACGTTATACGTTATACGTTATACGTTATACGTTATACGTTATACGTTATACGTTATACGTTATACGTTATACGTTATACGTTATACGTTATAAGTTATACGTTATACGTTATACGTTATACGTTATACGTTATACGTTATACGTTATACGTTATACGTTATACGTTATACGTTATGCGTTATACGTTATGCGATATTCGTTATACGTTATACGTTATTCGTTCTACGTTATGCGATATTCGTTATACGTTATACGTTATACGTTATACGTTATACGTTATACGTTATACGTTATACGTTATGCGATATACGTTATACGTTATACGTTATACGTTATACGTTCTACGTTATACGTTATACGTTATACGTTATACGTTATACGTTATACGTTATACGTTATACGTTATACGTTATACGTTATGCGTTATACGTTATGCGTTATACGTTATGCGATATTCGTTATACGTTATACGTTATACGTTATACGTTATACGTTATACGTTACACTTTAAACGATATTCGTTATGCGTTATACGTTATACGTTATACGTTATACGTTATACGTTGTACGTTATACGTTATACGTTATACGTTATACGTTATACGTTATGCGTTATACGTTATGCGATATTCGTTATACGTTATACGTTATTCGTTCTACGTTATGCGATATTCGTTATACGTTATACGTTATACGTTATACGTTATACGTTATACGTTATACGTTATACGTTATACGTTATACGTTATACGTTATACGTTATACGTTATACGTTATACGTTATACATTATACCTTATACCTTATACGTTATACGTTATACGTTATACGTTATACGTTATACTTTAAACGATATTCGTTATGCGTTATACGTTATACGTTATACGTTATACGTTATATGTTATACGTTATACGTTATACGTTATACGTTATACGTTATACCTTATACCTTATACGTTATACGTTATACGTTATACGTTATACGTTATGCGTTATACGTTATGCGTTATACGTTATGCGATATTCGTTATACGTTATACGTTATACGTTATACGTTATACGTTATACGTTATGCGATATACGTTATACGTTATACGTTATACGTTATACGTTATACGTTATACGTTATACGTTATACCTTATACCTTATACGTTATACGTTATACGTTATACGTTATACGTTATACGTTATAAGTTATACGTTATACGTTATACGTTATACGTTATACGTTATACTTTAAACGATATTCGTTATGCGTTATACGTTATACGTTATACGTTATACGTTATACGTTATACGTTATACGTTATACGTATTACGTTATACGTTATACGTTATACCTTATACCTTATACGTTATACGTTATACGTTATACGTTATACGTTATACGTTATACGTTATACGTTATACGTTATACGTTATACGTTATACGTTATACGTTATACGTTATACGTTATACGTTATAAGTTATACGTTATACGTTATACGTTATACGTTATACGTTATACGTTATACGTTATACGTTATACGTTATACGTTATACGTTATGCGTTATACGTTATGCGATATTCGTTATACGTTATACGTTATTCGTTCTACGTTATGCGATATTCGTTATACGTTATACGTTATACGTTATACGTTATACGTTATACGTTATACGTTATACGTTACACTTTAAACGATATTCGTTATGCGTTATACGTTATACGTTATACGTTATACGTTATACGTTGTACGTTATACGTTATACGTTATACGTTATACGTTATACGTTATGCGTTATACGTTATGCGATATTCGTTATACGTTATACGTTATTCGTTCTACGTTATGCGATATTCGTTATACGTTATACGTTATACGTTATACGTTATACGTTATACGTTATACGTTATACGTTATACGTTATACGTTATACGTTATACGTTATACGTTATACGTTATACATTATACCTTATACCTTATACGTTATACGTTATACGTTATACGTTATACGTTATACGTTATACTTTAAACGATATTCGTTATGCGTTATACGTTATACGTTATACGTTATACGTTATACGTTGTACGTTATAAGTTATACGTTATACGTTATACGTTATACGTTATACGTTATACGTTATACGTTATACGTTATACGTTATACGTTATACGTTATACGTTATACGTTATACGTTATACGTTATGCGTTATACGTTATACGTTCTACGTTATACGTTACACTTTAAACGATATTCGTTATGCGTTATACGTTATACGTTATACGTTGTACGTTATACGTTATACGTTATACGTTATACGTTATACGTTATACGTTGTACGTTATACGTTATACGTTATACGTTATACGTTATACGTTGTACGTTATACGTTATGCGTTATACGTTATGCGATATTCGTTATACGTTATACGTTATACGTTATACGTTATACGTTATACGTTATGCGATATTCGTTATACGTTATACGTTATTCGTTCTACGTTATGCGATATTCGTTATACGTTATACGTTATACGTTATGCGTTATACGTTATACGTTATACGTTATACGTTATATGTTATACGTTATACGTTATACGTTATACGTTATACGTTATACCTTATACCTTATACGTTATACGTTATACGTTATACCTTATACCTTATACGTTATACGTTATACGTTATACGTTATACGTTATACGTTATGCGTTATACGTTATGCGATATTCGTTATACGTTATACGTTATTCGTTATACGTTATGCGATATTCGTTATACGTTATACGTTATACGTTATACGTTATACGTTATACGTTATACGTTATACGTTATACGTTATACGTTATACGTTATACGTTATACGTTATACGTTATACGTTATACGTTATACGTTATACGTTATACGTTATACGTTATACGTTATACGTTATACGTTATACGTTATACGTTATACGTTATACGTTATACGTTATACGTTATACGTTATACGTTATACGTTATACGTTATACGTTATACGTTATACGTTATACGTTATACGTTATACGTTATACGTTATACGTTATACGTTATACGTTATACGTTATACGTTATACGTTATACGTTATAAGTTATACGTTATACGTTTTGCGTTATACGTTATACGTTATACGTTATACGTTATACGTTATACGTTATACGTTATACGTTATACGTTATACGTTATACGTTATACGTTATACGTTATACGTTATACGTTATACGTTATACGTTATACGTTATACGTTATACGTTATACGTTATACGTTATACGTTATACGTTATACGTTATACGTTATGCGTTATACGTTCTACGTTATACGTTAGAAGTTATACGTTATACGTTATACGTTATACGTTATACGTTATGCGTTATACGTTATGCGATATTCGTTATACGTTATACGTTATTCGTTATACGTTATGCGATATTCGTTATACGTTATACGTTATACATTATACGTTATACGTTATACGTTATACGTTATACGTTATACGTTATACGTTATACGTTATACGTTATACGTTATACGTTATACGTTATACGTTATACGTTATACGTTATACGTTATACGTTATACGTTATACCTTATACCTTATACGTTATACGTTATACGTTATACGTTATACGTTATAAGTTATACGTTATACGTTATACGTTATACGTTATACGTTATACGTTATACGTTATACGTTATACGTTATACGTTATACGTTATACGTTATACGTTATGCGTTATACGTTATACGTTCTACGTTATACGTTACACTTTAAACGATATTCGTTATGCGTTATACGTTATACGTTATACGTTGTACGTTATACGTTATACGTTATACGTTATACGTTATACGTTATACGTTGTACGTTATACGTTATACGTTATACGTTATACGTTATACGTTGTACGTTATACGTTATGCGTTATACGTTATGCGATATTCGTTATACGTTATACGTTATACGTTATACGTTATACGTTATACGTTATGCGATATACGTTATACGTTATACGTTATGAGTTATACGTTCTACGTTATACGTTATACGTTATACGTTATACGTTATACGTTATACGTTATGCGATATACGTTATACGTTATACGTTATACGTTATACGTTATACGTTATACGTTATACGTTATACCTTATACCTTATACGTTATACGTTATACGTTATACGTTATACGTTATACGTTATAAGTTATACGTTATACGTTATACGTTATACGTTATACGTTATACGTTATACGTTATACGTTATACGTTATACGTTATACTTTAAACGATATTCGTTATGCGTTATACGTTATACGTTATACGTTATACGTTATACGTTATACGTTATACGTTATACGTTATACGTTATACGTTATACGTTATACCTTATACCTTATACGTTATACGTTATACGTTATACATTATACGTTATACGTTATACGTTATACGTTATACGTTATACGTTATACGTTATACGTTATACGTTATACGTTATACGTTATACGTTATAAGTTATACGTTATACGTTTTGCGTTATACGTTATACGTTATACGTTATACGTTATACGTTATACGTTACACTTTAAACGATATTCGTTATGCGTTATACGTTATACGTTATACGTTATACGTTATACGTTGTACGTTATACGTTATACGTTATACGTTATACGTTATACGTTATGCGTTATACGTTATGCGATATTCGTTATACGTTATACGTTATTCGTTCTACGTTATGCGATATTCGTTATACGTTATACGTTATACGTTATACGTTATACGTTATACGTTATACGTTATACATTATACCTTATACCTTATACGTTATACGTTATACGTTATACGTTATACGTTATACTTTAAACGATATTCGTTATGCGTTATACGTTATACGTTATACGTTATACGTTATATGTTATACGTTATACGTTATACGTTATACGTTATACGTTATACCTTATACCTTATACGTTATACGTTATACGTTATACGTTATACGTTATGCGTTATACGTTATGCGTTATACGTTATGCGATATTCGTTATACGTTATACGTTATACGTTATACGTTATACGTTATGCGATATACGTTATACGTTATACGTTATACGTTATACGTTATACGTTATACGTTATACGTTATACCTTATACCTTATACGTTATACGTTATACGTTATACGTTATACGTTATACGTTATAAGTTATACGTTATACGTTATACGTTATACGTTATACGTTATACTTTAAACGATATTCGTTATGCGTTATACGTTATACGTTATACGTTATACGTTATACGTTATACGTTATACGTTATACGTATTACGTTATACGTTATACGTTATACCTTATACCTTATACGTTATACGTTATACGTTATACGTTATACGTTATACGTTATACGTTATACGTTATACGTTATACGTTATACGTTATACGTTATACGTTATACGTTATAAGTTATACGTTATACGTTTTGCGTTATACGTTATACGTTATACGTTATACGTTATACGTTATACGTTATACGTTATACGTTATACGTTATACGTTATACGTTATACGTTATACGTTATACGTTATACGTTATACGTTATACGTTATACGTTATACGTTATACGTTATACGTTATACGTTATACGTTATACGTTATACGTTATACGTTATACGTTATACGTTATACGTTATACGTTATACGTTATAAGTTATACGTTATACGTTATACGTTATACGTTATACGTTATACTTTAAACGATATTCGTTATGCGTTATACGTTATACGTTATACGTTATACGTTATACGTTATACGTTATACGTTATACGTTATACGTTATACGTTATACGTTATACGTTATACGTTATACGTTATACGTTATACGTTATGCGTTATACGTTATGCGATATTCGTTATACGTTATACGTTATACGTTATACGTTATACGTTATACGTTATACGTTATACGTTATACGTTATACGTTATACGTTATACGTTATACGTTATACGTTATACGTTATACGTTATACGTTATACGTTATACGTTATACCTTATACCTTATACGTTATACGTTATACGTTATACGTTATACGTTATACGTTATACGTTATACGTTATACGTTATAAGTTATACGTTATACGTTTTGCGTTATACGTTATACGTTATACGTTATACGTTATACGTTATACGTTATACGTTATACGTTATACGTTATACGTTATACGTTATACGTTATACGTTATACGTTATACGTTATACGTTATACGTTATACGTTATACGTTATACGTTATACGTTATACGTTATACGTTATACGTTATACGTTATAAGTTATACGTTATACGTTATACGTTATACGTTATACGTTATACGTTATACTTTAAACGATATTCATTATGCGTTATACGTTATACGTTATACGTTATACGTTATACGTTATACGTTATACGTTATACGTTATACCTTATACCTTATACGTTATACGTTATACGTTATACGTTATACGTTATACGTTATACGTTATACGTTATACGTTATAAGTTATACGTTATACGTTTTGCGTTATACGTTATACGTTATACGTTATACGTTATACGTTATACGTTATACGTTATACGTTATACGTTATACGTTATACGTTATACGTTATACGTTATACGTTATACGTTATACGTTATACGTTATACGTTATACGTTATACGTTATACGTTATACGTTATACGTTATACGTTATACGTTATAAGTTATACGTTATACGTTATACGTTATACGTTATACGTTATACGTTATACTTTAAACGATATTCATTATGCGTTATACGTTATACGTTATACGTTATACGTTATACGTTATACGTTATACGTTATACGTTATACGTTATACGTTATACGTTATACGTTATACGTTATACGTTATACGTTATACGTTATACGTTATACGTTATACGTTATACGTTATACGTTATACGTTATACGTTATACGTTATACGTTATACGTTATACGTTATGCGTTATACGTTATGCGATATTCGTTATACGTTATACGTTATACGTTATGCGTTATACGTTATGCGATATTCGTTATACGTTATACGTTATTCGTTATACGTTATGCGATATTCGTTATACGTTATACGTTATACGTTATACGTTATACGTTATACGTTATACGTTATACGTTATACGTTATACGTTATACGTTATACGTTATACGTTATACGTTATACGTTATACGTTATACGTTATACGTTATACGTTATACGTTATACGTTATACGTTATACGTTATACGTTATACGTTATACGTTATACGTTATACGTTATACGTTATACGTTATACGTTATACGTTATACGTTATACGTTATACGTTATACGTTATACGTTATACGTTATACGTTATACGTTATACGTTATACGTTATACGTTATACGTTATACGTTATACGTTATACGTTATACGTTATACGTTATACGTTATACGTTATGCGTTATACGTTATGCGATATTCGTTATACGTTATACGTTATTCGTTATACGTTATGCGATATCCGTTATACGTTATACGTTATACGTTATACGTTATACGTTATACGTTATACGATATACGTTATACGTTATACGTTATACGTTATACGTTATACGTTATACGTTATAAGTTATACGTTATACGTTATACCTTATACCTTATACCTTATACGTTATACGTTATACGTTATACGTTATAAGTTATACGTTATACGTTATGCGTTATACGTTATGCGTTATACGTTATGCGATATTCGTTATACGTTATACGTTATTCGTTATACGTTATGCGATATTCGTTATACGTTATACGTTGTACGTTATACGTTATACGTTATACGTTATACGTTATACGTTTTGCGTTATACGTTATGCGTTATACGTTCTACGTTCTACGTTATACGTTATACGTTATACGTTATACGTTATACGTTATACGTTATGCGTTATACGTTATGCGTTATACGTTATGCGATATTCGTTATACGTTATACGTTATACGTTATACGTTATACGTTATACGTTATGCGATATACGTTATACGTTATACGTTATACGTTATACGTTATACGTTATACGTTATACGTTATACGTTATACCTTATACCTTATACGTTATACGTTATACGTTATACGTTATACGTTATAAGTTATACGTTATACGTTATACGTTATACGTTATACGTCATACGTTATACGTTATACGTTATACGTTATACTTTAAACGATATTCGTTATGCGTTATACGTTATACGTTATACGTTATACGTTATACGTTATACGTTATACGTTATACGTTATACGTTATACCTTATACCTTATACGTTATACGTTATACGTTATACGTTATACGTTATACGTTATACGTTATACGTTATACGTTATACGTTATACGTTATAAGTTATACGTTATACGTTTTGCGTTATACGTTATACGTTATACGTTATACGTTATACGTTATACGTTATACGTTATACGTTATACGTTATACCTTATACCTTATACGTTATACGTTATACGTTATACGTTATACGTTATACGTTATACGTTATACGTTATACGTTATACGTTATACGTTATACGTTATACGTTATACGTTATACGTTATACCTTATACGTTATACGTTATACGTTATACGTTATACGTTATACGTTATACGTTATACGTTATACGTTATACGTTATACGTTATACGTTATACGTTATACGTTATACGTTATACGTTATACGTTATACGTTATACGTTATACGTTATACGTTATACGTTATACGTTATACGTTATACGTTATACGTTATACGTTATACGTTATACGTTATGCGTTATACGTTATGCGATATTCGTTATACGTTATACGTTATTCGTTATACGTTATGCGATATCCGTTATACGTTATACGTTATACGTTATACGTTATACGTTATACGTTATACGATATACGTTATACGTTATACGTTATACGTTATACGTTATACGTTATACGTTATAAGTTATACGTTATACGTTATACCTTATACCTTATACCTTATACGTTATACGTTATACGTTATACGTTATAAGTTATACGTTATACGTTATGCGTTATACGTTATGCGTTATACGTTATGCGATATTCGTTATACGTTATACGTTATTCGTTATACGTTATGCGATATTCGTTATACGTTATACGTTGTACGTTATACGTTATACGTTATACGTTATACGTTATACGTTTTGCGTTATACGTTATGCGTTATACGTTCTACGTTCTACGTTATACGTTATACGTTATACGTTATACGTTATACGTTATACGTTATGCGTTATACGTTATGCGTTATACGTTATGCGATATTCGTTATACGTTATACGTTATACGTTATACGTTATACGTTATACGTTATGCGATATACGTTATACGTTATACGTTATACGTTATACGTTATACGTTATACGTTATACGTTATACGTTATACCTTATACCTTATACGTTATACGTTATACGTTATACGTTATACGTTATAAGTTATACGTTATACGTTATACGTTATACGTTATACGTTATACGTTATACGTTATACGTTATACGTTATACTTTAAACGATATTCGTTATGCGTTATACGTTATACGTTATACGTTATACGTTATACGTTATACGTTATACGTTATACGTTATACGTTATACGTTATACCTTATACCTTATACGTTATACGTTATACGTTATACGTTATACGTTATACGTTATACGTTATACGTTATACGTTATACGTTATACGTTATACGTTATACGTTATAAGTTATACGTTATACGTTTTGCGTTATACGTTATACGTTATACGTTATACGTTATACGTTATACGTTATACGTTATACGTTATACGTTATACCTTATACCTTATACGTTATACGTTATACGTTATACGTTATACGTTATACGTTATACGTTATACGTTATACGTTATACGTTATACGTTATACGTTATACGTTATACGTTATACCTTATACGTTATACGTTATACGTTATACGTTATACGTTATACGTTATACGTTATACGTTATACGTTATACGTTATACGTTATACGTTATACGTTATACGTTATACGTTATACGTTATACGTTATACGTTATACGTTATACGTTATACGTTATACGTTATACGTTATACGTTATACGTTATACGTTATACGTTATACGTTATACGTTATACGTTATGCGTTATACGTTATGCGATATTCGTTATACGTTATACGTTATTCGTTATACGTTATGCGATATCCGTTATACGTTATACGTTATACGTTATACGTTTTGCGTTATACGTTATGCGTTATACGTTCTACGTTCTACGTTATACGTTATACGTTATACGTTATACGTTATACGTTATACGTTATACGTTATGCGTTATACGTTATGCGTTATACGTTATGCGATATTCGTTATACGTTATACGTTATACGTTATACGTTATACGTTATACGTTATGCGATATACGTTATACGTTATACGTTATACGTTATACGTTATACGTTATACGTTATACGTTATACCTTATACCTTATACGTTATACGTTATACGTTATACGTTATACGTTATACGTTATAAGTTATACGTTATACGTTATACGTTATACGTTATACGTTATACGTTATACGTTATACGTTATACGTTATACTTTAAACGATATTCGTTATGCGTTATACGTTATACGTTATACGTTATACGTTATACGTTATACGTTATACGTTATACGTATTACGTTATACGTTATACGTTATACCTTATACCTTATACGTTATACGTTATACGTTATACGTTATACGTTATACGTTATACGTTATACGTTATACGTTATACGTTATACGTTATACGTTATACGTTATACGTTATACGTTATACGTTATACGTTATACGTTATACGTTATGCGTTATACGTTATGCGATATTCGTTATACGTTATTCGTTATACGTTATGCGTTATACGTTATGCGATATTCGTTATACGTTATACGTTATTCGTTATACGTTATACGTTATACGTTATACGTTATGCGTTATACGTTATGCGATATTCGTTATACGTTATTCGTTATACGTTATGCGTTATACGTTATACGTTATACGTTATACGTTATACGTTATACGTTATACGTTATACGTTATACGTTATACGTTATACGTTATACGTTATACGTTATACGTTATACGTTATACGTTATACGTTATACGTTATACGTTATACGTTATAAGTTATACGTTATACGTTATACGTTATACGTTATACGTTATACGTTATACGTTATACGTTATAAGTTATACGTTATACGTTATACGTTATACGTTATACGTTATAAGTTATACGTTATACGTTATACGTTATACGTTATACGTTATACGTTATACGTTATACGTTATACGTTATACGTTATACGTTATACGTTATACGTTATACGTTATACGTTATACGTTATACGTTATACGTTATACGTTATACGTTATACGTTATGCGTTATACGTTATGCGATATTCGTTATACGTTATTCGTTATACGTTATGCGTTATACGTTATACGTTATACGTTATACGTTATACGTTATACGTTATACGTTATACGTTATACGTTATACGTTATACGTTATACGTTATACGTTATACGTTATACGTTATACGTTATACGTTATACGTTATACGTTATACGTTATACGTTATACGTTATACGTTATACGTTATACGTTATACGTTATGCGTTATACGTTATGCGATATTCGTTATACGTTATTCGTTATACGTTATGCGTTATACGTTATGCGATATTCGTTATACGTTATACGTTATTCGTTATACGTTTTGCGATATTCGTTATACGTTATACGTTATACGTTATACGTTATACGTTATACGTTATACGTTATACGTTATGCGTTATACGTTATGCGATATTCGTTATACGTTATACGTTATACGTTATACGTTACACGTTATACGTTATGCGATATACGTTCTACGTTATACGTTATACGTTATACGTTATACGTTATACGTTATACGTTATACGTTATACGTTATACGTTATACGTTATACGTTATACGTTATACGTTATACGTTATACGTTATACGTTATACGTTATACGTTATACGTTATACGTTATACGTTATACGTTATACGTTATACGTTATACGTTATACGTTATACGTTATACGTTATGCGTTATACGTTATGCGATATTCGTTATACGTTATACGTTATTCGTTATACGTTATGCGATATTCGTTATACGTTATACGTTATACGTTATACGTTATACGTTATACGTTATACGTTATACGATATACGTTATACGTTATACGTTATACGTTATACGTTATAAGTTATACGTTATACGTTATACGATATGCGTTATACGTTATGCGTTATACGTTATGCGATATTCGTTATACGTTATACGTTATTCGTTATACGTTATGCGATATTCGTTATACGTTATACGTTATACGTTATACGTTATACGTTATACGTTATACCTTATACCTTATACGTTATACGTTATACGTTATACGTTATACGTTGTAAGTTATACGTTATACGTTATACGTTATACGTTATAAGTTATACGTTATACGTTATACGTTATACGTTATACGTTATACGTTATGCGATATACGTTATACGTTATACGTTATACGTTATACGTTATACGTTATACGTTATACGTTATACGTTATACGTTATACGTTATACCTTATACCTTATACGTTATACGTTATACGTTATACGTTATACGTTATACGTTATACGTTATACGTTATAAGTTATACGTTATACGTTATACGTTATACGTTATACGTTATACTTTAAACGATATTCGTTATGCGTTATACGTTATACGTTATACGTTATACGTTATACGTTATACGTTATACGTTATACGTTATACGTTATACGTTATACGTTATACGTTATACCTTATACCTTATACGTTATACGATATACGTTATACGTTATACGTTATGCGTTATACGTTATGCGATATTCGTTATACGTTATACGTTATTCGTTATACGTTATGCGATATTCGTTATACGTTATACGTTATACGTTATACGTTATACGTTATACGTTATACGTTATACGTTATACGTTATACGTTATACGTTATACGTTATACGTTATACGTTATACGTTATACGTTATACGTTATACGTTATACGTTATACGTTATACGTTATACGTTATACCTTATACCTTATACGTTATACGTTATACGTTCTACGTTATACGTTAGAAGTTATACGTTATACGTTATACGTTATACGTTATACGTTATGCGTTATACGTTATGCGATATTCGTTATACGTTATACGTTATTCGTTATACGTTATGCGATATTCGTTATACGTTATACGTTATACGTTATACGTTATACGTTATACGTTATACGTTATACGTTATACGTTATACGTTATACGTTATACGTTATACGTTATACGTTATACCTTATACCTTATACGTTATACGTTATACGTTATACGTTATACGTTATACGTTATACGTCATACGTTATACGTTATACGTTATACGTTATACGTTATACGTTATACGTTATACGTTATACGTTATACGTTATACGTTATACGTTATACGTTATACGTTATACGTTATAAGTTATACGTTATGCGATATTCGTTATACGTTATACGTTATACGTTATACGTTATACGTTATACGTTATACGTTATACGTTATACGTTATACGTTATACGTTATACGTTATACGTTATACGTTATACGTTATACGTTATACGTTATACGTTATACGTTATACGTTATACGTTATACGTTATACGTTATACGTTATACGTTATACGTTATACGTTATACGTTATGCGTTATACGTTATGCGATATTCGTTATACGTTATACGTTATTCGTTATACGTTATGCGATATCCGTTATACGTTATACGTTATACGTTATACGTTATACGTTATACGTTATACGTTATACGTTATACGTTATACGTTTTACGTTATACGTTATACGTTATACGTTATGCGTTATACGTTATGCGATATTCGTTATACGTTATACGTTATACGTTATGCGTTATACGTTATGCGATATTCGTTATACGTTATACGTTATTCGTTATACGTTATGCGATATTCGTTATACGTTATACGTTATACGTTATACGTTATACGTTATACGATATACGTTATACGTTATACGTTATACGTTATACGTTATACGTTATAAGTTATACGTTATACGTTATACCTTATACCTTATACCTTATACGTTATACGTTATACGTTATACGTTATACGTTATAAGTTATACGTTATACGTTATACGTTATACGTTATACGTTATACGTTATACGTTATACGTTATACGTTATACGTTATACGTTAAACGTTATACGTTATACGTTATACGTTATACGTTATACGTTATACGTTATACGTTATGCGATATACGTTATACGTTATACGTTATACGTTATACGTTATACGTTATACGTTATACGTTATACGTTATACGTTATACGTTATACCTTATACCTTATACGTTATACGTTATACGTTATACGTTATACGTTATAAGTTATACGTTATACGTTATACGTTATACGTTATACTTTAAACGATATTCGTTATGCGTTATACGTTATACGTTATACGTTATACGTTATACGTTATACGTTATACGTTATACGTTATACGTTATACGTTATACGTTATACGTTATACGTTATACGTTATACGTTATACGTTATACGTTATGCGTTATACGTTATGCGATATTCGTTATACGTTATTCGTTATACGTTATGCGTTATACGTTATGCGATATTCGTTATACGTTATACGTTATTCGTTATACGTTTTGCGATATTCGTTATACGTTATACGTTATACGTTATACGTTATACGTTATACGTTATACGTTATACGTTATACGTTATACGTTATACGTTATACGTTATACGTTATACGTTATGCGTTATACGTTATGCGATATTCGTTATACGTTATACGTTATACGTTATACGTTATACGTTATACGTTATGCGATATACGTTCTACGTTATACGTTATACGTTATACGTTATACGTTATACGTTATACGTTATACGTTATACGTTATACGTTATACGTTATACGTTATACGTTATACGTTATACGTTATACGTTATACGTTATACGTTATACGTTATACGTTATACGTTATACGTTATACGTTATACGTTATACGTTATACGTTATACGTTATACGTTATACGTTATACGTTATGCGTTATACGTTATGCGATATTCGTTATACGTTATACGTTATTCGTTATACGTTATGCGATATTCGTTATACGTTATACGTTATACGTTATACGTTATACGTTATACGTTATACGTTATACGATATACGTTATACGTTATACGTTATACGTTATACGTTATACGTTATAAGTTATACGTTATACGTTATACGATATGCGTTATACGTTATGCGTTATACGTTATGCGATATTCGTTATACGTTATACGTTATTCGTTATACGTTATGCGATATTCGTTATACGTTATACGTTATACGTTATACGTTATACGTTATACGTTATACGTTATACCTTATACCTTATACGTTATACGTTATACGTTATACGTTATACGTTATAAGTTATACGTTATACGTTATACGTTATACGTTATAAGTTATACGTTATACGTTATACGTTATACGTTATACGTTATACGTTATGCGATATACGTTATACGTTATACGTTATACGTTATACGTTATACGTTATACGTTATACGTTATACGTTATACCTTATACCTTATACCTTATACGTTATACGTTATACGTTATACGTTATACGTTATACGTTATACGTTATAAGTTATACGTTATACGTTATACGTTATACGTTATACGTTATACGTTATACTTTAAACGATATTCGTTATGCGTTATACGTTATACGTTATACGTTATACGTTATACGTTATACGTTATACGTTATACGTTATACGTTATACGTTATACCTTATACCTTATACGTTATACGTTATACGTTATACGTTATACGTTATGCGTTATACGTTATGCGATATTCGTTATACGTTATACGTTATTCGTTATACGTTATGCGATATTCGTTATACGTTATACGTTATACGTTATACGTTATACGTTATACGTTATACGTTATACGTTATACGTTATACGTTATACGTTATACGTTATACGTTATACGTTATACGTTATACGTTATACGTTATACGTTATACCTTATACCTTATACGTTATACGTTATACGTTATACGTTATACGTTATAAGTTATACGTTATACGTTATACGTTATACGTTATACGTTATACGTTATACGTTATACGTTATACGTTATACGTTATACGTTATACGTTATACGTTATACGTTATACGTTATACGTTATACGTTATACGTTATACGTTATACGTTATACGTTATGCGTTATACGTTCTACGTTATAAGTTAGAAGTTATACGTTATACGTTATACGTTATACGTTATACGTTATGCGTTATACGTTATGCGATATTCGTTATACGTTATACGTTATTCGTTATACGTTATGCGATATTCGTTATACGTTATACGTTATACGTTATACGTTATACGTTATACGTTATACGTTATACGTTATACGTTATACGTTATACGTTATACGTTATACGTTATGCGTTATACGTTATGCGATATTCGTTATACGTTATACGTTATACGTTATACGTTATACGTTATACGTTATACGTTATACGTTATATGTTATACGTTATACGTTATACGTTATACGTTACACGTTATACGTTATACGTTATACCTTATACCTTATACGTTATACGTTATGCGTTATACGTTATGCGATATTCGTTATACGTTATACGTTATTCGTTATACGTTATGCGATATCCGTTATACGTTATACGTTATACGTTATACGTTATACGTTATACGATATACGTTATACGTTATACGTTATACGTTATACGTTATACGTTATAAGTTATACGTTATACGTTATACCTTACACCTTATACCTTATACGTTATACGTTATACGTTATACGTTATACGTTATAAGTTATACGTTATACGTTATACGTTATACGTTATACGTTATACGTTATACGTTATACGTTATACGTTATACGTTATTCGTTAAACGTTATACGTTATACGTTATACGTTATACGTTATACGTTATACGTTATACGTTATGCGATATACGTTATACGTTATACGTTATACGTTATACGTTATACGTTATACGTTATACGTTATACGTTATACGTTATACGTTATACCTTATACCTTATACGTTATACGTTATACGTTATACGTTATACGTTATAAGTTATACGTTATACGTTATACGTTATACGTTATACTTTAAACGATATTCGTTATGCGTTATACGTTATACGTTATACGTTATACGTTATACGTTATACGTTATACGTTATACGTTATACGTTATACGTTATACGTTATACGTTATACGTTATACGTTATACGTTATACGTTATACGTTATACGTTATACGTTATACGTTATGCGTTATACGTTATGCGATATTCGTTATACGTTATTCGTTATACGTTATGCGTTATACGTTATGCGATATTCGTTATACGTTATACGTTATTCGTTATACGTTTTGCGATATTCGTTATACGTTATACGTTATACGTTATACGTTATACGTTATACGTTATACGTTATACGTTATACGTTATACGTTATACGTTATACGTTATACGTTATGCGTTATACGTTATGCGATATTCGTTATACGTTATACGTTATACGTTATACGTTATACGTTATACGTTATGCGATATACGTTCTACGTTATACGTTATACGTTATACGTTATACGTTATACGTTATACGTTATACGTTATACGTTATACGTTATACGTTATACGTTATACGTTATACGTTATACGTTATACGTTATACGTTATACGTTATACGTTATACGTTATACGTTATACGTTATACGTTATACGTTATACGTTATACGTTATACGTTATACGTTATACGTTATACGTTATACGTTATACGTTATACGTTATACGTTATACGTTATACGTTATACGTTATACGTTATGCGATATTCGTTATACGTTATACGTTATTCGTTATACGTTATGCGATATTCGTTATACGTTATACGTTATACGTTATACGTTATACGTTATACGTTATACGTTATACGATATACGTTATACGTTATACGTTATACGTTATACGTTATACGTTATAAGTTATACGTTATACGTTATACGATATGCGTTATACGTTATGCGTTATACGTTATGCGATATTCGTTATACGTTATACGTTATTCGTTATACGTTATGCGATATTCGTTATACGTTATACGTTATACGTTATACGTTATACGTTATACGTTATACGTTATACCTTATACCTTATACGTTATACGTTATACGTTATACGTTATACGTTATAAGTTATACGTTATACGTTATACGTTATACGTTATAAGTTATACGTTATACGTTATACGTTATACGTTATACGTTATACGTTATGCGATATACGTTATACGTTATACGTTATACGTTATACGTTATACGTTATACGTTATACGTTATACGTTATACCTTATACCTTATACGTTATACGTTATACGTTATACGTTATACGTTATACGTTATACGTTATAAGTTATACGTTATACGTTATACGTTATACGTTATACGTTATACTTTAAACGATATTCGTTATGCGTTATACGTTATACGTTATACGTTATACGTTATACGTTATACGTTATACGTTATACGTTATACGTTATACGTTATACCTTATACCTTATACGTTATACGTTATACGTTATACGTTATACGTTATACGTTATGCGTTATACGTTATGCGATATTCGTTATACGTTATACGTTATTCGTTATACGTTATGCGATATTCGTTATACGTTATACGTTATACGTTATACGTTATACGTTATACGTTATACGTTATACGTTATACGTTATACGTTATACGTTATACGTTATACGTTATACGTTATACGTTATACGTTATACGTTATACCTTATACCTTATACGTTATACGTTATACGTTATACGTTATACGTTATAAGTTATACGTTATACGTTATACGTTATACGTTATACGTTATACGTTATACGTTATACGTTATACGTTATACGTTATACGTTATACGTTATACGTTATACGTTATACGTTATGCGTTATACGTTATGCGATATTCGTTATACGTTATACGTTATTCGTTATACGTTATGCGATATTCGTTATACGTTATACGTTATACGTTATACGTTATACGTTATACGTTATACGTTATACGATATACGTTATACGTTATACGTTATACGTTATACGTTATACGTTATAAGTTATACGTTATACGTTATACGATATGCGTTATACGTTATGCGTTATACGTTATGCGATATTCGTTATACGTTATACGTTATTCGTTATACGTTATGCGATATTCGTTATACGTTATACGTTATACGTTATACGTTATACGTTATACGTTATACGTTATACCTTATACCTTATACGTTATACGTTATACGTTATACGTTATACGTTATAAGTTATACGTTATACGTTATACGTTATACGTTATAAGTTATACGTTATACGTTATACGTTATACGTTATACGTTATACGTTATGCGATATACGTTATACGTTATACGTTATACGTTATACGTTATACGTTATACGTTATACGTTATACGTTATACCTTATACCTTATACCTTATACGTTATACGTTATACGTTATACGTTATACGTTATACGTTATACGTTATAAGTTATACGTTATACGTTATACGTTATACGTTATACGTTATACGTTATACTTTAAACGATATTCGTTATGCGTTATACGTTATACGTTATACGTTATACGTTATACGTTATACGTTATACGTTATACGTTATACGTTATACGTTATACCTTATACCTTATACGTTATACGTTATACGTTATACGTTATACGTTATGCGTTATACGTTATGCGATATTCGTTATACGTTATACGTTATTCGTTATACGTTATGCGATATTCGTTATACGTTATACGTTATACGTTATACGTTATACGTTATACGTTATACGTTATACGTTATACGTTATACGTTATACGTTATACGTTATACGTTATACGTTATACGTTATACGTTATACGTTATACGTTATACCTTATACCTTATACGTTATACGTTATACGTTATACGTTATACGTTATAAGTTATACGTTATACGTTATACGTTATACGTTATACGTTATACGTTATACGTTATACGTTATACGTTATACGTTATACGTTATACGTTATACGTTATACGTTATACGTTATACGTTATACGTTATACGTTATACGTTATACGTTATACGTTATGCGTTATACGTTCTACGTTATAAGTTAGAAGTTATACGTTATACGTTATACGTTATACGTTATACGTTATGCGTTATACGTTATGCGATATTCGTTATACGTTATACGTTATTCGTTATACGTTATGCGATATTCGTTATACGTTATACGTTATACGTTATACGTTATACGTTATACGTTATACGTTATACGTTATACGTTATACGTTATACGTTATACGTTATACGTTATGCGTTATACGTTATGCGATATTCGTTATACGTTATACGTTATACGTTATACGTTATACGTTATACGTTATACGTTATACGTTATATGTTATACGTTATACGTTATACGTTATACGTTACACGTTATACGTTATACGTTATACCTTATACCTTATACGTTATACGTTATGCGTTATACGTTATGCGATATTCGTTATACGTTATACGTTATTCGTTATACGTTATGCGATATCCGTTATACGTTATACGTTATACGTTATACGTTATACGTTATACGATATACGTTATACGTTATACGTTATACGTTATACGTTATACGTTATAAGTTATACGTTATACGTTATACCTTACACCTTATACCTTATACGTTATACGTTATACGTTATACGTTATACGTTATAAGTTATACGTTATACGTTATACGTTATACGTTATACGTTATACGTTATACGTTATACGTTATACGTTATACGTTATTCGTTAAACGTTATACGTTATACGTTATACGTTATACGTTATACGTTATACGTTATACGTTATGCGATATACGTTATACGTTATACGTTATACGTTATACGTTATACGTTATACGTTATACGTTATACGTTATACGTTATACGTTATACCTTATACCTTATACGTTATACGTTATACGTTATACGTTATACGTTATAAGTTATACGTTATACGTTATACGTTATACGTTATACTTTAAACGATATTCGTTATGCGTTATACGTTATACGTTATACGTTATACGTTATACGTTATACGTTATACGTTATACGTTATACGTTATACGTTATACGTTATACGTTATACGTTATACGTTATACGTTATACGTTATACGTTATACGTTATACGTTATACGTTATGCGTTATACGTTATGCGATATTCGTTATACGTTATTCGTTATACGTTATGCGTTATACGTTATGCGATATTCGTTATACGTTATACGTTATTCGTTATACGTTTTGCGATATTCGTTATACGTTATACGTTATACGTTATACGTTATACGTTATACGTTATACGTTATACGTTATACGTTATACGTTATACGTTATACGTTATACGTTATGCGTTATACGTTATGCGATATTCGTTATACGTTATACGTTATACGTTATACGTTATACGTTATACGTTATGCGATATACGTTCTACGTTATACGTTATACGTTATACGTTATACGTTATACGTTATACGTTATACGTTATACGTTATACGTTATACGTTATACGTTATACGTTATACGTTATACGTTATACGTTATACGTTATACGTTATACGTTATACGTTATACGTTATACGTTATACGTTATACGTTATACGTTATACGTTATACGTTATACGTTATACGTTATACGTTATACGTTATACGTTATACGTTATACGTTATACGTTATACGTTATACGTTATACGTTATACGTTATACGTTATGCGATATTCGTTATACGTTATACGTTATTCGTTATACGTTATGCGATATTCGTTATACGTTATACGTTATACGTTATACGTTATACGTTATACGTTATACGTTATACGATATACGTTATACGTTATACGTTATACGTTATACGTTATACGTTATAAGTTATACGTTATACGTTATACGATATGCGTTATACGTTATGCGTTATACGTTATGCGATATTCGTTATACGTTATACGTTATTCGTTATACGTTATGCGATATTCGTTATACGTTATACGTTATACGTTATACGTTATACGTTATACGTTATACGTTATACCTTATACCTTATACGTTATACGTTATACGTTATACGTTATACGTTATAAGTTATACGTTATACGTTATACGTTATACGTTATAAGTTATACGTTATACGTTATACGTTATACGTTATACGTTATACGTTATGCGATATACGTTATACGTTATACGTTATACGTTATACGTTATACGTTATACGTTATACGTTATACGTTATACCTTATACCTTATACGTTATACGTTATACGTTATACGTTATACGTTATACGTTATACGTTATAAGTTATACGTTATACGTTATACGTTATACGTTATACGTTATACTTTAAACGATATTCGTTATGCGTTATACGTTATACGTTATACGTTATACGTTATACGTTATACGTTATACGTTATACGTTATACGTTATACGTTATACCTTATACCTTATACGTTATACGTTATACGTTATACGTTATACGTTATACGTTATGCGTTATACGTTATGCGATATTCGTTATACGTTATACGTTATTCGTTATACGTTATGCGATATTCGTTATACGTTATACGTTATACGTTATACGTTATACGTTATACGTTATACGTTATACGTTATACGTTATACGTTATACGTTATACGTTATACGTTATACGTTATACGTTATACGTTATACGTTATACCTTATACCTTATACGTTATACGTTATACGTTATACGTTATACGTTATAAGTTATACGTTATACGTTATACGTTATACGTTATACGTTATACGTTATACGTTATACGTTATACGTTATACGTTATACGTTATACGTTATACGTTATACGTTATACGTTATACGTTATACGTTATACGTTATACGTTATACGTTATGCGTTATACGTTCTACGTTATACGTTAGAAGTTATACGTTATACGTTATACGTTATACGTTATACGTTATGCGTTATACGTTATGCGATATTCGTTATACGTTATACGTTATTCGTTATACGTTATGCGATATTCGTTATACGTTATACGTTATACGTTATACGTTATACGTTATACGTTATACGTTATACGTTATACGTTATACGTTATACGTTATACGTTATGCGTTATACGTTATGCGATATTCGTTATACGTTATACGTTATACGTTATACGTTATACGTTATACGTTATACGTTATACGTTATATGTTATACGTTATACGTTATACGTTATACGTTATACGTTATACGTTATACGTTATACCTTATACCTTATACGTTATACGTTATACGTTATACGTTATACGTTATACGTTATACGTTATACGTTATACGTTATACGTTATACGTTATAAGTTATACGTTATACGTTTTGCGTTATACGTTATACGTTATACGTTATACGTTATACGTTATACGTTATACGTTATAAGTTATACGTTATACGTTATACGTTATACGTTATACGTTATACGTTATACGTTATACGTTATACGTTATACGTTATACGTTATACGTTATACGTTATACGTTATACGTTATACGTTATACGTTATACGTCATACGTTATACGTTATACGTTATACGTTATACGTTATACGTTATACGTTATAAGTTATACGTTATACGTTATACGTTATACGATATTCATTATGCGTTATACGTTATACGTTATACGTTATACGTTATACGTTATACGTTATACGTTATACGTTATACGTTATACGTTATACGTTATACGTTATACGTTATACGTTATACGTTATACGTTATACGTTATACGTTATACGTTATACGTTATACGTTATACGTTATACGTTATGCGTTATACGTTATGCGATATTCGTTATACGTTATACGTTATTCGTTATACGTTATGCGATATCCGTTATACGTTATACGTTATACGTTATACGTTATACGTTTTGCGTTATACGTTATGCGTTATACGTTCTACGTTCTACGTTATACGTTATACGTTATACGTTATACGTTATACGTTATACGTTATACGTTATACGTTATGCGTTATACGTTATGCGTTATACGTTATGCGATATTCGTTATACGTTATACGTTATACGTTATACGTTATACGTTATGCGATATACGTTATACGTTATACGTTATACGTTATACGTTATACGTTATACGTTATACGTTATACCTTATACCTTATACGTTATACGTTATACGTTATACGTTATACGTTATACGTTATACGTTATAAGTTATACGTTATACGTTATACGTTATACGTTATACGTTATACGTTATACTTTAAACGATATTCGTTATGCGTTATACGTTATACGTTATACGTTATACGTTATACGTTATACGTTATACGTTATACGTATTACGTTATACGTTATACGTTATACGTTATACCTTATACCTTATACGTTATACGTTATACGTTATACGTTATACGTTATACGTTATAAGTTATACGTTATACGTTTTGCGTTATACGTTATAAGTTATACGTTATACGTTATACGTTATACGTTATACGTTATACGTTATACGTTATACTTTAAACGATATTCGTTATACGTTATACGTTATACGTTATACGTTAAACGTTATACGTTATACGTTATACGTTATACGTTATACCTTATACCTTATACGTTATACGTTATACGTTATACGTTATACGTTATACGTTATACGTTATACGTTATACGTTATACGTTATACGTTATAAGTTATACGTTATACGTTTTGCGTTATACGTTATACGTTATACGTTATACGTTATACGTTATACGTTATACGTTATACGTTATACGTTATACGTTATACGTTATACGTTATACGTTATACGTTATACGTTATACGTTATACGTTATACGTTATACGTTATACGTTATACGTTATACGTTATACGTTATACGTTATACGTTATACGTTATACGTTATACGTTATACGTTATACGTTATACGTTATACGTTATAAGTTATACGTTATACGTTATACGTTATACGTTATACGTTATACGTTATACGTTATACGTTATACGTTATACGTTATACGTTATACGTTATACGTTATACGTTATACGTTATACGTTATACGTTATACGTTATACGTTATACGTTATACGTTATACGTTATACGTTATACGTTTTACGTTATACGTTTTACGTTATACGTTATACGTTATACGTTATGCGTTATACGTTATGCGATATTCGTTATACGTTATACGTTATACGTTATGCGTTATACGTTATGCGATATTCGTTATACGTTATACGTTATTCGTTATACGTTATGCGATATTCGTTATACGTTATACGTTATACGTTATACGTTATACGTTATACGTTATACGTTATACGTTATACGTTATACGTTATACGTTATACGTTATACGTTATACGTTATACGTTATACGTTATGCGTTATACGTTATGCGATATTCGTTATACGTTATACGTTATTCGTTATACGTTATGCGATATCCGTTATACGTTATACGTTATACGTTATACGTTATACGTTATACGATATACGTTATACGTTATACGTTATACGTTATACGTTATACGTTATAAGTTATACGTTATACGTTATACCTTATACCTTATACCTTATACGTTATACGTTATACGTTATACGTTATACGTTATAAGTTATACGTTATACGTTATACGTTATACGTTATACGTTATACGTTATACGTTATACGTTATACGTTATACGTTATACGTTATGCGATATTCGTTATACGTTATACGTTATACGTTATACGTTATACGTTATACGTTATACGTTATACGTTATATGTTATACGTTATACGTTATACGTTATACGTTATACGTTATACGTTATACGTTATACCTTATACCTTATACGTTATACGTTATGCGTTATACGTTATGCGATATTCGTTATACGTTATACGTTATTCGTTATACGTTATGCGATATCCGTTATACGTTATACGTTATACGTTATACGTTATACGTTATACGATATACGTTATACGTTATACGTTATACGTTATACGTTATACGTTATAAGTTATACGTTATACGTTATACCTTACACCTTATACCTTATACGTTATACGTTATACGTTATACGTTATACGTTATAAGATATACGTTATACGTTATACGTTATACGTTATACGTTATACGTTATACGTTATACGTTATACGTTATACGTTATACGTTAAACGTTATACGTTATACGTTATACGTTATACGTTATACGTTATACGTTATACGTTATGCGATATACGTTATACGTTATACGTTATACGTTATACGTTATACGTTATACGTTATACGTTATACGTTATACGTTATACGTTATACCTTATACCTTATACGTTATACGTTATACGTTATACGTTATACGTTATAAGTTATACGTTATACGTTATACGTTATACGTTATACTTTAAACGATATTCGTTATGCGTTATACGTTATACGTTATACGTTATACGTTATTCGTTATACGTTATACGTTATACGTTATACGTTATACGTTATACGTTATAAGTTATACGTTATACGTTATACGTTATACGTTATAAGTTATACGTTATACGTTATACGTTATACGTTATACGTTATACGTTATGCGATATACGTTATACGTTATACGTTATACGTTATACGTTATACGTTATACGTTATACGTTATACGTTATACCTTATACCTTATACGTTATACGTTATACGTTATACGTTATACGTTATACGTTATACGTTATACGTTATAAGTTATACGTTATACGTTATACGTTATACGTTATACGTTATACTTTAAACGATATTCGTTATGCGTTATACGTTATACGTTATACGTTATACGTTATATGTTATACGTTATACGTTATACGTTATACGTTATACGTTATTCCTTATACCTTATACGTTATACGTTATACGTTATACGTTATACGTTATACGTTATGCGTTATACGTTATGCGATATTCGTTATACGTTATACGTTATTCGTTATACGTTATGCGATATTCGTTATACGTTATACGTTATACGTTATACGTTATACGTTATACGTTATACGTTATACGTTATACGTTATACGTTATACGTTATACGTTATACGTTATACGTTATACGTTATACGTTATACGTTATACCTTATACCTTATACGTTATACGTTATACGTTATACGTTATACGTTATACGTTATAAGTTATACGTTATACGTTATACGTTATACGTTATACGTTATACGTTATACGTTATACGTTATACGTTATACGTTATACGTTATACGTTATACGTTATACGTTATACGTTATACGTTATACGTTATACGTTATACGTTATACGTTATACGTTATACGTTATGCGTTATACGTTCTACGTTATACGTTAGAAGTTATACGTTATACGTTATACGTTATACGTTATACGTTATGCGTTATACGTTATGCGATATTCGTTATACGTTATACGTTATTCGTTATACGTTATGCGATATTCGTTATACGTTATACGTTATACGTTATACGTTATACGTTATACGTTATACGTTATACGTTATACGTTATACGTTATACGTTATACGTTATACGTTATACGTTATGCGTTATACGTTATGCGATATTCGTTATACGTTATACGTTATACGTTATACGTTATACGTTATACGTTATACGTTATACGTTATATGTTATACGTTATACGTTATACGTTATACGTTATACGTTATACCTTATACCTTATACGTTATACGTTATACGTTATACGTTATACGTTATACGTTATACGTTATACGTTATACGTTATACGTTATACGTTATAAGTTATACGTTATACGTTTTGCGTTATACGTTATACGTTATACGTTATACGTTATACGTTATACGTTATACGTTATACGTTATACGTTATACGTTATACGTTATACGTTATACGTTATACGTTATACGTTATACGTTATACGTTATACGTTATACGTTATACGTTATACGTTATACGTTATACGTTATACGTTATACGTTATACGTTATACGTCATACGTTATACGTTATACGTTATACGTTATACGTTATACGTTATACGTTATACGTTATAAGTTATACGTTATACGTTATACGTTATACGATATTCATTATGCGTTATACGTTATACGTTATACGTTATACGTTATACGTTATACGTTATACGTTATACGTTATACGTTATACGTTATACGTTATACGTTATACGTTATACGTTATACGTTATACGTTATACGTTATACGTTATACGTTATACGTTATACGTTATACGTTATACGTTATGCGTTATACGTTATGCGATATTCGTTATACGTTATACGTTATTCGTTATACGTTATGCGATATCCGTTATACGTTATACGTTATACGTTATACGTTATACGTTTTGCGTTATACGTTATGCGTTATACGTTCTACGTTCTACGTTATACGTTATACGTTATACGTTATACGTTATACGTTATACGTTATACGTTATACGTTATGCGTTATACGTTATGCGTTATACGTTATGCGATATTCGTTATACGTTATACGTTATACGTTATACGTTATACGTTATACGTTATGCGATATACGTTATACGTTATACGTTATACGTTATACGTTATACGTTATACGTTATACCTTATACCTTATACGTTATACGTTATACGTTATACGTTATACGTTATACGTTATACGTTATAAGTTATACGTTATACGTTATACGTTATACGTTATACGTTATACGTTATACTTTAAACGATATTCGTTATGCGTTATACGTTATACGTTATACGTTATACGTTATACGTTATACGTTATACGTTATACGTATTACGTTATACGTTATACGTTATACCTTATACCTTATACGTTATACGTTATACGTTATACGTTATACGTTATACGTTATAAGTTATACGTTATACGTTTTGCGTTATACGTTATAAGTTATACGTTATACGTTATACGTTATACGTTATACGTTATACGTTATACTTTAAACGATATTCGTTATACGTTGTACGTTATACGTTATACGTTAAACGTTATACGTTATACGTTATACGTTATACGTTATACCTTATACCTTATACGTTATACGTTATACGTTATACGTTATACGTTATACGTTATACGTTATACGTTATACGTTATACGTTATACGTTATAAGTTATACGTTATACGTTTTGCGTTATACGTTATACGTTATACGTTATACGTTATACGTTATACGTTATACGTTATACGTTATACGTTATACGTTATACGTTATACGTTATACGTTATACGTTATACGTTATACGTTATACGTTATACGTTATACGTTATACGTTATACGTTATACGTTATACGTTATACGTTATACGTTATACGTTATACGTTATACGTTATACGTTATACGTTATACGTTATAAGTTATACGTTATACGTTATACGTTATACGTTATACGTTATACGTTATACGTTATACGTTATACGTTATACGTTATACGTTATACGTTATACGTTATACGTTATACGTTATACGTTATACGTTATACGTTATACGTTATACGTTATACGTTATACGTTATACGTTTTACGTTATACGTTATACGTTATACGTTATGCGTTATACGTTATGCGATATTCGTTATACGTTATACGTTATACGTTATGCGTTATACGTTATGCGATATTCGTTATACGTTATACGTTATTCGTTATACGTTATGCGATATTCGTTATACGTTATACGTTATACGTTATACGTTATACGTTATACGTTATACGTTATACGTTATACGTTATACGTTATACGTTATACGTTATACGTTATACGTTATACGTTATACGTTATACGTTATACGTTATACGTTATACGTTATGCGTTATACGTTATGCGATATTCGTTATACGTTATACGTTATTCGTTATACGTTATGCGATATCCGTTATACGTTATACGTTATACGTTATACGTTATACGTTATACGTTATACGATATACGTTATACGTTATACGTTATACGTTATACGTTATACGTTATAAGTTATACGTTATACGTTATACCTTATACCTTATACCTTATACGTTATACGTTATACGTTATACGTTATACGTTATAAGTTATACGTTATACGTTATACGTTATACGTTATACGTTATACGTTATACGTTATACGTTATACGTTATACGTTATACGTTAAACGTTATACGTTATACGTTATACGTTATACGTTATACGTTATACGTTATACGTTATACGTTATGCGATATACGTTATACGTTATACGTTATACGTTATACGTTATACGTTATACGTTATACGTTATACCTTATACCTTATACGTTATACGTTATACGTTATACGTTATACGTTATAAGTTATACGTTATACGTTATACGTTATACGTTATACGTTATACTTTAAACGATATTCGTTATGCGTTATACGTTATACGTTATACGTTATACGTTATACGTTATACGTTATACGTTATACGTTATACGTTATACGTTATACGTTATACGTTATACGTTATACGTTATACGTTATACGTTATACGTTATACGTTATACGTTATACGTTATACGTTATACGTTATGCGTTATACGTTATGCGATATTCGTTATACGTTATTCGTTATACGTTATGCGTTATACGTTATGCGATATTCGTTATACGTTATACGTTATTCGTTATACGTTTTGCGATATTCGTTATACGTTATACGTTATACGTTATACGTTATACGTTATACGTTATACGTTATACGTTATACGTTATGCGTTATACGTTATGCGATATTCGTTATACGTTATACGTTATACGTTATACGTTATACGTTATACGTTATGCGATATACGTTCTACGTTATACGTTATACGTTATACGTTATACGTTATACGTTATACGTTATACGTTATACGTTATACGTTATACGTTATACGTTATACTTTAAACGATATTCGTTATGCGTTATACGTTATACGTTATACGTTATACGTTATACGTTATACGTTATACGTTATACGTATTACGTTATACGTTATACGTTATACCTTATACCTTATACGTTATACGTTATACGTTATACGTTATACGTTATACGTTATAAGTTATACGTTATACGTTTTGCGTTATACGTTATAAGTTATACGTTATACGTTATACGTTATACGTTATACGTTATACGTTATACGTTATACTTTAAACGATATTCGTTATACGTTATACGTTATACGTTATACGTTAAACGTTATACGTTATACGTTATACGTTATACGTTATACCTTATACCTTATACGTTATACGTTATACGTTATACGTTATACGTTATACGTTATACGTTATACGTTATACGTTATACGTTATACGTTATAAGTTATACGTTATACGTTTTGCGTTATACGTTATACGTTATACGTTATACGTTATACGTTATACGTTATACGTTATACGTTATACGTTATACGTTATACGTTATACGTTATACGTTATACGTTATACGTTATACGTTATACGTTATACGTTATACGTTATACGTTATACGTTATACGTTATACGTTATACGTTATACGTTATACGTTATACGTTATACGTTATACGTTATACGTTATACGTTATACGTTATAAGTTATACGTTATACGTTATACGTTATACGTTATACGTTATACGTTATACGTTATACGTTATACGTTATACGTTATACGTTATACGTTATACGTTATACGTTATACGTTATACGTTATACGTTATACGTTATACGTTATACGTTATACGTTATACGTTATACGTTATACGTTTTACGTTATACGTTTTACGTTATACGTTATACGTTATACGTTATGCGTTATACGTTATGCGATATTCGTTATACGTTATACGTTATACGTTATGCGTTATACGTTATGCGATATTCGTTATACGTTATACGTTATTCGTTATACGTTATGCGATATTCGTTATACGTTATACGTTATACGTTATACGTTATACGTTATACGTTATACGTTATACGTTATACGTTATACGTTATACGTTATACGTTATACGTTATACGTTATACGTTATACGTTATGCGTTATACGTTATGCGATATTCGTTATACGTTATACGTTATTCGTTATACGTTATGCGATATCCGTTATACGTTATACGTTATACGTTATACGTTATACGTTATACGATATACGTTATACGTTATACGTTATACGTTATACGTTATACGTTATAAGTTATACGTTATACGTTATACCTTATACCTTATACCTTATACGTTATACGTTATACGTTATACGTTATACGTTATAAGTTATACGTTATACGTTATACGTTATACGTTATACGTTATACGTTATACGTTATACGTTATACGTTATACGTTATACGTTATGCGATATTCGTTATACGTTATACGTTATACGTTATACGTTATACGTTATACGTTATACGTTATACGTTATATGTTATACGTTATACGTTATACGTTATACGTTATACGTTATACGTTATACGTTATACCTTATACCTTATACGTTATACGTTATGCGTTATACGTTATGCGATATTCGTTATACGTTATACGTTATTCGTTATACGTTATGCGATATCCGTTATACGTTATACGTTATACGTTATACGTTATACGTTATACGATATACGTTATACGTTATACGTTATACGTTATACGTTATACGTTATAAGTTATACGTTATACGTTATACCTTACACCTTATACCTTATACGTTATACGTTATACGTTATACGTTATACGTTATAAGATATACGTTATACGTTATACGTTATACGTTATACGTTATACGTTATACGTTATACGTTATACGTTATACGTTATACGTTAAACGTTATACGTTATACGTTATACGTTATACGTTATACGTTATACGTTATACGTTATGCGATATACGTTATACGTTATACGTTATACGTTATACGTTATACGTTATACGTTATACGTTATACGTTATACGTTATACGTTATACCTTATACCTTATACGTTATACGTTATACGTTATACGTTATACGTTATAAGTTATACGTTATACGTTATACGTTATACGTTATACTTTAAACGATATTCGTTATGCGTTATACGTTATACGTTATACGTTATACGTTATTCGTTATACGTTATACGTTATACGTTATACGTTATACGTTATACGTTATAAGTTATACGTTATACGTTATACGTTATACGTTATAAGTTATACGTTATACGTTATACGTTATACGTTATACGTTATACGTTATGCGATATACGTTATACGTTATACGTTATACGTTATACGTTATACGTTATACGTTATACGTTATACGTTATACCTTATACCTTATACGTTATACGTTATACGTTATACGTTATACGTTATACGTTATACGTTATACGTTATAAGTTATACGTTATACGTTATACGTTATACGTTATACGTTATACTTTAAACGATATTCGTTATGCGTTATACGTTATACGTTATACGTTATACGTTATATGTTATACGTTATACGTTATACGTTATACGTTATACGTTATTCCTTATACCTTATACGTTATACGTTATACGTTATACGTTATACGTTATACGTTATGCGTTATACGTTATGCGATATTCGTTATACGTTATACGTTATTCGTTATACGTTATGCGATATTCGTTATACGTTATACGTTATACGTTATACGTTATACGTTATACGTTATACGTTATACGTTATACGTTATACGTTATACGTTATACGTTATACGTTATACGTTATACGTTATACGTTATACGTTATACCTTATACCTTATACGTTATACGTTATACGTTATACGTTATACGTTATACGTTATAAGTTATACGTTATACGTTATACGTTATACGTTATACGTTATACGTTATACGTTATACGTTATACGTTATACGTTATACGTTATACGTTATACGTTATACGTTATACGTTATACGTTATACGTTATACGTTATACGTTATACGTTATACGTTATACGTTATGCGTTATACGTTCTACGTTATACGTTAGAAGTTATACGTTATACGTTATACGTTATACGTTATACGTTATGCGTTATACGTTATGCGATATTCGTTATACGTTATACGTTATTCGTTATACGTTATGCGATATTCGTTATACGTTATACGTTATACGTTATACGTTATACGTTATACGTTATACGTTATACGTTATACGTTATACGTTATACGTTATACGTTATACGTTATACGTTATGCGTTATACGTTATGCGATATTCGTTATACGTTATACGTTATACGTTATACGTTATACGTTATACGTTATACGTTATACGTTATATGTTATACGTTATACGTTATACGTTATACGTTATACGTTATACCTTATACCTTATACGTTATACGTTATACGTTATACGTTATACGTTATACGTTATACGTTATACGTTATACGTTATACGTTATACGTTATAAGTTATACGTTATACGTTTTGCGTTATACGTTATACGTTATACGTTATACGTTATACGTTATACGTTATACGTTATACGTTATACGTTATACGTTATACGTTATACGTTATACGTTATACGTTATACGTTATACGTTATACGTTATACGTTATACGTTATACGTTATACGTTATACGTTATACGTTATACGTTATACGTTATACGTTATACGTCATACGTTATACGTTATACGTTATACGTTATACGTTATACGTTATACGTTATACGTTATAAGTTATACGTTATACGTTATACGTTATACGATATTCATTATGCGTTATACGTTATACGTTATACGTTATACGTTATACGTTATACGTTATACGTTATACGTTATACGTTATACGTTATACGTTATACGTTATACGTTATACGTTATACGTTATACGTTATACGTTATACGTTATACGTTATACGTTATACGTTATACGTTATACGTTATGCGTTATACGTTATGCGATATTCGTTATACGTTATACGTTATTCGTTATACGTTATGCGATATCCGTTATACGTTATACGTTATACGTTATACGTTATACGTTTTGCGTTATACGTTATGCGTTATACGTTCTACGTTCTACGTTATACGTTATACGTTATACGTTATACGTTATACGTTATACGTTATACGTTATACGTTATGCGTTATACGTTATGCGTTATACGTTATGCGATATTCGTTATACGTTATACGTTATACGTTATACGTTATACGTTATACGTTATGCGATATACGTTATACGTTATACGTTATACGTTATACGTTATACGTTATACGTTATACCTTATACCTTATACGTTATACGTTATACGTTATACGTTATACGTTATACGTTATACGTTATAAGTTATACGTTATACGTTATACGTTATACGTTATACGTTATACGTTATACTTTAAACGATATTCGTTATGCGTTATACGTTATACGTTATACGTTATACGTTATACGTTATACGTTATACGTTATACGTATTACGTTATACGTTATACGTTATACCTTATACCTTATACGTTATACGTTATACGTTATACGTTATACGTTATACGTTATAAGTTATACGTTATACGTTTTGCGTTATACGTTATAAGTTATACGTTATACGTTATACGTTATACGTTATACGTTATACGTTATACTTTAAACGATATTCGTTATACGTTGTACGTTATACGTTATACGTTAAACGTTATACGTTATACGTTATACGTTATACGTTATACCTTATACCTTATACGTTATACGTTATACGTTATACGTTATACGTTATACGTTATACGTTATACGTTATACGTTATACGTTATACGTTATAAGTTATACGTTATACGTTTTGCGTTATACGTTATACGTTATACGTTATACGTTATACGTTATACGTTATACGTTATACGTTATACGTTATACGTTATACGTTATACGTTATACGTTATACGTTATACGTTATACGTTATACGTTATACGTTATACGTTATACGTTATACGTTATACGTTATACGTTATACGTTATACGTTATACGTTATACGTTATACGTTATACGTTATACGTTATACGTTATACGTTATAAGTTATACGTTATACGTTATACGTTATACGTTATACGTTATACGTTATACGTTATACGTTATACGTTATACGTTATACGTTATACGTTATACGTTATACGTTATACGTTATACGTTATACGTTATACGTTATACGTTATACGTTATACGTTATACGTTATACGTTTTACGTTATACGTTATACGTTATACGTTATGCGTTATACGTTATGCGATATTCGTTATACGTTATACGTTATACGTTATGCGTTATACGTTATGCGATATTCGTTATACGTTATACGTTATTCGTTATACGTTATGCGATATTCGTTATACGTTATACGTTATACGTTATACGTTATACGTTATACGTTATACGTTATACGTTATACGTTATACGTTATACGTTATACGTTATACGTTATACGTTATACGTTATACGTTATACGTTATACGTTATACGTTATACGTTATGCGTTATACGTTATGCGATATTCGTTATACGTTATACGTTATTCGTTATACGTTATGCGATATCCGTTATACGTTATACGTTATACGTTATACGTTATACGTTATACGTTATACGATATACGTTATACGTTATACGTTATACGTTATACGTTATACGTTATAAGTTATACGTTATACGTTATACCTTATACCTTATACCTTATACGTTATACGTTATACGTTATACGTTATACGTTATAAGTTATACGTTATACGTTATACGTTATACGTTATACGTTATACGTTATACGTTATACGTTATACGTTATACGTTATACGTTAAACGTTATACGTTATACGTTATACGTTATACGTTATACGTTATACGTTATACGTTATACGTTATGCGATATACGTTATACGTTATACGTTATACGTTATACGTTATACGTTATACGTTATACGTTATACCTTATACCTTATACGTTATACGTTATACGTTATACGTTATACGTTATAAGTTATACGTTATACGTTATACGTTATACGTTATACGTTATACTTTAAACGATATTCGTTATGCGTTATACGTTATACGTTATACGTTATACGTTATACGTTATACGTTATACGTTATACGTTATACGTTATACGTTATACGTTATACGTTATACGTTATACGTTATACGTTATACGTTATACGTTATACGTTATACGTTATACGTTATACGTTATACGTTATACGTTATACGTTATGCGTTATACGTTATGCGATATTCGTTATACGTTATTCGTTATACGTTATGCGTTATACGTTATGCGATATTCGTTATACGTTATACGTTATTCGTTATACGTTTTGCGATATTCGTTATACGTTATACGTTATACGTTATACGTTATACGTTATACGTTATACGTTATACGTTATACGTTATGCGTTATACGTTATGCGATATTCGTTATACGTTATACGTTATACGTTATACGTTATACGTTATACGTTATGCGATATACGTTCTACGTTATACGTTATACGTTATACGTTATACGTTATACGTTATACGTTATACGTTATACGTTATACGTTATACGTTATACGTTATACGTTATACGTTATACGTTATACGTTATACGTTATACGTTATACGTTATACGTTATACGTTATACGTTATACGTTATACGTTATACGTTATACGTTATACGTTATACGTTATACGTTATGCGTTATACGTTATGCGATATTCGTTATACGTTATACGTTATTCGTTATACGTTATGCGATATTCGTTATACGTTATACGTTATACGTTATACGTTATACGTTATACGTTATACGTTATACGATATACGTTATACGTTATACGTTATACGTTATACGTTAAAAGTTATACGTTATACGTTATACGATATGCGTTATACGTTATGCGTTATACGTTATGCGATATTCGTTATACGTTATACGTTATTCGTTATACGTTATGCGATATTCGTTATACGTTATACGTTATACGTTATACGTTATACGTTATACGTTATACCTTATACCTTATACGTTATACGTTATACGTTATACGTTATACGTTATACGTTATAAGTTATACGTTATACGTTATACGTTATACGTTATAAGTTATACGTTATACGTTATACGTTATACGTTATAAGTTATACGTTATACGTTATACGTTATACGTTATACGTTATACGTTATACGTTATACGTTATACGTTATACGTTATACGTTATACGTTATACGTTATACGTTATACGTTATACGTTATACGTTATGCGATATACGTTATACGTTATACGTTATACGTTATACGTTATACGTTATACGTTATAAGTTATACGTTATACGTTATACGTTATACGTTATACGTTATACGTTATACGTTATACTTTAAACGATATTCGTTATGCGTTATACGTTATACGTTATACGTTATACGTTATACGTTATACGTTATACGTTATACGTTATACGTTATACGTTATACGTTATACGTTATACGTTATACCTTATACCTTATACGTTATACGTTATACGTTATACGTTATACGTTATGCGTTATACGTTATGCGATATTCGTTATACGTTATACGTTATTCGTTATACGTTATGCGATATTCGTTATACGTTATACGTTATACGTTATACGTTATACGTTATACGTTATACGTTATACGTTATACGTTATACGTTATACGTTATACGTTATACGTTATAAGTTATACGTTATACGTTATACCTTATACCTTATACCTTATACGTTATACGTTATACGTTATACGTTATACGTTATAAGTTATACGTTATACGTTATACGTTATACGTTATACGTTATACGTTATACGTTATACGTTATACGTTATACGTTATACGTTAAACGTTATACGTTATACGTTATACGTTATACGTTATACGTTATACGTTATACGTTATGCGATATACGTTATACGTTATACGTTATACGTTATACGTTATACGTTATACGTTATACGTTATACGTTATACGTTATACGTTATACGTTATACCTTATACCTTATACGTTATACGTTATACGTTATACGTTATACGTTATAAGTTATACGTTATACGTTATACGTTATACGTTATACTTTAAACGATATTCGTTATGCGTTATACGTTATACGTTATACGTTATACGTTATACGTTATACGTTATACGTTATACGTTATACGTTATACGTTATACGTTATACGTTATACGTTATACGTTATACGTTATACGTTATACGTTATGCGTTATACGTTATGCGATATTCGTTATACGTTATTCGTTATACGTTATGCGTTATACGTTATGCGATATTCGTTATACGTTATACGTTATTCGTTATACGTTTTGCGATATTCGTTATACGTTATACGTTATACGTTATACGTTATACGTTATACGTTATACGTTATACGTTATACGTTATACGTTATGCGTTATACGTTATGCGATATTCGTTATACGTTATACGTTATACGTTATACGTTATACGTTATACGTTATGCGATATACGTCCTACGTTATACGTTATACGTTATACGTTATACGTTATACGTTATACGTTATACGTTATACGTTATACGTTATACGTTATACGTTATACGTTATACGTTATACGTTATACGTTATACGTTATACGTTATACGTTATACGTTATACGTTATACGTTATACGTTATACGTTATACGTTATACGTTATACGTTATACGTTATACGTTATACGTTATACGTTATACGTTATACGTTATACGTTATACGTTATGCGTTATACGTTATGCGATATTCGTTATACGTTATACGTTATTCGTTATACGTTATGCGATATTCGTTATACGTTATACGTTATACGTTATACGTTATACGTTATACGTTATACGTTATACGATATACGTTATACGTTATACGTTATACGTTATACGTTATACGTTATAAGTTATACGTTATACGTTATACGATATGCGTTATACGTTATGCGTTATACGTTATGCGATATTCGTTATACGTTATACGTTATTCGTTATACGTTATGCGATATTCGTTATACGTTATACGTTATACGTTATACGTTATACGTTATACGTTATACGTTATACCTTATACCTTATACGTTATACGTTATACGTTATACGTTATACGTTATAAGTTATACGTTATACGTTATACGTTATACGTTATAAGTTATACGTTATACGTTATACGTTATACGTTATACGTTATACGTTATGCGATATACGTTATACGTTATACGTTATACGTTATACGTTATACGTTATACGTTATACGTTATACGTTATACCTTATACCTTATACGTTATACGTTATACGTTATACGTTATACGTTATACGTTATACGTTATAAGTTATACGTTATACGTTATACGTTATACGTTATACGTTATACTTTAAACGATATTCGTTATGCGTTATACGTTATACGTTATACGTTATACGTTATACGTTATACGTTATACGTTATACGTTATACGTTATACGTTATACCTTATACCTTATACGTTATACGTTATACGTTATACGTTATACGTTATGCGTTATACGTTATGCGATATTCGTTATACGTTATACGTTATTCGTTATACGTTATGCGATATTCGTTATACGTTATACGTTATACGTTATACGTTATACGTTATACGTTATACGTTATACGTTATACGTTATACGTTATACGTTATACGTTATACGTTATACGTTATACGTTATACGTTATACGTTATACGTTATACGTTATACGTTATACATTATACCTTATACGTTATACGTTATACGTTATACGTTATACGTTATAAGTTATACGTTATACGTTATACGTTATACGTTATACGTTATACGTTATACGTTATACGTTATACGTTATACGTTATACGTTATACGTTATACGTTATACGTTATACGTTATACGTTATACGTTATACGTTATACGTTATACGTTATGCGTTATACGTTCTACGTTATACGTTAGAAGTTATACGTTATACGTTATACGTTATACGTTATACGTTATGCGTTATACGTTATGCGATATTCGTTATACGTTATACGTTATTCGTTATACGTTATGCGATATTCGTTATACGTTATACGTTATACGTTATACGTTATACGTTATACGTTATACGTTATACGTTATACGTTATACGTTATACGTTATACGTTATGCGTTATACGTTATGCGATATTCGTTATACGTTATACGTTATACGTTATACGTTATACGTTATACGTTATACGTTATACGTTATATGTTATACGTTATACGTTATACGTTATACGTTATACGTTATACGTTATACGTTATACCTTATACCTTATACGTTATACGTTATACGTTATACGTTATACGTTATACGTTATACGTTATACGTTATACGTTATACGTTATACGTTATAAGTTATACGTTATACGTTTTGCGTTATACGTTATACGTTATACGTTATACGTTATACGTTATACGTTATACGTTATACGTTATACGTTATACGTTATACGTTATACGTTATACGTTATACGTTATACGTTATACGTTATACGTTATACGTTATACGTTATACGTTATACGTTATACGTTATACGTTATACGTTATACGTCATACGTTATACGTTATACGTTATACGTTATACGTTATACGTTATACGTTATACGTTATACGTTATACGTTATACGTTATACGTTATACGTTATACGTTATACGTTATACGTTATACGTTATACGTTATACGTTATACGTTATACGTTATACGTTATACGTTATACGTTATGCGTTATACGTTATGCGATATTCGTTATACGTTATACGTTATTCGTTATACGTTATGCGATATCCGTTATACGTTATACGTTATACGTTATACGTTTTGCGTTATACGTTATGCGTTATACGTTCTACGTTCTACGTTATACGTTATACGTTATACGTTATACGTTATACGTTATACGTTATACGTTATACGTTATACGTTATACGTTATACGTTGTACGTTATACGTTATACGTTATACGTTATACGTTATACGTTATACGTTATACGTTATACGTTATACGTTATACGTTATACGTTATACGTTATACGTTATACGTTATACGTTATACTTTAAACGATATTCATTATGCGTTATACGTTATACGTTATACGTTATACGTTATACGTTATACGTTATACGTTATACGTTATACGTTATACGTTATACGTTATACGTTATACGTTATACGTTATACGTTATACGTTATACGTTATACGTTATACGTTATACGTTATACGTTATACGTTATACGTTATACGTTATACGTTATACGTTATACGTTATACGTTATACGTTATACGTTATACGTTATACGTTATGCGTTATACGTTATGCGATATTCGTTATACGTTATACGTTATTCGTTATACGTTATGCGATATCCGTTATACGTTATACGTTATACGTTATACGTTATACGTTATGCGATATACGTTATACGTTATACGTTATACGTTATACGTTATACGTTATACTTTAAACGATATTCGTTATGCGTTATACGTTATACGTTATACGTTATACGTTTTACGTTATACGTTATAAGTTATACGTTATACGTTATACGTTATACGTTATACGTTATACGTTATACGTTATACTTTAAACGATATTCGTTATGCGTTATACGTTATACGTTATACGTTATACGTTATACGTTATACGTTATACGTTATACGTATTACGTTATACGTTATACGTTATACCTTATACCTTATACGTTATACGTTATACGTTATACGTTATACGTTATACGTTATAAGTTATACGTTATACGTTTTGCGTTATACGTTATAAGTTATACGTTATACGTTATACGTTATACGTTATACGTTATACGTTATACGTTATACTTTAAACGATATTCGTTATACGTTATACGTTATACGTTATACGTTAAACGTTATACGTTATACGTTATACGTTATACGTTATACCTTATACCTTATACGTTATACGTTATACGTTATACGTTATACGTTATACGTTATACGTTATACGTTATACGTTATAAGTTATACGTTATACGTTTTGCGTTATACGTTATACGTTATACGTTATACGTTATACGTTATACGTTATACGTTATACGTTATACGTTATACGTTATACGTTATACGTTATACGTTATACGTTATACGTTATACGTTATACGTTATACGTTATACGTTATACGTTATACGTTATACGTTATACGTTATACGTTATACGTTATACGTTATACGTTATACGTTATACGTTATACGTTATACGTTATACGTTATACGTTATACGTTATACGTTATACGTTATACGTTATACGTTATAAGTTATACGTTATACGTTATACGTTATACGTTATACGTTATACGTTATACGTTATACTTTAAACGATATTCATTATGCGTTATACGTTATACGTTATACGTTATACGTTATACGTTATACGTTATACGTTATACGTTATACGTTATACGTTATACGTTATACGTTATACGTTATACGTTATACGTTATACGTTATACGTTATACGTTATACGTTATACGTTATACGTTATACGTTTTACGTTATACGTTATACGTTATACGTTATGCGTTATACGTTATGCGATATTCGTTATACGTTATACGTTATACGTTATGCGTTATACGTTATGCGATATTCGTTATACGTTATACGTTATGCGATATTCGTTATACGTTATACGTTATACGTTATACGTTATACGTTATACGTTATACGTTATACGTTATACGTTATACGTTATACGTTATACGTTATACGTTATACGTTATACGTTATACGTTATACGTTATACGTTATACGTTATACGTTATAAGTTATACGTTATACGTTTTGCGTTATACGTTATACGTTATACGTTATACGTTATACGTTATACCTTATACCTTATACGTTATACGTTATACGTTATACGTTATACGTTATGCGTTATACGTTATGCGATATTCGTTATACGTTATACGTTATTCGTTATACGTTATGCGATATTCGTTATACGTTATACGTTATACGTTATACGTTATACGTTATACGTTATACGTTATACGTTATACGTTATACGTTATACGTTATACGTTATACGTTATACGTTATACGTTATACGTTATACGTTATACCTTATACCTTATACGTTATACGTTATACGTTATACGTTATACGTTATAAGTTATACGTTATACGTTATACGTTATACGTTATACGTTATACGTTATACGTTATACGTTATACGTTATACGTTATACGTTATACGTTATACGTTATACGTTATACGTTATACGTTATACGTTATACGTTATACGTTATACGTTATGCGTTATACGTTCTACGTTATACGTTAGAAGTTATACGTTATACGTTATACGTTATACGTTATACGTTATGCGTTATACGTTATGCGATATTCGTTATACGTTATACGTTATTCGTTATACGTTATGCGATATTCGTTATACGTTATACGTTATACGTTATACGTTATACGTTATACGTTATACGTTATACGTTATACGTTATACGTTATACGTTATACGTTATGCGTTATACGTTATGCGATATTCGTTATACGTTATACGTTATACGTTATACGTTATACGTTATACGTTATACGTTATACGTTATATGTTATACGTTATACGTTATACGTTATACGTTATACGTTATACGTTATACGTTATACCTTATACCTTATACGTTATACGTTATACGTTATACGTTATACGTTATACGTTATACGTTATACGTTATACGTTATACGTTATACGTTATAAGTTATACGTTATACGTTTTGCGTTATACGTTATACGTTATACGTTATACGTTATACGTTATACGTTATACGTTATACGTTATACGTTATACGTTATACGTTATACGTTATACGTTATACGTTATACGTTATACGTTATACGTTATACGTTATACGTTATACGTTATACGTTATACGTTATACGTCATACGTTATACGTTATACGTTATACGTTATACGTTATACGTTATACGTTATACGTTATACGTTATACGTTATACGTTATACGTTATACGTTATACGTTATACGTTATACGTTATACGTTATACGTTATACGTTATACGTTATACGTTATGCGTTATACGTTATGCGATATTCGTTATACGTTATACGTTATTCGTTATACGTTATGCGATATCCGTTATACGTTATACGTTATACGTTATACGTTTTGCGTTATACGTTATGCGTTATACGTTCTACGTTCTACGTTATACGTTATACGTTATACGTTATACGTTATACGTTATACGTTATACGTTATACGTTATACGTTATACGTTATACGTTATACGTTATACGTTATACGTTATACGTTATACGTTATACGTTATACGTTATACGTTATACGTTATACGTTATACGTTATACGTTATACGTTATACGTTATACGTTATACGTTATACTTTAAACGATATTCATTATGCGTTATACGTTATACGTTATACGTTATACGTTATACGTTATACGTTATACGTTATACGTTATACGTTATACGTTATACGTTATACGTTATACGTTATACGTTATACGTTATACGTTATACGTTATACGTTATACGTTATACGTTATACGTTATACGTTATACGTTATACGTTATACGTTATACGTTATACGTTATACGTTATACGTTATACGTTATACGTTATACGTTATGCGTTATACGTTATGCGATATTCGTTATACGTTATACGTTATTCGTTATACGTTATGCGATATCCGTTATACGTTATACGTTATACGTTATACGTTTTGCGTTATACGTTATGCGTTATACGTTCTACGTTCTACGTTATACGTTATACGTTATACGTTATACGTTATACGTTATACGTTATACGTTATGCGTTATACGTTATGCGTTATACGTTATGCGATATTCGTTATACGTTATACGTTATACGTTATACGTTATACGTTATACGTTATGCGATATACGTTATACGTTATACGTTATACGTTATACGTTATACGTTATACGTTATACGTTATACCTTATACCTTATACGTTATACGTTATACGTTATACGTTATACGTTATACGTTATAAGTTATACGTTATACGTTATACGTTATACGTTATACGTTATACGTTATACGTTATACTTTAAACGATATTCGTTATACTTTAAACGATATTCGTTATGCGTTATACGTTATACGTTATACGTTATACGTTATACGTTATACGTTATACGTTATACGTATTACGTTATACGTTATACGTTATACCTTATACCTTATACGTTATACGTTATACGTTATACGTTATACGTTATACGTTATACGTTATAAGTTATACGTTATACGTTTTGCGTTATACGTTATAAGTTATACGTTATACGTTATACGTTATACGTTATACGTTATACGTTATACGTTATACTTTAAACGATATTCGTTATACGTTATACGTTATACGTTATACGTTAAACGTTATACGTTATACGTTATACGTTATACGTTATACCTTATACCTTATACGTTATACGTTATACGTTATACGTTATACGTTATACGTTATACGTTATACGTTATACGTTATACGTTATACGTTATACGTTATAAGTTATACGTTATACGTTTTGCGTTATACGTTATACGTTATACGTTATACGTTATACGTTATACGTTATACGTTATACGTTATACGTTATACGTTATACGTTATACGTTATACGTTATACGTTATACGTTATACGTTATACGTTATACGTTATACGTTATACGTTATACGTTATACGTTATACGTTATACGTTATACGTTATACGTTATACGTTATACGTTATACGTTATACGTTATACGTTATACGTTATAAGTTATACGTTATACGTTATACGTTATACGTTATACGTTATACGTTATACTTTAAACGATATTCATTATGCGTTATACGTTATACGTTATACGTTATACGTTATACGTTATACGTTATACGTTATACGTTATACGTTATACGTTATACGTTATACGTTATACGTTATACGTTATACGTTATACGTTATACGTTATACGTTATACGTTATACGTTATACGTTATACGTTATACGTTATACGTTATACGTTATACGTTTTACGTTATACGTTATACGTTATACGTTATGCGTTATACGTTATGCGATATTCGTTATACGTTATACGTTATACGTTATGCGTTATACGTTATGCGATATTCGTTATACGTTATACGTTATTCGTTATACGTTATGCGATATTCGTTATACGTTATACGTTATACGTTATACGTTATACGTTATACGTTATACGTTATACGTTATACGTTATACGTTATACGTTATACGTTATACGTTATACGTTATACGTTATACGTTATACGTTATGCGTTATACGTTATGCGATATTCGTTATACGTTATACGTTATTCGTTATACGTTATGCGATATCCGTTATACGTTATACGTTATACGTTATACGTTATACGTTATACGTTATACGATATACGTTATACGTTATACGTTATACGTTATACGTTATACGTTATAAGTTATACGTTATACGTTATACCTTATACCTTATACCTTATACGTTATACGTTATACGTTATACGTTATACGTTATAAGTTATACGTTATACGTTATACGTTATACGTTATACGTTATACGTTATACGTTATACGTTATACGTTATACGTTATACGTTAAACGTTATACGTTATACGTTATACGTTATACGTTATACGTTATACGTTATACGTTATACGTTATGCGATATACGTTATACGTTATCCGTTATACGTTATACGTTATACGTTATACGTTATACGTTATACGTTATACGTTATACGTTATACCTTATACCTTATACGTTATACGTTATACGTTATACGTTATACGTTATAAGTTATACGTTATACGTTTTACGTTATACGTTATACTTTAAACGATATTCGTTATGCGTTATACGTTATACGTTATACGTTATACGTTATACGTTATACGTTATACGTTATACGTTATACGTTATACGTTATACGTTATACGTTATACGTTATACGTTATACGTTATACGTTATACGTTATACGTTATACGTTATACGTTATACGTTATACGTTATACGTTATGCGTTATACGTTATGCGATATTCGTTATACGTTATTCGTTATACGTTATGCGTTATACGTTATGCGATATTCGTTATACGTTATACGTTATTCGTTATACGTTTTGCGATATTCGTTATACGTTATACGTTATACGTTATACGTTATACGTTATACGTTATACGTTATACGTTATGCGTTATACGTTATGCGATATTCGTTATACGTTATACGTTATACGTTATACGTTATACGTTATACGTTATGCGATATACGTTCTACGTTATACGTTATACGTTATACGTTATACGTTATACGTTATACGTTATACGTTATACGTTATACGTTATACGTTATACGTTATACGTTATACGTTATACGTTATACGTTATACGTTATACGTTATACGTTATACGTTATACGTTATACGTTATACGTTATACGTTATACGTTATACGTTATACGTTATACGTTATACGTTATACGTTATACGTTATACGTTATACGTTATACGTTATACGTTATACGTTATGCGTTATACGTTATGCGATATTCGTTATAAGTTATACGTTATTCGTTATACGTTATGCGATATTCGTTATACGTTATACGTTATACGTTATACGTTATACGTTATACGTTATACGTTATACGATATACGTTATACGTTATACGTTATACGTTATACGTTATAAGTTATACGTTATACGTTATACGATATGCGTTATACGTTATGCGTTATACGTTATGCGATATTCGTTATACGTTATACGTTATTCGTTATACGTTATGCGATATTCGTTATACGTTATACGTTATACGTTATACGTTATACGTTATACGTTATACCTTATACCTTATACGTTATACGTTATACGTTATACGTTATAAGTTATACGTTATACGTTATACGTTATACGTTATAAGTTATACGTTATACGTTATACGTTATACGTTATAAGTTATACGTTATACGTTATACGTTATACGTTATACGTTATACGTTATACGTTATACGTTATACGTTATACGTTATACGTTATACGTTATACGTTATACGTTATACGTTATGCGATATACGTTATACGTTATACGTTATACGTTATACGTTATACGTTATACGTTATAAGTTATACGTTATACGTTATACGTTATACGTTATACGTTATACTTTAAACGATATTCGTTATGCGTTATACGTTATACGTTATACGTTATACGTTATACGTTATACGTTATACGTTATACGTTATACGTTATACGTTATACGTTATACCTTATACCTTATACGTTATACGTTATACGTTATACGTTATACGTTATGCGTTATACGTTATGCGATATTCGTTATACGTTATACGTTATTCGTTATACGTTATGCGATATTCGTTATACGTTATACGTTATACGTTATACGTTATACGTTATACGTTATACGTTATACGTTATACGTTATACGTTATACGTTATACGTTATACGTTATACGTTATACGTTATACGTTATACGTTATACGTTATACGTTATACGTTATACCTTATACCTTATACGTTATACGTTATACGTTATACGTTATACGTTATAAGTTATACGTTATACGTTATACGTTATACGTTATACGTTATACGTTATACGTTATACGTTATACGTTATACGTTATACGTTATACGTTATACGTTATACGTTATACGTTATACGTTATACGTTATACGTTATACGTTATACGTTATACGTTATACGTTATACGTTATGCGTTATACGTTCTACGTTATACGTTAGAAGTTATACGTTATACGTTATACGTTATACGTTATACGTTATACGTTATGCGTTATACGTTATGCGATATTCGTTATACGTTATACGTTATTCGTTATACGTTATGCGATATTCGTTATACGTTATACGTTATACGTTATACGTTATACGTTATACGTTATACGTTATACGTTATACGTTATACGTTATACGTTATACGTTATACGTTATACGTTATACGTTATACGTTATACGTTATACCTTATACCTTATACGTTATACGTTATACGTTATACGTTATACGTTATGCGTTATACGTTATGCGATATTCGTTATACGTTATACGTTATTCGTTATACGTTATGCGATATTCGTTATACGTTATACGTTATACGTTATACGTTATACGTTATACGTTATACGTTATACGTTATACGTTATACGTTATACGTTATACGTTATACGTTATAAGTTATACGTTATACGTTATACGTTATACGTTATACTTTAAACGATATTCGTTATGCGTTATACGTTATACGTTATACGTTATACGTTATACGTTATACGTTATACGTTATACGTTATACGTTATACGTTATACGTTATACGTTATACGTTATACGTTATAAGTTATACGTTATACGTTATACGTTATACGTTATACGTTATACGTTATACGTTATACGTTATACGTTATACGTTATACGTTATACGTTATACGTTATACGTTATACGTTATGCGATATACGTTATACGTTATACGTTATACGTTATACGTTATACGTTATACGTTATAAGTTATACGTTATACGTTATACGTTATACGTTATACGTTATACTTTAAACGATATTCGTTATGCGTTATACGTTATACGTTATACGTTATACGTTATACGTTATACGTTATACGTTATACGTTATACGTTATACGTTATACGTTATACCTTATACCTTATACGTTATACGTTATACGTTATACGTTATACGTTATGCGTTATACGTTATGCGATATTCGTTATACGTTATACGTTATTCGTTATACGTTATGCGATATTCGTTATACGTTATACGTTATACGTTATACGTTATACGTTATACGTTATACGTTATACGTTATACGTTATACGTTATACGTTATACGTTATACGTTATACGTTATACGTTATACGTTATACGTTATACGTTATACGTTATACGTTATACCTTATACCTTATACGTTATACGTTATACGTTATACGTTATACGTTATAAGTTATACGTTATACGTTATACGTTATACGTTATACGTTATACGTTATACGTTATACGTTATACGTTATACGTTATACGTTATACGTTATACGTTATACGTTATACGTTATACGTTATACGTTATACGTTATACGTTATGCGTTATACGTTCTACGTTATACGTTAGAAGTTATACGTTATACGTTATACGTTATACGTTATACGTTATGCGTTATACGTTATGCGATATTCGTTATACGTTATACGTTATTCGTTATACGTTATGCGATATTCGTTATACGTTATACGTTATACGTTATACGTTATACGTTATACGTTATACGTTATACGTTATACGTTATACGTTATACGTTATTCGTTATACGTTATACGTTATACGTTATACGTTATACGTTATACCTTATACCTTATACGTTATACGTTATACGTTATACGTTATACGTTATGCGTTATACGTTATGCGATATTCGTTATACGTTATACGTTATTCGTTATACGTTATGCGATATTCGTTATACGTTATACGTTATACGTTATACGTTATACGTTATACGTTATACGTTATACGTTATACGTTATACGTTATACGTTATACGTTATACGTTATAAGTTATACGTTATACGTTATACGTTATACGTTATACTTTAAACGATATTCGTTATGCGTTATACGTTATACGTTATACGTTATACGTTATACGTTATACGTTATACGTTATACGTTATACGTTATACGTTATACGTTATACGTTATACGTTATACGTTATACGTTATACGTTATACGTTATACGTTATACGTTATACGTTATACGTTATACGTTATGCGTTATACGTTATGCGATATTCGTTATACGTTATTCGTTATACGTTATGCGTTATACGTTATGCGATATTCGTTATACGTTATACGTTATTCGTTATACGTTTTGCGATATTCGTTATACGTTATACGTTATACGTTATACGTTATACGTTATACGTTATACGTTATACGTTATACGTTATACGTTATGCGTTATACGTTATGCGATATTCGTTATACGTTATACGTTATACGTTATACGTTATACGTTATACGTTATGCGATATACGTTCTACGTTATACGTTATACGTTATACGTTATACGTTATACGTTATACGTTATACGTTATACGTTATACGTTATACGTTATACGTTATACGTTATACGTTATACGTTATACGTTATACGTTATACGTTATACGTTATACGTTATACGTTATACGTTATACGTTATACGTTATACGTTATACGTTATACGTTATGCGTTATACGTTATGCGATATTCGTTATACGTTATACGTTATTCGTTATACGTTATGCGATATTCGTTATACGTTATACGTTATACGTTATACGTTATACGTTATACGTTATACGTTATACGATATACGTTATACGTTATACGTTATACGTTATACGTTATAAGTTATACGTTATACGTTATACGATATGCGTTATACGTTATGCGTTATACGTTATGCGATATTCGTTATACGTTATACGTTATTCGTTATACGTTATGCGATATTCGTTATACGTTATACGTTATACGTTATACGTTATACGTTATACGTTATACCTTATACCTTATACGTTATACGTTATACGTTATACGTTATACGTTATAAGTTATACGTTATACGTTATACGTTATACGTTATAAGTTATACGTTATACGTTATACGTTATACGTTATAAGTTATACGTTATACGTTATACGTTATACGTTATACGTTATACGTTATACGTTATACGTTATACGTTATACGTTATACGTTATACGTTATACGTTATACGTTATACGTTATACGTTATACGTTATGCGATATACGTTATACGTTATACGTTATACGTTATACGTTATACGTTATACGTTATACGTTATAAGTTATACGTTATACGTTATACGTTATACGTTATACGTTATACTTTAAACGATATTCGTTATGCGTTATACGTTATACGTTATACGTTATACGTTATACGTTATACGTTATACGTTATACGTTATACGTTATACCTTATACCTTATACGTTATACGTTATACGTTATACGTTATACGTTATGCGTTATACGTTATGCGATATTCGTTATACGTTATACGTTATTCGTTATACGTTATGCGATATTCGTTATACGTTATACGTTATACGTTATACGTTATACGTTATACGTTATACGTTATACGTTATACGTTATACGTTATACGTTATACGTTATACGTTATACGTTATACGTTATACGTTATACCTTATACCTTATACGTTATACGTTATACGTTATACGTTATACGTTATAAGTTATACGTTATACGTTATACGTTATACGTTATACGTTATACGTTATACGTTATACGTTATACGTTATACGTTATACGTTATACGTTATACGTTATACGTTATACGTTATACGTTATACGTTATACGTTATACGTTATACGTTATGCGTTATACGTTCTACGTTATACGTTAGAAGTTATACGTTATACGTTATACGTTATACGTTATACGTTATACGTTATACGTTATACGTTATACGATATACGTTATACGTTATACGTTATACGTTATACGTTATACGTTATAAGTTATACGTTATACGTTATACGATATGCGTTATACGTTATGCGTTATACGTTATGCGATATTCGTTATACGTTATACGTTATTCGTTATACGTTATGCGATATTCGTTATACGTTATACGTTATACGTTATACGTTATACGTTATACGTTATACCTTATACCTTATACGTTATACGTTATACGTTATACGTTATACGTTATAAGTTATACGTTATACGTTATACGTTATACGTTATAAGTTATACGTTATACGTTATACGTTATACGTTATAAGTTATACGTTATACGTTATACGTTATACGTTATACGTTATACGTTATACGTTATACGTTATACGTTATACGTTATACGTTATACGTTATACGTTATACGTTATACGTTATACGTTATGCGATATACGTTATACGTTATACGTTATACGTTATACGTTATACGTTATACGTTATAAGTTATACGTTATACGTTATACGTTATACGTTATACGTTATACTTTAAACGATATTCGTTATGCGTTATACGTTATACGTTATACGTTATACGTTATACGTTATACGTTATACGTTATACGTTATACGTTATACGTTATACGTTATACCTTATACCTTATACGTTATACGTTATACGTTATACGTTATACGTTATGCGTTATACGTTATGCGATATTCGTTATACGTTATACGTTATTCGTTATACGTTATGCGATATTCGTTATACGTTATACGTTATACGTTATACGTTATACGTTATACGTTATACGTTATACGTTATACGTTATACGTTATACGTTATACGTTATACGTTATACGTTATACGTTATACGTTATACCTTATACCTTATACGTTATACGTTATACGTTATACGTTATACGTTATAAGTTATACGTTATACGTTATACGTTATACGTTATACGTTATACGTTATACGTTATACGTTATACGTTATACGTTATACGTTATGCGTTATACGTTATGCGATATTCGTTATACGTTATACGTTATTCGTTATACGTTATGCGATATTCGTTATACGTTATACGTTATACGTTATACGTTATACGTTATACGTTATACGTTATACGTTATACGTTATACGTTATACGTTATACGTTATACGTTATACGTTATACGTTATACCTTATACCTTATACGTTATACGTTATACGTTATACGTTATACGTTATACGTTATACGTCATACGTTATACGTTATACGTTATACGTTATACGTTATACGTTATACGTTATACGTTATACGTTATACGTTATACGTTATACGTTATACGTTATAAGTTATACGTTATGCGATATTCGTTATACGTTATACGTTATACGTTATACGTTATACGTTATACGTTATACGTTATACGTTATACGTTATACGTTATACGTTATACGTTATACGTTATACGTTATACGTTATACGTTATACGTTATACCTTATACCTTATACGTTATACGTTATACGTTATACGTTATACGTTATGCGTTATACGTTATGCGATATTCGTTATACGTTATACGTTATTCGTTATACGTTATGCGATATTCGTTATACGTTATACGTTATACGTTATACGTTATACGTTATACGTTATACGTTATACGTTATACGTTATACGTTATACGTTATACGTTATACGTTATACGTTATACGTTATACGTTATACCTTATACCTTATACGTTATACGTTATACGTTATAAGTTATACGTTATACGTTATACGTTATACGTTATACGTTATACGTTATACGTTATACGTTATACGTTATACGTTATACGTTATACGTTATACGTTATACGTTATACGTTATACGTTATACCTTATACCTTATACGTTATACGTTATACGTTATACGTTATACGTTATGCGTTATACGTTATGCGATATTCGTTATACGTTATACGTTATTCGTTATACGTTATGCGATATTCGTTATACGTTATACGTTATACGTTATACGTTATACGTTATACGTTATACGTTATACGTTATACGTTATACGTTATACGTTATACCTTATACCTTATACGTTATACGTTATACGTTATACGTTATACGTTATACGTTATACGTCATACGTTATACGTTATACGTTATACGTTATACGTTATACGTTATACGTTATACGTTATACGTTATACGTTATACGTTATGCGTTATACGTTATGCGATATTCGTTATACGTTATACGTTATACGTTATGCGTTATACGTTATGCGATATTCGTTATACGTTATACGTTATTCGTTATACGTTATGCGATATTCGTTATACGTTATACGTTATACGTTATACGTTATACGTTATACGTTATACGTTATACGTTATACGTTATACGTTATACGTTATACGTTATACGTTATACGTTATACGTTATACGTTATACGTTATACGTTATACGTTATACGTTATACGTTATACGTTATACGTTATACGTTATACGTTATACGTTATACGTTATGCGTTATACGTTATGCGATATTCGTTATACGTTATACGTTATTCGTTATACGTTATGCGATATCCGTTATACGTTATACGTTATACGTTATACGTTATACGTTATACGTTATACGATATACGTTATACGTTATACGATATACGTTATACGTTATACGTTATACGTTATACGTTATAAGTTATACGTTATACGTTATACCTTATACCTTATACCTTATACCTTATACGTTATACGTTATACGTTATACGTTATACGTTATAAGTTATACGTTATACGTTATACGTTATACGTTATACGTTATACGTTATACGTTATACGTTATACGTTATACGTTATACGTTAAACGTTATACGTTATACGTTATACGTTATACGTTATACGTTATACGTTATACGTTATGCGATATACGTTATACGTTATACGTTATACGTTATACGTTATACGTTATACGTTATACGTTATACGTTATACGTTATACGTTATACGTTATACCTTATACCTTATACGTTATACGTTATACGTTATACGTTATACGTTATAAGTTATACGTTATACGTTATACGTTATACGTTATACTTTAAACGATATTCGTTATGCGTTATACGTTATACGTTATACGTTATACGTTATACGTTATACGTTATACGTTATACGTTATACGTTATACGTTATACGTTATACGTTATACGTTATACGTTATACGTTATACGTTATACGTTATACGTTATACGTTATACGTTATACGTTATACGTTATACGTTATGCGTTATACGTTATGCGATATTCGTTATACGTTATTCGTTATACGTTATGCGTTATACGTTATGCGATATTCGTTATACGTTATACGTTATTCGTTATACGTTTTGCGATATTCGTTATACGTTATACGTTATACGTTATACGTTATACGTTATACGTTATACGTTATACGTTATACGTTATGCGTTATACGTTATGCGATATTCGTTATACGTTATACGTTATACGTTATACGTTATACGTTATACGTTATGCGATATACGTTCTACGTTATACGTTATACGTTATACGTTATACGTTATACGTTATACGTTATACGTTATACGTTATACGTTATACGTTATACGTTATACGTTATACGTTATACGTTATACGTTATACGTTATACGTTATACGTTATACGTTATACGTTATACGTTATACGTTATACGTTATACGTTATACGTTATACGTTATACGTTATGCGATATACGTTCTACGTTATACGTTATACGTTATACGTTATACGTTATACGTTATACGTTATACGTTATACGTTATACGTTATACGTTATACGTTATACGTTATACGTTATACGTTATACGTTATACGTTATACGTTATACGTTATACGTTATACGTTATACGTTATACGTTATACGTTATACGTTATACGTTATACGTTATACGTTATACGTTATACGTTATACGTTATACGTTATACGTTATGCGTTATACGTTATGCGATATTCGTTATACGTTATACGTTATTCGTTATACGTTATGCGATATTCGTTATACGTTATACGTTATACGTTATACGTTATACGTTATACGTTATACGTTATACGTTATACGATATACGTTATACGTTATACGTTATACGTTATACGTTATAAGTTATACGTTATACGTTATACGATATGCGTTATACGTTATGCGTTATACGTTATGCGATATTCGTTATACGTTATACGTTATTCGTTATACGTTATGCGATATTCGTTATACGTTATACGTTATACGTTATACGTTATACGTTATACGTTATACGTTATACGTTATACCTTATATCTTATACGTTATACGTTATACGTTATACGTTATACGTTATAAGTTATACGTTATACGTTATACGTTATACGTTATAAGTTATACGTTATACGTTATACGTTATACGTTATACGTTATACGTTATGCGATATACGTTATACGTTATACGTTATACGTTATACGTTATACGTTATACGTTATACGTTATACGTTATACCTTATACCTTATACGTTATACGTTATACGTTATACGTTATACGTTATACGTTATACGTTATAAGTTATACGTTATACGTTATACGTTATACGTTATACGTTATACTTTAAACGATATTCGTTATGCGTTATACGTTATACGTTATACGTTATACGTTATACGTTATACGTTATACGTTATACGTCATACGTTATACGTTATACCTTATACCTTATACGTTATACGTTATACGTTATACGTTATACGTTATGCGTTATACGTTATGCGATATTCGTTATACGTTATACGTTATTCGTTATACGTTATGCGATATTCGTTATACGTTATACGTTATACGTTATACGTTATACGTTATACGTTATACGTTATACGTTATACGTTATACGTTATACGTTATACGTTATACGTTATACCTTATACCTTATACGTTATACGTTATACGTTATACGTTATACGTTATACGTTATACGTCATACGTTATACGTTATACGTTATACGTTATACGTTATACGTTATACGTTATACGTTATACGTTATACGTTATACGTTATACGTTATACGTTATACGTTATACGTTATACGTTATACGTTATACGTTATAAGTTATACGTTATGCGATATTCGTTATACGTTATACGTTATACGTTATACGTTATACGTTATACGTTATACGTTATACGTTATACGTTATACGTTATACGTTATACGTTATACGTTATACGTTATACGTTATACGTTATACGTTATACGTTATACGTTATACGTTATACGTTATACGTTATACCTTATCCCTTATACGTTATACGTTATACGTTATACGTTATACGTTATGCGTTATACGTTATGCGATATTCGTTATACGTTATACGTTATTCGTTATACGTTATGCGATATTCGTTATACGTTATACGTTATACGTTATACGTTATACGTTATACGTTATACGTTATACGTTATACGTTATACGTTATACGTTATACGTTATACGTTATACGTTATACGTTATACCTTATACCTTATACGTTATACGTTATACGTTATAAGTTATACGTTATACGTTATACGTTATACGTTATACGTTATACGTTATACGTTATACGTTATACGTTATACGTTATACGTTATACGTTATACGTTATACGTTATACGTTATACGTTATACCTTATACCTTATACGTTATACGTTATACGTTATACGTTATACGTTATGCGTTATACGTTATGCGATATTCGTTATACGTTATACGTTATTCGTTATACGTTATGCGATATTCGTTATACGTTATACGTTATACGTTATACGTTATACGTTATACGTTATACGTTATACGTTATACGTTATACGTTATACGTTATACGTTATACGTTATACGTTATACGTTATACCTTATACCTTATACGTTATACGTTATACGTTATACGTTATACGTTATAAGTTATACGTTATACGTTATACGTTATACGTTATACGTTATACGTTATACGTTATACGTTATACGTTATACGTTATACGTTATACGTTATGCGTTATACGTTCTACGTTATACGTTAGAAGTTATACGTTATACGTTATACGTTATACGTTATACGTTATGCGTTATACGTTATGCGATATTCGTTATACGTTATACGTTATTCGTTATACGTTATGCGATATTCGTTATACGTTATACGTTATACGTTATACGTTATACGTTATACGTTATACGTTATACGTTATACGTTATACGTTATACGTTATACGTTATACGTTATACGTTATACGTTATACCTTATACCTTATACGTTATACGTTATACGTTATACGTTATACGTTATAAGTTATACGTTATACGTTATACGTTATACGTTATACGTTATACGTTATACGTTATACGTTATACGTTATACGTTATACGTTATACGTTATGCGTTATACGTTATACGTTCTACGTTATACGTTACACTTTAAACGATATTCGTTATGCGTTATACGTTATACGTTATACGTTGTACGTTATACGTTATACGTTATACGTTATACGTTATACGTTATACGTTATACGTTGTACGTTATACGTTATACGTTATACGTTATACGTTATACGTTTTGCGTTATACGTTATGCGTTATACGTTCTACGTTCTACGTTATACGTTATACGTTATACGTTATACGTTATACGTTATACGTTATACGTTATACGTTATACGTTATACGTTATAAGTTATACGTTATACGTTTTGCGTTATACGTTATACGTTATACGTTATACGTTATACGTTATACGTTATACGTTATACGTTATACGTTATACGTTATACGTTATACGTTATACGTTATACGTTATACGTTATACGTTATACGTTATACGTTATACGTTATACGTTATACGTTATACGTTATACGTCATACGTTATACGTTATACGTTATACGTTATACGTTATACGTTATACGTTATAAGTTATACGTTATACGTTATACGTTATACGTTATACGTTATACTTTAAACGATATTCATTATGCGTTATACGTTATACGTTATACGTTATACGTTATACGTTATACGTTATACGTTATACGTTATACGTTATACGTTATACGTTATACGTTATACGTTATACGTTATACGTTATACGTTATACGTTATACGTTATACGTTATACGTTATACGTTATACGTTATACGTTATACGTTATACGTTATACGTTATGCGTTATACGTTATGCGATATTCGTTATACGTTATACGTTATTCGTTATACGTTATGCGATATCCGTTATACGTTATACGTTATACGTTATACGTTTTGCGTTATACGTTATGCGTTATACGTTCTACGTTCTACGTTCTACGTTATACGTTATACGTTATACGTTATACGTTATACGTTATACGTTATACGTTATGCGTTATACGTTATGCGTTATACGTTATGCGATATTCGTTATACGTTATACGTTATACGTTATACGTTATACGTTATACGTTATGCGATATACGTTATACGTTATACGTTATACGTTATACGTTATACGTTATACGTTATACGTTATACCTTATACCTTATACGTTATACGTTATACGTTATACGTTATACGTTATACGTTATAAGTTATACGTTATACGTTATACGTTATACGTTATACGTTATACGTTATACTTTAAACGATATTCGTTATGCGTTATACGTTATACGTTATACGTTATACGTTATACGTTATACGTTATACGTTATACGTATTACGTTATACGTTATACGTTATACCTTATACCTTATACGTTATACGTTATACGTTATACGTTATACGTTATACGTTATACGTTATACGTTATACGTTATACGTTATAAGTTATACGTTATACGTTTTGCGTTATACGTTATACGTTATACGTTATACGTTATACGTTATACGTTATACGTTATACGTTATACGTTATACGTTATACGTTATACGTTATACGTTATACGTTATACGTTATACGTTATACGTTATACGTTATACGTTATACGTTATACGTTATACGTTATACGTTATAAGTTATACGTTATACGTTATACGTTATACGTTATACGTTATACGTTATACGTTATACGTTATACGTTATACGTTATACGTTATACGTTATACGTTATACGTTATACGTTATACGTTATACGTTATACGTTATAAGTTATACGTTATACGTTTTGCGTTATACGTTATACGTTATACGTTATACGTTATACGTTATACGTTATACGTTATACGTTATACGTTATACGTTATACGTTATACGTTATACGTTATACGTTATACGTTATACGTTATACGTTATACGTTATACGTTATACGTTATACGTTATACGTTATACGTTATACGTTATACGTCATACGTTATACGTTATACGTTATACGTTATACGTTATACGTTATACGTTATAAGTTATACGTTATACGTTATACGTTATACGTTATACGTTATACTTTAAACGATATTCATTATGCGTTATACGTTATACGTTATACGTTATACGTTATACGTTATACGTTATACGTTATACGTTATACGTTATACGTTATACGTTATACGTTATACGTTATACGTTATACGTTATACGTTATACGTTATACGTTATACGTTATACGTTATACGTTATACGTTATACGTTATACGTTATACGTTATACGTTATACGTTATACGTTATACGTTATGCGTTATACGTTATGCGATATTCGTTATACGTTATACGTTATTCGTTATACGTTATGCGATATCCGTTATACGTTATACGTTATACGTTATACGTTTTGCGTTATACGTTATGCGTTATACGTTCTACGTTCTACGTTATACGTTATACGTTATACGTTATACGTTATACGTTATACGTTATACGTTATGCGTTATACGTTATGCGTTATACGTTATGCGATATTCGTTATACGTTATACGTTATACGTTATACGTTATACGTTATACGTTATGCGATATACGTTATACGTTATACGTTATACGTTATACGTTATACGTTATACGTTATACGTTATACCTTATACATTATACGTTATACGTTATACGTTATACGTTATACGTTATAAGTTATACGTTATACGTTATACGTTATACGTTATACGTTATACGTTATACTTTAAACGATATTCGTTATGCGTTATACGTTATACGTTATACGTTATACGTTATACGTTATACGTTATACGTTATACGTTATACGTATTACGTTATACGTTATACGTTATACCTTATACCTTATACGTTATACGTTATACGTTATACGTTATACGTTATACGTTATACGTTATACGTTATACGTTATACGTTATAAGTTATACGTTATACGTTTTGCGTTATACGTTATACGTTATACGTTATACGTTATACGTTATACGTTATACGTTATACGTTATACGTTATACGTTATACGTTATACGTTATACGTTATACGTTATACGTTATACGTTATACGTTATACGTTATACGTTATACGTTATACGTTATACGTTATACGTTATACGTTATACGTTATAAGTTATACGTTATACGTTATACGTTATACGTTATACGTTATACGTTATACTTTAAACGATATTCGTTATGCGTTATACGTTATACGTTATACGTTATACGTTATACGTTATACGTTATACGTTATGCGTTATACGTTATGCGATATTCGTTATACGTTATACGTTATACGTTATACGTTATACGTTATACGTTATACGTTATACGTTATACGTTATACGTTATACGTTATACGTTATACGTTATACGTTATACGTTATACGTTATACGTTATACGTTATACGTTATACGTTATACGTTATACGTTATACGTTATACGTTATACGTTATACGTTATACGTTATACGTTATACGTTATACCTTATACCTTATACGTTATACGTTATACGTTATACGTTATACGTTATACGTTATACGTTATACGTTATACGTTATACGTTATACGTTATACGTTATACGTTATACGTTATAAGTTATACGTTATACGTTATACGTTATACGTTATACGTTATACGTTATACTTTAAACGATATTCATTATGCGTTATACGTTATACGTTATACGTTATACGTTATACGTTATACGTTATACGTTATACGTTATACGTTATACGTTATACGTTATACGTTATACGTTATACGTTATACGTTATACGTTATACGTTATACGTTATACGTTATACGTTATACGTTATACGTTATACGTTATACGTTATACGTTATGCGTTATACGTTATGCGATATTCGTTATACGTTATACGTTATACGTTATGCGTTATACGTTATGCGATATTCGTTATACGTTATACGTTATTCGTTATACGTTATGCGATATTCGTTATACGTTATACGTTATACGTTATACGTTATACGTTATACGTTATACGTTATACGTTATACGTTATACGTTATACGTTATACGTTATACGTTATACGTTATACGTTATACGTTATACGTTATACGTTATACGTTATACGTTATACGTTATACGTTATACGTTATACGTTATACGTTATACGTTATACGTTATACGTTATACGTTATACGTTATACGTTATACGTTATGCGTTATACGTTATGCGATATTCGTTATACGTTATACGTTATTCGTTATACGTTATGCGATATCCGTTATACGTTATACGTTATACGTTATACGTTATACGTTATACGTTATACGTTATACGATATACGTTATACGTTATACGTTATACGTTATACGTTATACGTTATAAGTTATACGTTATACGTTATACCTTATACCTTATACCTTATACGTTATACGTTATACGTTATACGTTATAAGTTATACGTTATACGTTATACGTTATACGTTATACGTTATACGTTATACGTTATACGTTATACGTTATACGTTATACGTTAAACGTTATACGTTATACGTTATACGTTATACGTTATACGTTATACGTTATACGTTATACGTTATGCGATATACGTTATACGTTATACGTTATACGTTATACGTTATACGTTATACGTTATACGTTATACGTTATACGTTATACGTTATACCTTATACCTTATACGTTATACGTTATACGTTATACGTTATACGTTATAAGTTATACGTTATACGTTATACGTTATACGTTATACGTTATACTTTAAACGATATTCGTTATGCGTTATACGTTATACGTTATACGTTATACGTTATACGTTATACGTTATACGTTATACGTTATACGTTATACGTTATACGTTATACCTTATACCTTATACGTTATACGTTATACGTTATACGTTATACGTTATGCGTTATACGTTATGCGATATTCGTTATACGTTATACGTTATTCGTTATACGTTATGCGATATTCGTTATACGTTATACGTTATACGTTATACGTTATACGTTATACGTTATACGTTATACGTTATACGTTATACGTTATACGTTATACGTTATACGTTATACGTTATACGTTATACGTTATAAGTTATACGTTATACGTTATACGTTATACGTTATACGTTATACTTTAAACGATATTCGTTATGCGTTATACGTTATACGTTATACGTTATACGTTATACGTTATACGTTATACGTTATACGTTATACGTTATAAGTTATACGTTATACGTTATACGTTATACGTTATACGTTATACTTTAAACGATATTCGTTATGCGTTATACGTTATACGTTATACGTTATACGTTATACGTTATACGTTATACGTTATACGTTATACGTTATACGTTATACGTTATACGTTATACGTTATACCTTATACCTTATACCTTATACGTTATACGTTATACGTTATACGTTATACGTTATAAGTTATACGTTATACGTTATACGTTATACGTTATACGTTATACTTTAAACGATATTCGTTATGCGTTATACGTTATACGTTATACGTTATACGTTATACGTTATACGTTATACGTTATACGTTATACGTTATACCTTATACCTTATACGTTATACGTTATACGTTATACGTTATACGTTATGCGTTATACGTTATGCGATATTCGTTATACGTTATACGTTATACGTTATACGTTATACGTTATACGTTATACGTTATGCGATATACGTTATACGTTATACGTTATACGTTATACGTTATACGTTTTACGTTATACGTTATACGTTATACCTTATACCTTATACGTTATACGTTATACGTTATACGTTATACGTTATAAGTTATACGTTATACGTTATACGTTATACGTTATACGTTATACGTTATACGTTATACTTTAAACGATATTCGTTATGCGTTATACGTTATACGTTATACGTTATACGTTATACGTTATACGTTATACGTTATACGTTATACGTTATACGTTATACGTTATACGTTATACGTTATACGTTATACGTTATACGTTATACGTTATACGTTATACGTTATACGTTATACGTTATACGTTATACGTTATATGTTATACGTTATGCGTTATACGTTATGCGATATTCGTTATACGTTATACGTTATTCGTTATACGTTATGCGATATTCGTTATACGTTATACGTTATACGTTATACGTTATACGTTATACGTTATACGTTATACGTTATACGTTATACGTTATACGTTATACGTTATACGTTATACGTTATACGTTATACGTTATAAGTTATACGTTATACGTTATACGTTATACGTTATACGTTATACTTTAAACGATATTCGTTATGCGTTATACGTTATACGTTATACGTTATACGTTATACGTTATACGTTATACGTTATACGTTATAAGTTATACGTTATACGTTATACGTTATACGTTATACGTTATACGTTATACTTTAAACGATATTCGTTATGCGTTATACGTTATACGTTATACGTTATACGTTATACGTTATACGTTATACGTTATACCTTATACCTTATACGTTATACGTTATACGTTATACGTTATACGTTATGCGTTATACGTTATGCGATATTCGTTATACGTTATACGTTATACGTTATACGTTATACGTTATACGTTATACGTTATACGTTATACGTTATACGTTATGCGATATACGTTATACGTTATACGTTATACGTTATACGTTATACGTTATACGTTATACGTTATACGTTATACCTTATACCTTATACGTTATACGTTATACGTTATACGTTATAAGTTATACGTTATACGTTATACGTTATACGTTATACGTTATACTTTAAACGATATTCGTTATGCGTTATACGTTATACGTTATACGTTATACGTTATACGTTATACGTTATACGTTATACGTTATACGTTATACGTTATACCTTATACCTTATACGTTATACGTTATACGTTATACGTTATACGTTATGCGTTATACGTTATGCGATATTCGTTATACGTTATACGTTATTCGTTATACGTTATGCGATATTCGTTATACGTTATACGTTATACGTTATACGTTATACGTTATACGTTATACGTTATACGTTATACGTTATACGTTATACGTTATACGTTATACGTTATACGTTATACTTTAAACGATATTCGTTATGCGTTATACGTTATACGTTATACGTTATACGTTATACGTTATACGTTATACGTTATACGTTATACGTTATACGTTATACCTTATACCTTATACGTTATACGTTATACGTTATACGTTATACGTTATGCGTTATACGTTATGCGATATTCGTTATACGTTATACGTTATTCGTTATACGTTATGCGATATTCGTTATACGTTATACGTTATACGTTATACGTTATACGTTATACGTTATACGTTATACGTTATACGTTATACGTTATACGTTATACGTTATACGTTATACGTTATACGTTATACGTTATACGTTATACGTTATACGTTAGAAGTTATACGTTATACGTTATACGTTATACGTTATACGTTATACGTTATGCGTTATACGTTATGCGATATTCGTTATACGTTATACGTTATTCGTTATACGTTATGCGATATTCGTTATACGTTATACGTTATACGTTATACGTTATACGTTATACGTTATACGTTATACGTTATACGTTATACGTTATACGTTATACGTTATACGTTATACGTTATACGTTATACGTTATACGTTATACCTTATACCTTATACGTTATACGTTATACGTTATACGTTATACGTTATAAGTTATACGTTATACGTTATACGTTATACGTTATACGTTATACGTTATACGTTATACGTTATACGTTATACGTTATACGTTATACGTTATACGTTATACGTTATACGTTATACGTTATGCGTTATACGTTATACGTTCTACGTTATACGTTACACTTTAAACGATATTCGTTATGCGTTATACGTTATACGTTATACGTTGTACGTTATACGTTATACGTTATACGTTATACGTTATACGTTATACGTTATACGTTGTACGTTATACGTTATACGTTATACGTTATACGTTATACGTTGTACGTTATACGTTATGCGTTATACGTTATGCGATATTCGTTATACGTTATACGTTATACGTTATACGTTATACGTTATACGTTATGCGATATACGTTATACGTTATACGTTATACGTTATACGTTCTACGTTATACGTTATACGTTATACGTTATACGTTATACGTTATACGTTATACGTTATACGTTATACGTTATGCGTTATACGTTATGCGTTATACGTTATGCGATATTCGTTATACGTTATACGTTATACGTTATACGTTATACGTTATACGTTATGCGATATACGTTATACGTTATACGTTATACGTTATACGTTATACGTTATACGTTATACGTTATACGTTATACGTTATACGTTGTACGTTATACGTTATACGTTATACGTTATACGTTATACGTTATACGTTGTACGTTATACGTTATGCGTTATACGTTATGCGATATACGTTATACGTTCTACGTTATACGTTATACGTTCTACGTTATACGTTATACGTTATACGTTATACGTTATACGTTATACGTTATACGTTATACGTTATACGTTATACGTTATACGTTATACGTTATACGTTATACGTTATACGTTATACGTTATACGTTATACGTTATACGTTATACGTTATACCTTATACCTTATACGTTATACGTTATACGTTATACGTTATACGTTATAAGTTATACGTTATACGTTATACGTTATACGTTATACGTTATACGTTATACGTTATACGTTATACGTTATACGTTATACGTTATACGTTATACGTTATACGTTATACGTTATACGTTATACGTTATGCGTTATACGTTATACGTTCTACGTTATACGTTACACTTTAAACGATATTCGTTATGCGTTATACGTTATACGTTATACGTTGTACGTTATACGTTATACGTTATACGTTATACGTTATACGTTATACGTTATACGTTGTACGTTATACGTTATACGTTATACGTTATACGTTATACGTTGTACGTTATACGTTATGCGTTATACGTTATGCGATATTCGTTATACGTTATACGTTATACGTTATACGTTATACGTTATACGTTATGCGATATACGTTATACGTTATACGTTATACGTTATACGTTCTACGTTATACGTTATACGTTATACGTTATACGTTATACGTTATACGTTATACGTTATACGTTATACGTTATGCGTTATACGTTATGCGTTATACGTTATGCGATATTCGTTATACGTTATACGTTATACGTTATACGTTATACGTTATACGTTATGCGATATACGTTATACGTTATACGTTATACGTTATACGTTATACGTTATACGTTATACGTTATACGTTATACGTTATACGTTGTACGTTATACGTTATACGTTATACGTTATACGTTATACGTTATACGTTGTACGTTATACGTTATGCGTTATACGTTATGCGATATACGTTATACGTTCTACGTTATACGTTATACGTTCTACGTTATACGTTATACGTTATACGTTATACGTTATACGTTATACGTTATACGTTATACGTTATACGTTATGCGTTATACGTTATGCGTTATACGTTATGCGATATTCGTTATACGTTATACGTTATACGTTATACGTTATACGTTATACGTTATACGTTATACGTTATACGTTATACGTTATACGTTGTACGTTATACGTTATACGTTATACGTTATACGTTATACGTTATACGTTGTACGTTATACGTTATGCGTTATACGTTATGCGATATTCGTTATACGTTATACGTTATACGTTATACGTTATACGTTATACGTTATGCGATATACGTTATACGTTATACGTTATACGTTATACGTTCTACGTTATACGTTATACGTTATACGTTATACGTTATACGTTATACGTTATACGTTATACGTTATGCGTTATACGTTATGCGTTATACGTTATGCGATATTCGTTATACGTTATACGTTATTCGTTATACGTTATGCGATATTCGTTATACGTTATACGTTGTACGTTATACGTTATACGTTATACGTTATACGTTATACGTTTTGCGTTATACGTTATGCGTTATACGTTCTACGTTCTACGTTATACGTTATACGTTATACGTTATACGTTATACGTTATACGTTATACGTTATACGTTATGCGTTATACGTTATGCGTTATACGTTATGCGATATTCGTTATACGTTATACGTTATACGTTATACGTTATACGTTATACGTTATACGTTATGCGATATACGTTATACGTTATACGTTATACGTTATACGTTATACGTTATACGTTATACGTTATACGTTATACGTTATACCTTATACCTTATACGTTATACGTTATACGTTATACGTTATACGTTATAAGTTATACGTTATACGTTATACGTTATACGTTATACGTTATACGTTATACGTTATACGTTATACGTTATACGTTATACTTTAAACGATATTCGTTATGCGTTATACGTTATACGTTATACGTTATACGTTATACGTTATACGTTATACGTTATACGTTATACGTTATACGTTATACCTTATACCTTATACGTTATACGTTATACGTTATACGTTATACGTTATACGTTATACGTTATACGTTATACGTTATACGTTATACGTTATACGTTATGCGTTATACGTTATACGTTATACGTTATACGTTATAGGTTATACGTTATACGTTATACGTTATACGTTATACGTTATACGTTATACGTTATACGTTATACGTTATACGTTATACGTTATACGTTATACGTTATACGTTATACGTTATGCGTTATACGTTCTACGTTATACGTTAGAAGTTATACGTTATACGTTATACGTTATACGTTATACGTTATACGTTATGCGTTATACGTTATGCGATATTCGTTATACGTTATACGTTATTCGTTATACGTTATGCGATATTCGTTATACGTTATACGTTATACGTTATACGTTATACGTTATACGTTATACGTTATACGTTATACGTTATACGTTATACGTTATACGTTATACGTTATACGTTATACGTTATACGTTATACGTTATACGTTATACGTTATACGTTATACCTTATACCTTATACGTTATACGTTATACGTTATACGTTATACGTTATAAGTTATACGTTATACGTTATACGTTATACGTTATACGTTATACGTTATACGTTATACGTTATACGTTATACGTTATACGTTATACGTTATACGTTATACGTTATACGTTATACGTTATACGTTATGCGTTATACGTTATACGTTATACGTTATACGTTATGCGTTATACGTTATGCGTTATACGTTATGCGATATTCGTTATACGTTATACGTTATACGTTATACGTTATACGTTATACGTTATGCGATATACGTTATACGTTATACGTTATACGTTATACGTTATACGTTATACGTTATACGTTATACGTTATACGTTATACGTTGTACGTTATACGTTATACGTTATACGTTATACGTTATACGTTATACGTTGTACGTTATACGTTATGCGTTATACGTTATGCGATATACGTTATACGTTCTACGTTATACGTTATACGTTCTACGTTATACGTTATACGTTATACGTTATACGTTATACGTTATACGTTATACGTTATACGTTATGCGTTATACGTTATGCGTTATACGTTATGCGATATTCGTTATACGTTATACGTTATACGTTATACGTTATACGTTATACGTTATACGTTATACGTTATACGTTATACGTTATACGTTGTACGTTATACGTTATACGTTATACGTTATACGTTATACGTTATACGTTGTACGTTATACGTTATGCGTTATACGTTATGCGATATTCGTTATACGTTATACGTTATACGTTATACGTTATACGTTATACGTTATGCGATATACGTTATACGTTATACGTTATACGTTATACGTTCTACGTTATACGTTATACGTTATACGTTATACGTTATACGTTATACGTTATACGTTATGCGTTATACGTTATGCGTTATACGTTATGCGATATTCGTTATACGTTATACGTTATTCGTTATACGTTATGCGATATTCGTTATACGTTATACGTTGTACGTTATACGTTATACGTTATACGTTATACGTTATACGTTATAAGTTATACGTTATACGTTTTGCGTTATACGTTATACGTTATACGTTATACGTTATACGTTATACGTTATACGTTATACGTTATACGTTATACGTTATACGTTATACCTTATACCTTATACGTTATACGTTATACGTTATACGTTATACGTTATACGTTATACGTTATACGTTATGCGTTATACGTTATGCGTTATACGTTATGCGATATTCGTTATACGTTATACGTTATTCGTTATACGTTATGCGATATTCGTTATACGTTATACGTTGTACGTTATACGTTATACGTTATACGTTATACGTTATACGTTTTGCGTTATACGTTATGCGTTATACGTTCTACGTTCTACGTTATACGTTATACGTTATACGTTATACGTTATACGTTATACGTTATACGTTATACGTTATGCGTTATACGTTATGCGTTATACGTTATGCGATATTCGTTATACGTTATACGTTATACGTTATACGTTATACGTTATACGTTATACGTTATGCGATATACGTTATACGTTATACGTTATACGTTATACGTTATACGTTATACGTTATACGTTATACGTTATACGTTATACCTTATACCTTATACGTTATACGTTATACGTTATACGTTATACGTTATAAGTTATACGTTATACGTTATACGTTATACGTTATACGTTATACGTTATACGTTATACGTTATACGTTATACGTTATACTTTAAACGATATTCGTTATGCGTTATACGTTATACGTTATACGTTATACGTTATACGTTATACGTTATACGTTATACGTTATACGTTATACGTTATACCTTATACCTTATACGTTATACGTTATACGTTATACGTTATACGTTATACGTTATACGTTATACGTTATACGTTATACGTTATACGTTATACGTTATGCGTTATACGTTATACGTTATACGTTATACGTTATAGGTTATACGTTATACGTTATACGTTATACGTTATACGTTATACGTTATACGTTATACGTTATACGTTATACGTTATACGTTATGCGATATACGTTATACGTTATACGTTATACGTTATACGTTATACGTTATACGTTATACGTTATACGTTATACGTTATACGTTATACGTTATACCTTATACCTTATACGTTATACGTTATACGTTATACGTTATACGTTATAAGTTATACGTTATACGTTATACGTTATACGTTATACGTTATACGTTATACGTTATACGTTATACGTTATACGTTATACTTTAAACGATATTCGTTATGCGTTATACGTTATACGTTATACGTTATACGTTATACGTTATACGTTATACGTTATACGTTATACGTTATACGTTATACGTTATACCTTATACCTTATACGTTATACGTTATACGTTATACGTTATACGTTATACGTTATACGTTATACGTTATACGTTATACGTTATACGTTATACGTTATACGTTATACGTTATACGTTATACGTTATAAGTTATACGTTATACGTTTTGCGTTATACGTTATACGTTATACGTTATACGTTATACGTTATACGTTATACGTTATACGTTATACGTTATACGTTATACCTTATACCTTATACGTTATACGTTATACGTTATACGTTATACGTTATACGTTATACGTTATACGTTATACGTTATACGTTATACGTTATACGTTATACGTTATACGTTATACCTTATACGTTATACGTTATACGTTATACGTTATACGTTATACGTTATACGTTATACGTTATACGTTATACGTTATACGTTATACGTTATACGTTATACGTTATACGTTATACGTTATACGTTATACGTTATACGTTATACGTTATACGTTATACGTTATACGTTATACGTTATACGTTATACGTTATACGTTATACGTTATACGTTATACGTTATACGTTATACGTTATGCGTTATACGTTATGCGATATTCGTTATACGTTATACGTTATTCGTTATACGTTATGCGATATCCGTTATACGTTATACGTTATACGTTATACGTTTTGCGTTATACGTTATGCGTTATACGTTCTACGTTCTACGTTATACGTTATACGTTATACGTTATACGTTATACGTTATACGTTATACGTTATGCGTTATACGTTATGCGTTATACGTTATGCGATATTCGTTATACGTTATACGTTATACGTTATACGTTATACGTTATACGTTATACGTTATGCGATATACGTTATACGTTATACGTTATACGTTATACGTTATACGTTATACGTTATACGTTATACGTTATACCTTATACCTTATACGTTATACGTTATACGTTATACGTTATACGTTATACGTTATAAGTTATACGTTATACGTTATACGTTATACGTTATACGTTATACGTTATACTTTAAACGATATTCGTTATGCGTTATACGTTATACGTTATACGTTATACGTTATACGTTATACGTTATACGTTATACGTATTACGTTATACGTTATACGTTATACCTTATACCTTATACGTTATACGTTATACGTTATACGTTATACGTTATACGTTATACGTTATACGTTATACGTTATACGTTATACGTTATACGTTATAAGTTATACGTTATACGTTATACGTTATACGTTATACGTTATACGTTATACGTTATACGTTATACGTTATACGTTGTACGTTATACGTTATACGTTATACGTTATACGTTATACGTTGTACGTTATACGTTATGCGTTATACGTTATGCGATATTCGTTATACGTTATACGTTATACGTTATACGTTATACGTTATACGTTATGCGATATACGTTATACGTTATACGTTATACGTTATACGTTCTACGTTATACGTTATACGTTATACGTTATACGTTATACGTTATACGTTATACGTTATGCGTTATACGTTATGCGTTATACGTTATGCGATATTCGTTATACGTTATACGTTATTCGTTATACGTTATGCGATATTCGTTATACGTTATACGTTGTACGTTATACGTTATACGTTATACGTTATACGTTATACGTTTTGCGTTATACGTTATGCGTTATACGTTCTACGTTCTACGTTATACGTTATACGTTATACGTTATACGTTATACGTTATACGTTATACGTTATACGTTATACGTTATGCGTTATACGTTATGCGTTATACGTTATGCGATATTCGTTATACGTTATACGTTATACGTTATACGTTATACGTTATACGTTATGCGATATACGTTATACGTTATACGTTATACGTTATACGTTATACGTTATACGTTATACGTTATACGTTATACCTTATACCTTATACGTTATACGTTATACGTTATACGTTATACGTTATAAGTTATACGTTATACGTTATACGTTATACGTTATACGTTATACGTTATACGTTATACGTTATACTTTAAACGATATTCGTTATGCGTTATACGTTATACGTTATACGTTATACGTTATACGTTATACGTTATACGTTATACGTTATACGTTATACGTTATACGTTATACGTTATACCTTATACCTTATACGTTATACGTTATACGTTATACGTTATACGTTATACGTTATACGTTATACGTTATACGTTATACGTTATACGTTATACGTTATACGTTATAAGTTATACGTTATACGTTTTGCGTTATACGTTATACGTTATACGTTATACGTTATACGTTATACGTTATACGTTATACGTTATACGTTATACGTTATACGTTATACCTTATACCTTATACGTTATACGTTATACGTTATACGTTATACGTTATACGTTATACGTTATACGTTATACGTTATACGTTATACGTTATACGTTATACGTTATACGTTATACCTTATACGTTATACGTTATACGTTATACGTTATACGTTATACGTTATACGTTATACGTTATACGTTATACGTTATACGTTATACGTTATACGTTATACGTTATACGTTATACGTTATACGTTATACGTTATACGTTATACGTTATACGTTATACGTTATACGTTATACGTTATACGTTATACGTTATACGTTATACGTTATACGTTATACGTTATACGTTATGCGTTATACGTTATGCGATATTCGTTATACGTTATACGTTATTCGTTATACGTTATGCGATATCCGTTATACGTTATACGTTATACGTTATACGTTTTGCGTTATACGTTATGCGTTATACGTTCTACGTTCTACGTTATACGTTATACGTTATACGTTATACGTTATACGTTATACGTTATACGTTATGCGTTATACGTTATGCGTTATACGTTATGCGATATTCGTTATACGTTATACGTTATACGTTATACGTTATACGTTATACGTTATGCGATATACGTTATACGTTATACGTTATACGTTATACGTTATACGTTATACGTTATACGTTATACGTTATACCTTATACCTTATACGTTATACGTTATACGTTATACGTTATACGTTATACGTTATAAGTTATACGTTATACGTTATACGTTATACGTTATACGTTATACGTTATACGTTATACTTTAAACGATATTCGTTATGCGTTATACGTTATACGTTATACGTTATACGTTATACGTTATACGTTATACGTTATACGTTATACGTATTACGTTATACGTTATACGTTATACCTTATACCTTATACGTTATACGTTATACGTTATACGTTATACGTTATACGTTATACGTTATACGTTATACGTTATACGTTATACGTTATACGTTATACGTTATAAGTTATACGTTATACGTTTTGCGTTATACGTTATACGTTATACGTTATACGTTATACGTTATACGTTATACGTTATACGTTATACGTTATACGTTATACGTTATACGTTATACGTTATACGTTATACGTTATACGTTATACGTTATACGTTATACGTTATACGTTATACGTTATACGTTATACGTTATACGTTATACGTTATACGTTATACGTTATACGTTATACGTTATAAGTTATACGTTATACGTTATACGTTATACGTTATACGTTATACTTTAAACGATATTCGTTATGCGTTATACGTTATACGTTATACGTTATACGTTATACGTTATACGTTATACGTTATACGTTATACGTTATACGTTATACGTTATACGTTATACGTTATGCGTTATACGTTATGCGATATTCGTTATACGTTATACGTTATACGTTATACGTTATACGTTATACGTTATACGTTATACGTTATACGTTATACGTTATACGTTATACGTTATACGTTATACGTTATACGTTATACGTTATACGTTATACCTTATACCTTATACGTTATACGTTATACGTTATACGTTATACGTTATACGTTATACGTTATACGTTATACGTTATACGTTATAAGTTATACGTTATACGTTTTGCGTTATACGTTATACGTTATACGTTATACGTTATACGTTATACGTTATACGTTATACGTTATACGTTATACGTTATACGTTATACGTTATACGTTATACGTTATACGTTATACGTTATACGTTATACGTTATACGTTATACGTTATACGTTATACGTTATACGTTATACGTTATACGTTATACGTTATACGTTATACGTTATACGTTATACGTTATACGTTATACGTTATACGTTATACGTTATACGTTATACGTTATAAGTTATACGTTATACGTTATACGTTATACGTTATACGTTATACGTTATACTTTAAACGATATTCATTATGCGTTATACGTTATACGTTATACGTTATACGTTATACGTTATACGTTATACGTTATACGTTATACGTTATACGTTATACGTTATACGTTATACGTTATACGTTATACGTTATACGTTATACGTTATACGTTATACGTTATACGTTATACGTTATACGTTATACGTTATACGTTATGCGTTATACGTTATGCGATATTCGTTATACGTTATACGTTATACGTTATGCGTTATACGTTATGCGATATTCGTTATACGTTATACGTTATTCGTTATACGTTATGCGATATTCGTTATACGTTATACGTTATACGTTATACGTTATACGTTATACGTTATACGTTATACGTTATACGTTATACGTTATACGTTATACGTTATACGTTATACGTTATACGTTATACGTTATACGTTATACGTTATACGTTATACGTTATACGTTATACGTTATACGTTATACGTTATACGTTATACGTTATACGTTATACGTTATACGTTATACGTTATACGTTATACGTTATACGTTATACGTTATACGTTATGCGATATACGTTATGCGATATTCGTTATACGTTATACGTTATTCGTTATACGTTATGCGATATCCGTTATACGTTATACGTTATACGTTATACGTTATACGTTATACGTTATACGATATACGTTATACGTTATACGTTATACGTTATACGTTATACGTTATAAGTTATACGTTATACGTTATACCTTATACCTTATACCTTATACGTTATACGTTATACGTTATACGTTATAAGTTATACGTTATGCGTTATGCGTTATACGTTATGCGTTATACGTTATGCGATATTCGTTATACGTTATACGTTATTCGTTATACGTTATGCGATATTCGTTATACGTTATACGTTGTACGTTATACGTTATACGTTATACGTTATACGTTATACGTTTTGCGTTATACGTTATGCGTTATACGTTCTACGTTCTACGTTATACGTTATACGTTATACGTTATACGTTATACGTTATACATTATACGTTATACGTTATACGTTATGCGTTATACGTTATGCGTTATACGTTATGCGATATTCGTTATACGTTATACGTTATACGTTATACGTTATACGTTATACGTTATGCGATATACGTTATACGTTATACGTTATACGTTATACGTTATACGTTATACGTTATACGTTATACCTTATACCTTATACGTTATACGTTATACGTTATACGTTATACGTTATAAGTTATACGTTATACGTTATACGTTATACGTTATACGTTATACGTTATACGTTATACGTTATACGTTATACTTTAAACGATATTCGTTATGCGTTATACGTTATACGTTATACGTTATACGTTATACGTTATACGTTATACGTTATACGTTATACGTTATACCTTATACCTTATACGTTATACGTTATACGTTATACGTTATACGTTATACGTTATACGTTATACGTTATACGTTATACGTTATACGTTATACGTTATACGTTATACGTTATAAGTTATACGTTATACGTTTTGCGTTATACGTTATACGTTATACGTTATACGTTATACGTTATACGTTATATGTTATACGTTATACGTTATACGTTATACCTTATACCTTATACGTTATACGTTATACGTTATACGTTATACGTTATACGTTATACGTTATACGTTATACGTTATACGTTATACGTTATACGTTATACGTTATACGTTATACCTTATACGTTATACGTTATACGTTATACGTTATACGTTATACGTTATACGTTATACGTTATACGTTATACGTTATACGTTATACGTTATACGTTATACGTTATACGTTATACGTTATACGTTATACGTTATACGTTATACGTTATACGTTATACGTTATACGTTATACGTTATACGTTATACGTTATACGTTATACGTTATACGTTATACGTTATACGTTATACGTTATACGTTATGCGTTATACGTTATGCGATATTCGTTATACGTTATACGTTATTCGTTATACGTTATGCGATATCCGTTATACGTTATACGTTATACGTTATACGTTTTGCGTTATACGTTATGCGTTATACGTTCTACGTTCTACGTTATACGTTATACGTTATACGTTATACGTTATACGTTATACGTTATACGTTATGCGTTATACGTTATGCGTTATACGTTATGCGATATTCGTTATACGTTATACGTTATACGTTATACGTTATGCGATATACGTTATACGTTATACGTTATACGTTATACGTTATACGTTATACGTTATACGTTATACCTTATACCTTATACGTTATACGTTATACGTTATACGTTATACGTTATACGTTATAAGTTATACGTTATACGTTATACGTTATACGTTATACGTTATACGTTATACTTTAAACGATATTCGTTATGCGTTATACGTTATACGTTATACGTTATACGTTATACGTTATACGTTATACGTTATACGTATTACGTTATACGTTATACGTTATACCTTATACCTTATACGTTATACGTTATACGTTATACGTTATACGTTATACGTTATACGTTATACGTTATACGTTATACGTTATACGTTATAAGTTATACGTTATACGTTTTGCGTTATACGTTATACGTTATACGTTATACGTTATACGTTATACGTTATACGTTATACGTTATACGTTATACGTTATACGTTATACGTTATACGTTATACGTTATACGTTATACGTTATACGTTATACGTTATACGTTATACGTTATGCGTTATACGTTATACGTTATACGTTATACGTTATACGTTATACGTTATACGTTATACGTTATACGTTATAAGTTATACGTTATACGTTATACGTTATACGTTATACGTTATACGTTATACTTTAAACGATATTCGTTATGCGTTATACGCTATACGTTATACGTTATACGTTATACGTTATACGTTATACGTTATACGTTATACGTTATACGTTATACGTTATACGTTATACGTTATACGTTATGCGTTATACGTTATGCGATATTCGTTATACGTTATACGTTATACGTTATACGTTATACGTTATACGTTATACGTTATACGTTATACGTTATACGTTATACGTTATACGTTATACGTTATACGTTATACGTTATACGTTATACCTTATACCTTATACGTTATACGTTATACGTTATACGTTATACGTTATACGTTATACGTTATACGTTATACGTTATAAGTTATACGTTATACGTTTTGCGTTATACGTTATACGTTATACGTTATACGTTATACGTTATACGTTATACGTTATACGTTTTGCGTTATACGTTATACGTTATACGTTATACGTTATACGTTATACGTTATACGTTATACGTTATACGTTATACGTTATACCTTATACCTTATACGTTATACGTTATACGTTATACGTTATACGTTATACGTTATACGTTATACGTTATACGTTATACGTTATACGTTATACGTTATACGTTATACGTTATACGTTATACGTTATACCTTATACGTTATACGTTATACGTTATACGTTATACGTTATACGTTATACGTTATACGTTATACGTTATACGTTATACGTTATACGTTATACGTTATACGTTATACGTTATACGTTATACGTTATACGTTATACGTTATACGTTATACGTTATACGTTATACGTTATACGTTATACGTTATACGTTATACGTTATACGTTATACGTTATACGTTATACGTTATACGTTATACGTTATACGTTATGCGTTATACGTTATGCGATATTCGTTATACGTTATACGTTATTCGTTATACGTTATGCGATATCCGTTATACGTTATACGTTATACGTTATACGTTTTGCGTTATACGTTATGCGTTATACGTTCTACGTTCTACGTTATACGTTATACGTTATACGTTATACGTTATACGTTATACGTTATACGTTATGCGTTATACGTTATGCGTTATACGTTATGCGATATTCGTTATACGTTATACGTTATACGTTATACGTTATACGTTATACGTTATGCGATATACGTTATACGTTATACGTTATACGTTATACGTTATACGTTATACGTTATACGTTATACGTTATACGTTATACCTTATACCTTATACGTTATACGTTATACGTTATACGTTATACGTTATACGTTATAAGTTATACGTTATACGTTATACGTTATACGTTATACGTTATACGTTATACTTTAAACGATATTCGTTATGCGTTATACGTTATACGTTATACGTTATACGTTATACGTTATACGTTATACGTTATACGTATTACGTTATACGTTATACGTTATACCTTATACCTTATACGTTATACGTTATACGTTATACGTTATACGTTATACGTTATACGTTATACGTTATACGTTATACGTTATACGTTATACGTTATAAGTTATACGTTATACGTTTTGCGTTATACGTTATACGTTATACGTTATACGTTATACGTTATACGTTATACGTTATACGTTATACGTTATACGTTATACGTTATACGTTATACGTTATACGTTATACGTTATACGTTATACGTTATGCGTTATACGTTATACGTTATACGTTATACGTTATACGTTATACGTTATACGTTATACGTTATACGTTATAAGTTATACGTTATACGTTATACGTTATACGTTATACGTTATACTTTAAACGATATTCGTTATGCGTTATACGTTATACGTTATACGTTATACGTTATACGTTATACGTTATACGTTATACGTTATACGTTATACGTTATACGTTATACGTTATACGTTATACGTTATACGTTATACGTTATGCGTTATACGTTATGCGATATTCGTTATACGTTATACGTTATACGTTATACGTTATACGTTATACGTTATACGTTATACGTTATACGTTATACGTTATACGTTATACGTTATACGTTATACGTTATACGTTATACGTTATACGTTATACGTTATACCTTATACCTTATACGTTATACGTTATACGTTATACGTTATACGTTATGCGTTATACGTTATGCGATATTCGTTATACGTTATACGTTATACGTTATACGTTATACGTTATACGTTATACGTTATACGTTATACGTTATACGTTATACGTTATACGTTATACGTTATACGTTATACGTTATACGTTATACGTTATACCTTATACCTTATACGTTATACGTTATACGTTATACGTTTTGCGTTATACGTTATACGTTATACGTTATACGTTATACGTTATACGTTTTGCGTTATACGTTATACGTTATACGTTATACGTTATACGTTATACGTTATACGTTATACGTTATACGTTATACGTTATACCTTATACCTTATACGTTATACGTTATACGTTATACGTTATACGTTATACGTTATACGTTATACGTTATACGTTATACGTTATACGTTATACGTTATACGTTATACGTTATACGTTATACGTTATACGTTATACGTTATACGTTATACGTTATACGTTATACGTTATACGTTATACGTTATACGTTATACGTTATACGTTATACGTTATACGTTATACGTTATACGTTATACGTTATACGTTATACGTTATACGTTATACGTTATACGTTATACGTTATACGTTATACGTTATACGTTATACGTTATACGTTATACGTTATACGTTATACGTTATACGTTATACGTTATACGTTATACGTTATACGTTATACGTTATACGTTATACGTTATACGTTATACGTTATACGTTATGCGTTATACGTTATGCGATATTCGTTATACGTTATACGTTATTCGTTATACGTTATGCGATATCCGTTATACGTTATACGTTATACGTTATACTTTAAACGATATTCATTATGCGTTATACGTTATACGTTATACGTTATACGTTATACGTTATACGTTATACGTTATACGTTATACGTTATACGTTATACGTTATACGTTATACGTTATACGTTATACGTTATACGTTATACGTTATACGTTATACGTTATACGTTATACGTTATACGTTATACGTTATACGTTATACGTTATACGTTATACGTTATACGTTATACGTTATACGTTATACGTTATACGTTATACGTTATACGTTATACGTTATACGTTATACGTTATACGTTATAAGTTATACGTTATACGTTATACGTTATACGTTATACGTTATACGTTATACTTTAAACGATATTCATTATGCGTTATACGTTATACGTTATACGTTATACGTTATACGTTATACGTTATACGTTATACGTTATACGTTATACGTTATACGTTATACGTTATACGTTATACGTTATACGTTATACGTTATACGTTATACGTTATACGTTATACGTTATACGTTATACGTTATACGTTATACGTTATACGTTATACGTTATGCGTTATACGTTATGCGATATTCGTTATACGTTATACGTTATACGTTATGCGTTATGCGTTATACGTTATGCGATATTCGTTATACGTTATACGTTATTCGTTATACGTTATGCGATATTCGTTATACGTTATACGTTATACGTTATACGTTATACGTTATACGTTATACGTTATACGTTATACGTTATACGTTATACGTTATACGTTATACGTTATACGTTATACGTTATACGTTATACGTTATACGTTATACGTTATACGTTATACGTTATACGTTATACGTTATACGTTATACGTTATACGTTATACGTTATACGTTATACGTTATACGTTATACGTTATACGTTATACGTTATACGTTATACGTTATACGTTATACGTTATACGTTATACGTTATACGTTATACGTTATACGTTATACGTTATACGTTATACGTTATACGTTATACGTTATACCTTATACCTTATACGTTATACGTTATACGTTATACGTTATACGTTATAAGTTATACGTTATACGTTATACGTTATACGTTATACGTTATACTTTAAACGATATTCGTTATGCGTTATACGTTATACGTTATACGTTATACGTTATACGTTATACGTTATACGTTATACGTTATACGTTATACGTTATACGTTATACGTTATACGTTATACGTTATACGTTATACCTTATACCTTATACGTTATACGTTATACGTTATACGTTATACGTTATGCGTTATACGTTATGCGATATTCGTTATACGTTATACGTTATTCGTTATACGTTATGCGATATTCGTTATACGTTATACGTTATACGTTATACGTTATACGTTATACGTTATACGTTATACGTTATACGTTATACGTTATACGTTATACGTTATACGTTATACGTTATACGTTATACGTTATACGTTACAAGTTATACGTTATACGTTATACGTTATACGTTATACGTTATACGTTATACTTTAAACGATATTCGTTATGCGTTATACGTTATACGTTATACGTTATACGTTATACGTTATACGTTATACGTTATACGTTATAAGTTATACGTTATACGTTATACGTTATACGTTATACGTTATACTTTAAACGATATTCGTTATGCGTTATACGTTATACGTTATACGTTATACGTTATACGTTATACGTTATACGTTATACGTTATACGTTATACGTTATACGTTATGCGTTATACGTTATGCGATATTCGTTATACGTTATACGTTATACGTTATGCGTTATACGTTATGCGATATTCGTTATACGTTATACGTTATTCGTTATACGTTATGCGATATTCGTTATACGTTATACGTTATACGTTATACGTTATACGTTATACGTTATACGTTATACGTTATACGTTATACGTTATACGTTATACGTTATACGTTATACGTTATACGTTATACGTTATACGTTATACGTTATACGTTATACGTTATACGTTATACGTTATACGTTATACGTTATACGTTATACGTTATACGTTATACGTTATACGTTATACGTTATACGTTATACGTTATACGTTATACGTTATACGTTATACGTTATACGTTATACGTTATACGTTATACGTTATACGTTATACGTTATACGTTATACGTTATACGTTATACGTTATACGTTATACGTTATACCTTATACCTTATACGTTATACGTTATACGTTATACGTTATACGTTATAAGTTATACGTTATACGTTATACGTTATACGTTATACGTTATACTTTAAACGATATTCGTTATGCGTTATACGTTATACGTTATACGTTATACGTTATACGTTATACGTTATACGTTATACGTTATACGTTATACGTTATACGTTATACGTTATACGTTATACGTTATACGTTATACCTTATACCTTATACGTTATACGTTATACGTTATACGTTATACGTTATGCGTTATACGTTATGCGATATTCGTTATACGTTATACGTTATTCGTTATACGTTATGCGATATTCGTTATACGTTATACGTTATACGTTATACGTTATACGTTATACGTTATACGTTATACGTTATACGTTATACGTTATACGTTATACGTTATACGTTATACGTTATACGTTATACGTTATACGTTACAAGTTATACGTTATACGTTATACGTTATACGTTATACGTTATACGTTATACGTTATACTTTAAACGATATTCGTTATGCGTTATACGTTATACGTTATACGTTATACGTTATACGTTATACGTTATACGTTATACGTTATAAGTTATACGTTATACGTTATACGTTATACGTTATACGTTATACTTTAAACGATATTCGTTATGCGTTATACGTTATACGTTATACGTTATACGTTATACGTTATACGTTATACGTTATACGTTATACGTTATACGTTATACGTTATACGTTATACGTTATACCTTATACCTTATACCTTATACGTTATACGTTATACGTTATACGTTATACGTTATAAGTTATACGTTATACGTTATACGTTATACGTTATACGTTATACTTTAAACGATATTCGTTATGCGTTATACGTTATACGTTATACGTTATACGTTATACGTTATACGTTATACGTTATACGTTATACGTTATACGTTATACCTTATACCTTATACGTTATACGTTATACGTTATACGTTATACGTTATGCGTTATACGTTATGCGATATTCGTTATACGTTATACGTTATACGTTATACGTTATACGTTATACGTTATACGTTATACGTTATACGTTATGCGATATACGTTATACGTTATACGTTATACGTTATACGTTATACGTTATACGTTATACGTTATACGTTATACCTTATACCTTATACGTTATACGTTATACGTTATACGTTATACGTTATAAGTTATACGTTATACGTTATACGTTATACGTTATACGTTATACTTTAAACGATATTCGTTATGCGTTATACGTTATACGTTATACGTTATACGTTATACGTTATACGTTATACGTTATACGTTATACGTTATACGTTATACCTTATACCTTATACGTTATACGTTATACGTTATACGTTATACGTTATACGTTATGCGTTATACGTTATGCGATATTCGTTATACGTTATACGTTATTCGTTATACGTTATGCGATATTCGTTATACGTTATACGTTATACGTTATACGTTATACGTTATACGTTATACGTTATACGTTATACGTTATACGTTATACGTTATACGTTATACGTTATACGTTATACGTTATACGTTATACGTTATACGTTATACGTTATACGTTATACGTTATACGTTATACGTTATACGTTATACGTTATACGTTATACGTTATACGTTATACGTTATACGTTATACGTTATACGTTATACGTTATACGTTATACGTTATACGTTATACGTTATAAGTTATACGTTATACGTTTTGCGTTATACGTTATACGTTATACGTTATACGTTATACGTTATACGTTATACGTTATACGTTATACGTTATACGTTATACGTTATACGTTATACGTTATACGTTATACGTTATACGTTATACGTTATACGTTATACGTTATACGTTATACGTTATACGTTATACGTTATACGTTATACGTTATACGTTATACGTTATACTTTAAACGATATTCGTTATGCGTTATACGTTATACGTTATACGTTATACGTTATACGTTATACGTTATACGTTATACGTTATACGTTATACGTTATACGTTATACGTTATACGTTATACGTTATACCTTATACCTTATACCTTATACGTTATACGTTATACGTTATACGTTATACGTTATAAGTTATACGTTATACGTTATACGTTATACGTTATACGTTATACTTTAAACGATATTCGTTATGCGTTATACGTTATACGTTATACGTTATACGTTATACGTTATACGTTATACGTTATACGTTATACGTTATACGTTATACGTTATACGTTATACCTTATACCTTATACGTTATACGTTATACGTTATACGTTATACGTTATGCGTTATACGTTATGCGATATTCGTTATACGTTATACGTTATACGTTATACGTTATACGTTATACGTTATACGTTATACGTTATACGTTATGCGATATACGTTATACGTTATACGTTATACGTTATACGTTATACGTTATACGTTATACGTTATACGTTATACGTTATACCTTATACCTTATACGTTATACGTTATACGTTATACGTTATACGTTATAAGTTATACGTTATACGTTATACGTTATACGTTATACGTTATACTTTAAACGATATTCGTTATGCGTTATACGTTATACGTTATACGTTATACGTTATACGTTATACGTTATACGTTATACGTTATACGTTATACGTTATACCTTATACCTTATACGTTATACGTTATACGTTATACGTTATACGTTATACGTTATGCGTTATACGTTATGCGATATTCGTTATACGTTATACGTTATTCGTTATACGTTATGCGATATTCGTTATACGTTATACGTTATACGTTATACGTTATACGTTATACGTTATACGTTATACGTTATACGTTATACGTTATACGTTATACGTTATACGTTATACGTTATACGTTATACGTTATACGTTATACGTTATACGTTATACGTTATACGTTATACGTTATACGTTATACGTTATACGTTATACGTTATACGTTATACGTTATACGTTATACGTTATACGTTATACGTTATACGTTATACGTTATACGTTATACGTTATACGTTATACGTTATACGTTATACGTTATAAGTTATACGTTATACGTTTTGCGTTATACGTTATACGTTATACGTTATACGTTATACGTTATACGTTATACGTTATACGTTATACGTTATACGTTATACGTTATACGTTATACGTTATACGTTATACGTTATACGTTATACGTTATACGTTATACGTTATGCGATATACGTTATACGTTATACGTTATACGTTATACGTTATACGTTATACGTTATACGTTATACGTTATACGTTATACCTTATACCTTATACGTTATACGTTATACGTTATACGTTATACGTTATAAGTTATACGTTATACGTTATACGTTATACGTTATACGTTATACGTTATACTTTAAACGATATTCGTTATGCGTTATACGTTATACGTTATACGTTATACGTTATACGTTATACGTTATACGTTATACGTTATACGTTATACGTTATACGTTATACGTTATACGTTATACGTTATACCTTATACCTTATACGTTATACGTTATACGTTATACGTTATACGTTATGCGTTATACGTTATGCGATATTCGTTATACGTTATACGTTATACGTTATACGTTATACGTTATACGTTATACGTTATACGTTATACGTTATGCGATATACGTTATACGTTATACGTTATACGTTATACGTTATACGTTATACGTTATACGTTATACGTTATACGTTATACGTTATACCTTATACCTTATACGTTATACGTTATACGTTATACGTTATACGTTATAAGTTATACGTTATACGTTATACGTTATACGTTATACGTTATACTTTAAACGATATTCGTTATGCGTTATACGTTATACGTTATACGTTATACGTTATACGTTATACGTTATACGTTATACGTTATACGTTATACGTTATACCTTATACCTTATACGTTATACGTTATACGTTATACGTTATACGTTATACGTTATGCGTTATACGTTATGCGATATTCGTTATACGTTATACGTTATTCGTTATACGTTATGCGATATTCGTTATACGTTATACGTTATACGTTATACGTTATACGTTATACGTTATACGTTATACGTTATACGTTATACGTTATACGTTATACGTTATACGTTATACGTTATACGTTATACGTTATACGTTATACGTTATACGTTATACGTTATACGTTATACGTTATACGTTATACGTTATACGTTATACGTTATACGTTATACGTTATACGTTATACGTTATACGTTATACGTTATACGTTATACGTTATACGTTATACGTTATACGTTATACGTTATACGTTATACGTTATAAGTTATACGTTATACGTTTTGCGTTATACGTTATACGTTATACGTTATACGTTATACGTTATACGTTATACGTTATACGTTATACGTTATACGTTATACGTTATACGTTATACGTTATACGTTATACGTTATACGTTATACGTTATACGTTATACGTTATACGTTATACGTTATGCGTTATACGTTCTACGTTATACGTTAGAAGTTATACGTTATACGTTATACGTTATACGTTATACGTTATCCGTTATGCGTTATACGTTATGCGATATTCGTTATACGTTATACGTTATTCGTTATACGTTATGCGATATTCGTTATACGTTATACGTTATACGTTATACGTTATACGTTATACGTTATACGTTATACGTTATACGTTATACGTTATACGTTATACGTTATACGTTATACGTTATACGTTATACGTTATACGTTATACGTTATACCTTATACCTTATACGTTATACGTTATACGTTATACGTTATACGTTATAAGTTATACGTTATACGTTATACGTTATACGTTATACGTTATACGTTATACGTTATACGTTATACGTTATACGTTATACGTTATACGTTATACGTTATGCGTTATACGTTATACGTTCTACGTTATACGTTACACTTTAAACGATATTCGTTATGCGTTATACGTTATACGTTATACGTTGTACGTTATACGTTATACGTTATACGTTATACGTTATACGTTATACGTTATACGTTGTACGTTATACGTTATACGTTATACGTTATACGTTATACGTTGTACGTTATACGTTATGCGTTATACGTTATGCGATATTCGTTATACGTTATACGTTATACGTTATACGTTATACGTTATACGTTATGCGATATACGTTATACGTTATACGTTATACGTTATACGTTCTACGTTATACGTTATACGTTATACGTTATACGTTATACGTTATACGTTATACGTTATACGTTATACGTTATGCGTTATACGTTATGCGTTATACGTTATGCGATATTCGTTATACGTTATACGTTATACGTTATACGTTATACGTTATACGTTATGCGATATACGTTATACGTTATACGTTATACGTTATACGTTATACGTTATACGTTATACGTTATACCTTATACCTTATACGTTATACGTTATACGTTATACGTTATACGTTATACGTTATAAGTTATACGTTATACGTTATACGTTATACGTTATACGTTATACGTTATACGTTATACGTTATACGTTATACTTTAAACGATATTCGTTATGCGTTATACGTTATACGTTATACGTTATACGTTATACGTTATACGTTACACTTTAAACGATATTCGTTATGCGTTATACGTTATACGTTATACGTTATACGTTATACGTTGTACGTTATACGTTATACGTTATACGTTATACGTTATACGTTATGCGTTATACGTTATGCGATATTCGTTATACGTTATACGTTATTCGTTCTACGTTATGCGATATTCGTTATACGTTATACGTTATACGTTATACGTTATACGTTATACGTTATACGTTATACGTTATACGTTATACGTTATACGTTATACGTTATACGTTATACATTATACCTTATACCTTATACGTTATACGTTATACGTTATACGTTATACGTTATACTTTAAACGATATTCGTTATGCGTTATACGTTATACGTTATACGTTATACGTTATACGTTATATGTTATACGTTATACGTTATACGTTATACGTTATACGTTATACCTTATACCTTATACGTTATACGTTATACGTTATACGTTATACGTTATGCGTTATACGTTATGCGTTATACGTTATGCGATATTCGTTATACGTTATACGTTATACGTTATACGTTATACGTTATACGTTATGCGATATACGTTATACGTTATACGTTATACGTTATACGTTATACGTTATACGTTATACGTTATACGTTATACCTTATACCTTATACGTTATACGTTATACGTTATACGTTATACGTTATACGTTATAAGTTATACGTTATACGTTATACGTTATACGTTATACGTTATACTTTAAACGATATTCGTTATGCGTTATACGTTATACGTTATACGTTATACGTTATACGTTATACGTTATACGTTATACGTTATACGTTATACGTTATACGTTATACGTTATACGTTATACGTATTACGTTATACGTTATACGTTATACCTTATACCTTATACGTTATACGTTATACGTTATACGTTATACGTTATACGTTATACGTTATACGTTATACGTTATACGTTATACGTTATACGTTATACGTTATACGTTATAAGTTATACGTTATACGTTATACGTTATACGTTATACGTTATACGTTATAAGTTATACGTTATACGTTATACGTTATACGTTATACGTTATACTTTAAACGATATTCGTTATGCGTTATACGTTATACGTTATACGTTATACGTTATACGTTATACGTTATACGTTATACGTTATACGTTATACGTTATGCGTTATACGTTATGCGATATACGTTATACGTTATACGTTATTCGTTCTACGTTATGCGATATTCGTTATACGTTATACGTTATACGTTATACGTTATACGTTATACGTTATACGTTATACGTTATACGTTATACGTTACACTTTAAACGATATTCGTTATGCGTTATACGTTATACGTTATACGTTATACGTTATACGTTGTACGTTATACGTTATACGTTATACGTTATACGTTATACGTTATGCGTTATACGTTATGCGATATTCGTTATACGTTATACGTTATTCGTTCTACGTTATGCGATATTCGTTATACGTTATACGTTATACGTTATACGTTATACGTTATACGTTATACGTTATACGTTATACGTTATACGTTATACGTTATACGTTATACGTTATACGTTATACGTTATACGTTATACGTTATACATTATACCTTATACCTTATACGTTATACGTTATACGTTATACGTTATACGTTATACTTTAAACGATATTCGTTATGCGTTATACGTTATACGTTATACGTTATACGTTATATGTTATACGTTATACGTTATACGTTATACGTTATACGTTATACCTTATACCTTATACGTTATACGTTATACGTTATACCTTATACCTTATACGTTATACGTTATACGTTATACGTTATACGTTATACGTTATGCGTTATACGTTATGCGATATTCGTTATACGTTATACGTTATTCGTTATACGTTATGCGATATTCGTTATACGTTATACGTTATACGTTATACGTTATACGTTATACGTTATACGTTATACGTTATACGTTATACGTTATACGTTATACGTTATACGTTATACGTTATACGTTATACGTTATACGTTATACGTTATACGTTATACGTTATACGTTATACGTTATACGTTATACGTTATACGTTATACGTTATACGTTATACGTTATACGTTATACGTTATACGTTATACGTTATACGTTATACGTTATACGTTATACGTTATACGTTATACGTTATACGTTATACGTTATACGTTATACGTTATAAGTTATACGTTATACGTTTTGCGTTATACGTTATACGTTATACGTTATACGTTATACGTTATACGTTATACGTTATACGTTATACGTTATACGTTATACGTTATACGTTATACGTTATACGTTATACGTTATACGTTATACGTTATACGTTATACGTTATACGTTATACGTTATACGTTATACGTTATACGTTATGCGTTATACGTTCTACGTTATACGTTAGAAGTTATACGTTATACGTTATACGTTATACGTTATACGTTATGCGTTATACGTTATGCGATATTCGTTATACGTTATACGTTATTCGTTATACGTTATGCGATATTCGTTATACGTTATACGTTATACGTTATACGTTATACGTTATACGTTATACGTTATACGTTATACGTTATACGTTATACGTTATACGTTATACGTTATACGTTATACGTTATACGTTATACGTTATACGTTATACGTTATACCTTATACCTTATACGTTATACGTTATACGTTATACGTTATACGTTATAAGTTATACGTTATACGTTATACGTTATACGTTATACGTTATACGTTATACGTTATACGTTATACGTTATACGTTATACGTTATACGTTATACGTTATACGTTATGCGTTATACGTTATACGTTCTACGTTATACGTTACACTTTAAACGATATTCGTTATGCGTTATACGTTATACGTTATACGTTGTACGTTATACGTTATACGTTATACGTTATACGTTATACGTTATACGTTGTACGTTATACGTTATACGTTATACGTTATACGTTATACGTTGTACGTTATACGTTATGCGTTATACGTTATGCGATATTCGTTATACGTTATACGTTATACGTTATACGTTATACGTTATACGTTATGCGATATACGTTATACGTTATACGTTATACGTTATACGTTCTACGTTATACGTTATACGTTATACGTTATACGTTATACGTTATACGTTATACGTTATACGTTATACGTTATACGTTATACGTTATGCGTTATACGTTATGCGTTATACGTTATGCGATATTCGTTATACGTTATACGTTATACGTTATACGTTATACGTTATACGTTATGCGATATACGTTATACGTTATACGTTATACGTTATACGTTATACGTTATACGTTATACGTTATACCTTATACCTTATACGTTATACGTTATACGTTATACGTTATACGTTATACGTTATAAGTTATACGTTATACGTTATACGTTATACGTTATACGTTATACGTTATACGTTATACGTTATACGTTATACTTTAAACGATATTCGTTATGCGTTATACGTTATACGTTATACGTTATACGTTATACGTTATACGTTATACGTTATACGTTATACGTTATACGTTATACGTTATACGTTATACGTTATACCTTATACCTTATACGTTATACGTTATACGTTATACATTATACGTTATACGTTATACGTTATACGTTATACGTTATACGTTATACGTTATACGTTATACGTTATACGTTATACGTTATAAGTTATACGTTATACGTTTTGCGTTATACGTTATACGTTATACGTTATACGTTATACGTTATACGTTACATTTTAAACGATATTCGTTATGCGTTATACGTTATACGTTATACGTTATACGTTATACGTTGTACGTTATACGTTATACGTTATACGTTATACGTTATACGTTATGCGTTATACGTTATGCGATATTCGTTATACGTTATACGTTATTCGTTCTACGTTATGCGATATTCGTTATACGTTATACGTTATACGTTATACGTTATACGTTATACGTTATACGTTATACGTTATACGTTATACGTTATACGTTATACGTTATACGTTATACGTTATACATTATACCTTATACCTTATACGTTATACGTTATACGTTATACGTTATACGTTATACGTTATACTTTAAACGATATTCGTTATGCGTTATACGTTATACGTTATACGTTATACGTTATATGTTATACGTTATACGTTATACGTTATACGTTATACGTTATACCTTATACCTTATACGTTATACGTTATACGTTATACGTTATACGTTATGCGTTATACGTTATGCGTTATACGTTATGCGATATTCGTTATACGTTATACGTTATACGTTATACGTTATACGTTATACGTTATGCGATATACGTTATACGTTATACGTTATACGTTATACGTTATACGTTATACGTTATACGTTATACCTTATACCTTATACGTTATACGTTATACGTTATACGTTATACGTTATACGTTATAAGTTATACGTTATACGTTATACGTTATACGTTATACGTTATACTTTAAACGATATTCATTATGCGTTATACGTTATACGTTATACGTTATACGTTATACGTTATACGTTATACGTTATACGTATTACGTTATACGTTATACGTTATACCTTATACCTTATACGTTATACGTTATACGTTATACGTTATACGTTATACGTTATACGTTATACGTTATACGTTATACGTTATACGTTATACGTTATAAGTTATACGTTATACGTTTTGCGTTATACGTTATACGTTATACGTTATACGTTATACGTTATACGTTATACTTTAAACGATATTCGTTATGCGTTATACGTTATACGTTATACGTTATACGTTATACGTTATACGTTATACGTTATACGTTATACGTTATACGTTATACGTTATACGTTATACGTTATGCGTTATACGTTATGCGATATTCGTTATACGTTATACGTTATACGTTATACGTTATACGTTATACGTTATACGTTATACGTTATACGTTATACGTTATACGTTATACGTTATACGTTATACGTTATACCTTATACCTTATACGTTATACGTTATACGTTATACGTTATACGTTATACGTTATACGTTATACGTTATACGTTATAAGTTATACGTTATACGTTTTGCGTTATACGTTATACGTTATACGTTATACGTTATACGTTATACGTTATACGTTATACGTTATACGTTATACGTTATACGTTATACGTTATACGTTATACGTTATACGTTATACGTTATACGTTATACGTTATACGTTATACGTTATACGTTATACGTTATACGTTATACGTTATACGTTATACGTTATACGTTATACGTTATACGTTATACGTTATACGTTATACGTTATAAGTTATACGTTATACGTTATACGTTATACGTTATACGTTATACGTTATACGTTATACGTTATACGTTATACTTTAAACGATATTCATTATGCGTTATACGTTATACGTTATACGTTATACGTTATACGTTATACGTTATACGTTATACGTTATACGTTATACGTTATACGTTATACGTTATACGTTATACGTTATACGTTATACGTTATACGTTATACGTTATACGTTATACGTTATACGTTATACGTTATACGTTATACGTTATACGTTATACGTTATACGTTATACGTTATACGTTATACGTTATGCGTTATACGTTATGCGATATTCGTTATACGTTATACGTTATACGTTATGCGTTATACGTTATGCGATATTCGTTATACGTTATACGTTATTCGTTATACGTTATGCGATATTCGTTATACGTTATACGTTATACGTTATACGTTATACGTTATACGTTATACGTTATACGTTATACGTTATACGTTATACGTTATACGTTATACGTTATACGTTATACGTTATACGTTATACGTTATACGTTATACGTTATACGTTATACGTTATACGTTATACGTTATACGTTATACGTTATACGTTATACGTTATACGTTATACGTTATACGTTATACGTTATACGTTATACGTTATACGTTATACGTTATACGTTATACGTTATACGTTATACGTTATACGTTATACGTTATGCGTTATACGTTATGCGATATTCGTTATACGTTATACGTTATTCGTTATACGTTATGCGATATCCGTTATACGTTATACGTTATACGTTATACGTTATACGTTATACGTTATACGATATACGTTATACGTTATACGTTATACGTTATACGTTATACGTTATACGTTATAAGTTATACGTTATACGTTATACCTTATACCTTATACCTTATACGTTATACGTTATACGTTATACGTTATAAGTTATACGTTATACGTTATGCGTTATACGTTATGCGTTATACGTTATGCGATATTCGTTATACGTTATACGTTATTCGTTATACGTTATGCGATATTCGTTATACGTTATACGTTATACGTTATACGTTATACGTTATGCGTTATACGTTATGCGTTATACGTTATGCGATATTCGTTATACGTTATACGTTATACGTTATACGTTATACGTTATGCGATATACGTTATACGTTATACGTTATACGTTATACGTTATACGTTATACGTTATACGTTATACGTTATACGTTATACCTTATACCTTATACGTTATACGTTATACGTTATACGTTATACGTTATAAGTTATACGTTATACGTTATACGTTATACGTTATACGTTATACGTTATACGTTATACGTTATACGTTATACTTTAAACGATATTCGTTATGCGTTATACGTTATACGTTATACGTTATACGTTATACGTTATACGTTATACGTTATACGTTATACGTTATACCTTATACCTTATACGTTATACGTTATACGTTATACGTTATACGTTATACGTTATACGTTATACGTTATACGTTATACGTTATACGTTATACGTTATACGTTATACGTTATAAGTTATACGTTATACGTTTTGCGTTATACGTTATACGTTATACGTTATACGTTATACGTTATACGTTATACGTTATACGTTATACGTTATACGTTATACCTTATACCTTATACGTTATACGTTATACGTTATACGTTATACGTTATACGTTATACGTTATACGTTATACGTTATACGTTATACGTTATACGTTATACGTTATACGTTATACGTTATGCGTTATACGTTATGCGATATTCGTTATACGTTATACGTTATTCGTTATACGTTATGCGATATCCGTTATACGTTATACGTTATACGTTATACGTTTTGCGTTATACGTTATGCGTTATACGTTCTACGTTCTACGTTATACGTTATACGTTATACGTTATACGTTATACGTTATACGTTATGCGTTATACGTTATGCGTTATACGTTATGCGATATTCGTTATACGTTATACGTTATACGTTATACGTTATACGTTATACGTTATGCGATATACGTTATACGTTATACGTTATACGTTATACGTTATACGTTATACGTTATACGTTATACCTTATACCTTATACGTTATACGTTATACGTTATACGTTATACGTTATACGTTATACGTTATACGTTATACGTTATACGTTATACGTTATACGTTATACGTTATACTTTAAACGATATTCGTTATGCGTTATACGTTATACGTTATACGTTATACGTTATACGTTATACGTTATACGTTATACGTATTACGTTATACGTTATACGTTATACCTTATACCTTATACGTTATACGTTATACGTTATACGTTATACGTTATACGTTATAAGTTATACGTTATACGTTTTGCGTTATACGTTATACGTTATACGTTATACGTTATACGTTATACGTTATACGTTATACGTTATACGTTATACGTTATACGTTATACGTTATACGTTATACGTTATACGTTATACGTTATACGTTATACGTTATACGTTATACGTTATACGTTATACGTTATACGTTATACGTTATACGTTATACGTTATACGTTATACGTTATACGTTATAAGTTATACGTTATACGTTATACGTTATACGTTATACGTTATACTTTAAACGATATTCGTTATGCGTTATACGTTATACGTTATACGTTATACGTTATACGTTATACGTTATACGTTATACGTTATACGTTATACGTTATACGTTATACGTTATACGTTATACGTTATGCGTTATACGTTATGCGATATTCGTTATACGTTATACGTTATACGTTATACGTTATACGTTATACGTTATACGTTATACGTTATACGTTATACGTTATACGTTATACGTTATACGTTATACGTTATACGTTATACGTTATACGTTATACGTTATACGTTATACCTTATACCTTATACGTTATACGTTATACGTTATACGTTATACGTTATACGTTATACGTTATACGTTATACGTTATAAGTTATACGTTATACGTTTTGCGTTATACGTTATACGTTATACGTTATACGTTATACGTTATACGTTATACGTTATACGTTATACGTTATACGTTATACGTTATACGTTATACGTTATACGTTATACGTTATACGTTATACGTTATACGTTATACGTTATACGTTATACGTTATACGTTATACGTTATACGTTATACGTTATACGTTATACGTTATACGTTATACGTTATACGTTATAAGTTATACGTTATACGTTATACGTTATACGTTATACGTTATACGTTATACGTTATACTTTAAACGATATTCATTATGCGTTATACGTTATACGTTATACGTTATACGTTATACGTTATACGTTATACGTTATACGTTATACGTTATACGTTATACGTTATACGTTATACGTTATACGTTATACGTTATACGTTATACGTTATACGTTATACGTTATACGTTATACGTTATACGTTATACGTTATACGTTATACGTTATACGTTATACGTTATACGTTATACGTTATACGTTATGCGTTATACGTTATGCGATATTCGTTATACGTTATACGTTATACGTTATGCGTTATACGTTATGCGATATTCGTTATACGTTATACGTTATTCGTTATACGTTATGCGATATTCGTTATACGTTATACGTTATACGTTATACGTTATACGTTATACGTTATACGTTATACGTTATACGTTATACGTTATACGTTATACGTTATACGTTATACGTTATACGTTATACGTTATACGTTATACGTTATACGTTATACGTTATACGTTATACGTTATACGTTATACGTTATACGTTATACGTTATACGTTATACGTTATACGTTATACGTTATACGTTATACGTTATACGTTATACGTTATACGTTATGCGTTATACGTTATGCGATATTCGTTATACGTTATACGTTATTCGTTATACGTTATGCGATATCCGTTATACGTTATACGTTATACGTTATACGTTATACGTTATACGTTATACGTTATACGATATACGTTATACGTTATACGTTATACGTTATACGTTATACGTTATACGTTATAAGTTATACGTTATACGTTATACCTTATACCTTATACCTTATACGTTATACGTTATACGTTATACGTTATACGTTATAAGTTATACGTTATACGGTATACGTTATACGTTATACGTTATACGTTATACGTTATACGTTATACGTTATACGTTATACGTTAAACGTTATACGTTATACGTTATACGTTATACGTTATACGTTATACGTTATACGTTATACGTTATACGTTATGCGATATACGTTATACGTTATACGTTATACGTTATACGTTATACGTTATACGTTATACGTTATACGTTATACGTTATACCTTATACCTTATACGTTATACGTTATACGTTATACGTTATACGTTATACGTTATACGTTATACGTTATAAGTTATACGTTATACGTTATACGTTATACGTTATACGTTATACTTTAAACGATATTCGTTATGCGTTATACGTTATACGTTATACGTTATACGTTATACGTTATACGTTATACGTTATACGTTATACGTTATACGTTATACGTTATACGTTATACGTTATACGTTATACCTTATACCTTATACGTTATACGTTATACGTTATACGTTATACGTTATACGTTATGCGTTATACGTTATGCGATATTCGTTATACGTTATACGTTATTCGTTATACGTTATGCGATATTCGTTATACGTTATACGTTATACGTTATACGTTATACGTTATACGTTATACGTTATACGTTATACGTTATACGTTATACGTTATACGTTATACGTTATACGTTATACGTTATAAGTTATACGTTATACGTTATACGTTATACGTTATACGTTATACGTTATACTTTAAACGATATTCGTTATGCGTTATACGTTATACGTTATACGTTATACGTTATACGTTATACGTTATACGTTATAAGTTATACGTTATACGTTATACGTTATACGTTATACGTTATACGTTATACTTTAAACGATATTCGTTATGCGTTATACGTTATACGTTATACGTTATACGTTATACGTTATACGTTATACGTTATACGTTATACGTTATACGTTATACGTTATACGTTATACGTTATACCTTATACCTTATACCTTATACGTTATACGTTATACGTTATACGTTATACGTTATAAGTTATACGTTATACGTTATACGTTATACGTTATACGTTATACTTTAAACGATATTCGTTATGCGTTATACGTTATACGTTATACGTTATACGTTATACGTTATACGTTATACGTTATACGTTATACGTTATACGTTATACCTTATACCTTATACGTTATACGTTATACGTTATACGTTATACGTTATGCGTTATACGTTATGCGATATTCGTTATACGTTATACGTTATACGTTATACGTTATACGTTATACGTTATACGTTATGTGATATACGTTATACGTTATACGTTATACGTTATACGTTATACGTTATACGTTATACGTTATACGTTATACCTTATACCTTATACGTTATACGTTATACGTTATACGTTATACGTTATAAGTTATACGTTATACGTTATACGTTATACGTTATACGTTATACTTTAAACGATATTCGTTATGCGTTATACGTTATACGTTATACGTTATACGTTATACGTTATACGTTATACGTTATACGTTATACGTTATACGTTATACCTTATACCTTATACGTTATACGTTATACGTTATACGTTATACGTTATACGTTATGCGTTATACGTTATGCGATATTCGTTATACGTTATACGTTATTCGTTATACGTTATGCGATATTCGTTATACGTTATACGTTATACGTTATACGTTATACGTTATACGTTATACGTTATACGTTATACGTTATACGTTATACGTTATACGTTATACGTTATACGTTATACGTTATACGTTATACGTTATACGTTATACGTTATACGTTATACGTTATACGTTATACGTTATACGTTATACGTTATACGTTATACGTAATACGTTATACGTTATACGTTATACGTTATACGTTATACGTTATACGTTATACGTTATAAGTTATACGTTATACGTTTTGCGTTATACGTTATACGTTATACGTTATACGTTATACGTTATACGTTATACGTTATACGTTATACGTTATACGTTATACGTTATACGTTATACGTTATACGTTATACGTTATACGTTATACGTTATACGTTATACGTTATACGTTATACGTTATACGTTATACGTTATACGTTATACGTTATACGTTATGCGTTATACGTTCTACGTTATACGTTAGAAGTTATACGTTATACGTTATACGTTATACGTTATACGTTATGCGTTATACGTTATGCGATATTCGTTATACGTTATACGTTATTCGTTATACGTTATGCGATATTCGTTATACGTTATACGTTATACGTTATACGTTATACGTTATACGTTATACGTTATACGTTATACGTTATACGTTATACGTTATACGTTATACGTTATACGTTATACGTTATACGTTATACGTTATACCTTATACCTTATACGTTATACGTTATACGTTATACGTTATACGTTATAAGTTATACGTTATACGTTATACGTTATACGTTATACGTTATACGTTATACGTTATACGTTATACGTTATACGTTATACGTTATACGTTATACGTTATACGTTATACGTTATACGTTATGCGTTATACGTTATACGTTCTACGTTATACGTTACACTTTAAACGATATTCGTTATGCGTTATACGTTATACGTTATACGTTGTACGTTATACGTTATACGTTATACGTTATACGTTATACGTTATACGTTGTACGTTATACGTTATACGTTATACGTTATACGTTATACGTTGTACGTTATACGTTATGCGTTATACGTTATGCGATATTCGTTATACGTTATACGTTATACGTTATACGTTATACGTTATACGTTATGCGATATATGTTATACGTTATACGTTATACGTTATACGTTCTACGTTATACGTTATACGTTATACGTTATACGTTATACGTTATACGTTATACGTTATACGTTATACGTTATACGTTATACGTTATGCGTTATACGTTATGCGTTATACGTTATGCGATATTCGTTATACGTTATACGTTATACGTTATACGTTATACGTTATACGTTATGCGATATACGTTATACGTTATACGTTATACCTTATACCTTATACGTTATACGTTATACGTTATACGTTATACGTTATACGTTATAAGTTATACGTTATACGTTATACGTTATACGTTATACGTTATACGTTATACGTTATACGTTATACGTTATACTTTAAACGATATTCGTTATGCGTTATACGTTATACGTTATACGTTATACGTTATACGTTATACGTTATACGTTATACGTTATACGTTATACGTTATACCTTATACCTTATACGTTATACGTTATACGTTATACGTTATACGTTATACGTTATACGTTATACGTTATACGTTATACGTTATACGTTATACGTTATACGTTATACGTTATACGTTATACGTTATACGTTATACGTTATACGTTATAAGTTATACGTTATACGTTTTGCGTTATACGTTATACGTTATACGTTATACGTTATACGTTATACGTTACACTTTAAACGATATTCGTTATGCGTTATACGTTATACGTTATACGTTATACGTTATACGTTGTACGTTATACGTTATACGTTATACGTTATACGTTATACGTTATGCGTTATACGTTATGCGATATTCGTTATACGTTATACGTTATTCGTTCTACGTTATGCGATATTCGTTATACGTTATACGTTATACGTTATACGTTATACGTTATACGTTATACGTTATACGTTATACGTTATACGTTATACGTTATACGTTATACGTTATACGTTATACATTATACCTTATACCTTATACGTTATACGTTATACGTTATACGTTATACGTTATACTTTAAACGATATTCGTTATGCGTTATACGTTATACGTTATACGTTATACGTTATATGTTATACGTTATACGTTATACGTTATACGTTATACGTTATACCTTATACCTTATACGTTATACGTTATACGTTATACGTTATACGTTATACGTTATACGTTATACGTTATACGTTATACGTTATACGTTATACGTTATACGTTATACGTTATACGTTATACGTTATACGTTATACGTTATACCTTATACCTTATACGTTATACGTTATACGTTATACGTTATACGTTATACGTTATACGTTATACGTTATACGTTATACGTTATAAGTTATACGTTATACGTTTTGCGTTATACGTTATACGTTATACGTTATACGTTATACGTTATACGTTATACGTTATACGTTATACGTTATACGTTATACGTTATACGTTATACGTTGTACGTTATACGTTATACGTTATACGTTATACGTTATACGTTATACGTTGTACGTTATACGTTATGCGTTATACGTTATGCGATATACGTTATACGTTCTACGTTATACGTTATACGTTCTACGTTATACGTTATACGTTATACGTTATACGTTATACGTTATACGTTATACGTTATACGTTATGCGTTATACGTTATGCGTTATACGTTATGCGATATTCGTTATACGTTATACGTTATACGTTATACGTTATACGTTATACGTTATACGTTATACGTTATACGTTATACGTTGTACGTTATACGTTATACGTTATACGTTATACGTTATACGTTATACGTTGTACGTTATACGTTATGCGTTATACGTTATGCGATATTCGTTATACGTTATACGTTATACGTTATACGTTATACGTTATACGTTATACGTTATGCGATATACGTTATACGTTATACGTTATACGTTATACGTTCTACGTTATACGTTATACGTTATACGTTATACGTTATACGTTATACGTTATACGTTATACGTTATACGTTATACGTTATGCGTTATACGTTATGCGTTATACGTTATGCGATATTCGTTATACGTTATACGTTATTCGTTATACGTTATGCGATATTCGTTATACGTTATACGTTGTACGTTATACGTTATACGTTATACGTTATACGTTATACGTTTTGCGTTATACGTTATGCGTTATACGTTCTACGTTCTACGTTATACGTTATACGTTATACGTTATACGTTATACGTTATACGTTATACGTTATACGTTATACGTTATGCGTTATACGTTATGCGTTATACGTTATGCGATATTCGTTATACGTTATACGTTATACGTTATACGTTATACGTTATACGTTATACGTTATGCGATATACGTTATACCTTATACCTTATACGTTATACGTTATACGTTATACGTTATACGTTATACGTTATACCTTATACCTTATACGTTATACGTTATACGTTATACGTTATACGTTATAAGTTATACGTTATACGTTATACGTTATACGTTATACGTTATACGTTATACGTTATACGTTATACGTTATACGTTATACTTTAAACGATATTCGTTATGCGTTATACGTTATACGTTATACGTTATACGTTATACGTTATACGTTATACGTTATACGTTATACGTTATACGTTATACGTTATACGTTATACCTTATACCTTATACGTTATACGTTATACGTTATACGTTATACGTTATACGTTATACGTTATACGTTATACGTTATACGTTATACGTTATACGTTATACGTTATACGTTATACGTTATACGTTATACGTTATACGTTATACGTTATACGTTATACGTTATACGTTATAAGTTATACGTTATACGTTTTGCGTTATACGTTATACGTTATACGTTATACGTTATACGTTATACGTTATACGTTATACGTTATACGTTATACCTTATACCTTATACGTTATACGTTATACGTTATACGTTATACGTTATACGTTATACGTTATACGTTATAAGTTATACGTTATACGTTATACGTTATACGTTATACGTTATACGTTATACGTTTTGCGTTATGCGTTATACGTTATACGTTATACGTTATACGTTATACGTTATACGTTATACGTTATACGTTATACGTTATACGTTATACGTTATACGTTATACGTTATACGTTATACGTTATGCGTTATACGTTATGCGATATTCGTTATACGTTATACGTTATACGTTATACGTTATACGTTATACGTTATACGTTATACGTTATACGTTATACGTTATACGTTATACGTTATACGTTATACGTTATACGTTATACGTTATACGTTATACGTTATACGTTATACGTTATACGTTATAAGTTATACGTTATACGTTTTGCGTTATACGTTATACGTTATACGTTATACGTTATACGTTATACGTTATACGTTATACGTTATACGTTATACCTTATACCTTATACGTTATACGTTATACGTTATACGTTATACGTTATACGTTATACGTTATACGTTATACGTTATACGTTATACCTTATACCTTATACGTTATACGTTATACGTTATACGTTATACGTTATACGTTATACGTTATACGTTATACGTTATACGTTATACGTTATACGTTATACGTTATACGTTATACGTTATACGTTATACGTTATACGTTATACGTTATACGTTATACGTTATACGTTATACGTTATAAGTTATACGTTATACGTTTTGCGTTATACGTTATACGTTATACGTTATACGTTATACGTTATACGTTATACGTTATACGTTATACGTTATACGTTATACGTTATACGTTATACGTTATACGTTATACGTTATACGTTATACGTTATACGTTATGCGTTATACGTTATGCGTTATACGTTATGCGATATTCGTTATACGTTATACGTTATACGTTATACGTTATACGTTATACGTTATACGTTATGCGATATACGTTATACGTTATACGTTATACGTTATACGTTATACGTTATACGTTATACGTTATACCTTATACCTTATACGTTATACGTTATACGTTATACGTTATACGTTATAAGTTATACGTTATACGTTATACGTTATACGTTATACGTTATACGTTATACGTTATACGTTATACGTTATACGTTATACGTTATACTTTAAACGATATTCGTTATGCGTTATACGTTATACGTTATACGTTATACGTTATACGTTATACGTTATACGTTATACGTTATACGTTATACGTTATACGTTATACCTTATACCTTATACGTTATACGTTATACGTTATACGTTATACGTTATACGTTATACGTTATACGTTATACGTTATACGTTATACGTTATACGTTATACGTTATACGTTATACGTTATACGTTATACGTTATACGTTATAAGTTATACGTTATACGTTTTGCGTTATACGTTATACGTTATACGTTATACGTTATACGTTATACGTTATACGTTATACGTTATACGTTATACCTTATACCTTATACGTTATACGTTATACGTTATACGTTATACGTTATACGTTATACGTTATACGTTATAAGTTATACGTTATACGTTATACGTTATACGTTATAAGTTATACGTTATACGTTTTGCGTTATGCGTTATACGTTATACGTTATACGTTATACGTTATACGTTATACGTTATACGTTATACGTTATACGTTATACGTTATACGTTATACGTTATACGTTATACGTTATACGTTATACGTTATGCGTTATACGTTATGCGATATTCGTTATACGTTATACGTTATACGTTATACGTTATACGTTATACGTTATACGTTATACGTTATACGTTATACGTTATACGTTATACGTTATACGTTATACGTTATACGTTATACGTTATACGATATACCTTATACCTTATACGTTATACGTTATACGTTATACGTTATACGTTATACGTTATACGTTATACGTTATACGTTATACGTTATACGTTATACGTTATAAGTTATACGTTATACGTTTTGCGTTATACGTTATACGTTATACGTTATACGTTATACGTTATACGTTATACGTTATACGTTATACGTTATACGTTATACGTTATACGTTATACGTTATACGTTATACGTTATACGTTATACGTTATACGTTATACGTTATACGTTATACGTTATACGTTATACGTTATACGTTATACGTTATACGTTATACGTTATACGTTATACGTCATACGTCATACGTTATACGTTATACGTTATACGTTATACGTTATACGTTATACGTTATAAGTTATACGTTATACGTTATACGTTATACGTTATACGTTATACGTTATACGTTATACTTTAAACGATATTCATTATGCGTTATACGTTATACGTTATACGTTATACGTTATACGTTATACGTTATACGTTATACGTTATACGTTATACGTTATACGTTATACGTTATACGTTATACGTTATACGTTATACGTTATACGTTATACGTTATACGTTATACGTTATACGTTATACGTTATACGTTATACGTTATACGTTATACGTTATACGTTATACGTTATGCGTTATAAGTTATGCGATATTCGTTATACGTTATACGTTATTCGTTATACGTTATGCGATATCCGTTATACGTTATACGTTATACGTTATACGTTTTGCGTTATACGTTATGCGTTATACGTTCTACGTTCTACGTTATACGTTATACGTTATACGTTATACGTTATACGTTATACGTTATACGTTATGCGTTATACGTTATGCGTTATACGTTATACGTTATACGTTATACGTTATACGTTCTACGTTATACGTTATACGTTATACGTTATACGTTATACGTTATACGTTATACGTTATACGTTATACGTTATACGTTATACGTTATGCGTTATACGTTATGCGTTATACGTTATGCGATATTCGTTATACGTTATACGTTATACGTTATACGTTATACGTTATACGTTATGCGATATACGTTATACGTTATACGTTATACGTTATACGTTATACGTTATACGTTATACGTTATACCTTATACCTTATACGTTATACGTTATACGTTATACGTTATACGTTATACGTTATAAGTTATACGTTATACGTTATACGTTATACGTTATACGTTATACGTTATACGTTATACGTTATACGTTATACTTTAAACGATATTCGTTATGCGTTATACGTTATACGTTATACGTTATACGTTATACGTTATACGTTATACGTTATACGTTATACGTTATACGTTATACCTTATACCTTATACGTTATACGTTATACGTTATACGTTATACGTTATACGTTATACGTTATACGTTATACGTTATACGTTATACGTTATACGTTATACGTTATACGTTATACGTTATACGTTATACGTTATACGTTATACGTTATAAGTTATACGTTATACGTTTTGCGTTATACGTTATACGTTATACGTTATACGTTATACGTTATACGTTACACTTTAAACGATATTCGTTATGCGTTATACGTTATACGTTATACGTTATACGTTATACGTTGTACGTTATACGTTATACGTTATACGTTATACGTTATACGTTATGCGTTATACGTTATGCGATATTCGTTATACGTTATACGTTATTCGTTCTACGTTATGCGATATTCGTTATACGTTATACGTTATACGTTATACGTTATACGTTATACGTTATACGTTATACGTTATACGTTATACGTTATACGTTATACGTTATACGTTATACGTTATACGTTATACGTTATACGTTATACATTATACCTTATACCTTATACGTTATACGTTATACGTTATACGTTATACGTTATACTTTAAACGATATTCGTTATGCGTTATACGTTATACGTTATACGTTATACGTTATATGTTATACGTTATACGTTATACGTTATACGTTATACGTTATACCTTATACCTTATACGTTATACGTTATACGTTATACGTTATACGTTATACGTTATACGTTATACGTTATACGTTATACGTTATACGTTATACGTTATACGTTATACGTTATACGTTATACGTTATACGTTATACGTTATACGTTATACCTTATACCTTATACGTTATACGTTATACGTTATACGTTATACGTTATACGTTATACGTTATACGTTATACGTTATACGTTATAAGTTATACGTTATACGTTTTGCGTTATACGTTATACGTTATACGTTATACGTTATACGTTATACGTTATACGTTATACGTTATACGTTATACGTTATACGTTATACGTTATACGTTATACGTTATACGTTATACGTTATACGTTATACGTTATACGTTATACGTTGTACGTTATACGTTATACGTTATACGTTATACGTTGTACGTTATACGTTATGCGTTATACGTTATGCGATATACGTTATACGTTCTACGTTATACGTTATACGTTCTACGTTATACGTTATACGTTATACGTTATACGTTATACGTTATACGTTATACGTTATACGTTATACGTTATACGTTATGCGTTATACGTTATGCGTTATACGTTATGCGATATTCGTTATACGTTATACGTTATACGTTATACGTTATACGTTATACGTTATACGTTATACGTTATACGTTATACGTTGTACGTTATACGTTATACGTTATACGTTATACGTTATACGTTATACGTTGTACGTTATACGTTATGCGTTATACGTTATGCGATATTCGTTATACGTTATACGTTATACGTTATACGTTATACGTTATACGTTATGCGATATACGTTATACGTTATACGTTATACGTTATACGTTCTACGTTATACGTTATACGTTATACGTTATACGTTATACGTTATACGTTATACGTTATACGTTATACGTTATACGTTATACGTTATGCGTTATACGTTATGCGTTATACGTTATGCGATATTCGTTATACGTTATACGTTATTCGTTATACGTTATGCGATATTCGTTATACGTTATACGTTGTACGTTATACGTTATACGTTATACGTTATACGTTATACGTTTTGCGTTATACGTTATGCGTTATACGTTCTACGTTCTACGTTATACGTTATACGTTATACGTTATACGTTATACGTTATACGTTATACGTTATACGTTATACGTTATGCGTTATACGTTATGCGTTATACGTTATGCGATATTCGTTATACGTTATACGTTATACGTTATACGTTATACGTTATACGTTATACGTTATGCGATATACGTTATACGTTATACGTTATACGTTATACGTTATACGTTATACGTTATACGTTATACCTTATACCTTATACGTTATACGTTATACGTTATACGTTATACGTTATAAGTTATACGTTATACGTTATACGTTATACGTTATACGTTATACGTTATACGTTATACGTTATACGTTATACGTTATACGTTATACTTTAAACGATATTCGTTATGCGTTATACGTTATACGTTATACGTTATACGTTATACGTTATACGTTATACGTTATACGTTATACGTTATACGTTATACGTTATACCTTATACCTTATACGTTATACGTTATACGTTATACGTTATACGTTATACGTTATACGTTATACGTTATACGTTATACGTTATACGTTATACGTTATACGTTATACGTTATACGTTATACGTTATAAGTTATACGTTATACGTTTTGCGTTATACGTTATACGTTATACGTTATACGTTATACGTTATACGTTATACGTTATACGTTATACGTTATACCTTATACCTTATACGTTATACGTTATACGTTATACGTTATACGTTATACGTTATACGTTATACGTTATACGTTATAAGTTATACGTTATACGTTATACGTTATACGTTATAAGTTATACGTTATACGTTTTGCGTTATGCGTTATACGTTATACGTTATACGTTATACGTTATACGTTATACGTTATACGTTATACGTTATACGTTATACGTTATACGTTATACGTTATACGTTATACGTTATACGTTATACGTTATACGTTATGCGTTATACGTTATGCGATATTCGTTATACGTTATACGTTATACGTTATACGTTATACGTTATACGTTATACGTTATACGTTATACGTTATACGTTATACGTTATACGTTATACGTTATACGTTATACGTTATACGTTATACGTTATACGTTATACGTTATACGTTATACGTTATACCTTATACCTTATACGTTATACGTTATACGTTATACGTTATACGTTATACGTTATACGTTATACGTTATACGTTATACGTTATAAGTTATACGTTATACGTTTTGCGTTATACGTTATACGTTATACGTTATACGTTATACGTTATACGTTATACGTTATACGTTATACGTTATACGTTATACGTTATACGTTATACGTTATACGTTATACGTTATACGTTATACGTTATACGTTATACGTTATACGTTATACGTTATACGTTATACGTTATACGTTATACGTTATACGTTATACGTTATACGTCATACGTTATACGTTATACGTTATACGTTATACGTTATACGTTATACGTTATAAGTTATACGTTATACGTTATACGTTATACGTTATACGTTATACGTTATACGTTATACTTTAAACGATATTCATTATGCGTTATACGTTATACGTTATACGTTATACGTTATACGTTATACGTTATACGTTATACGTTATACGTTATACGTTATACGTTATACGTTATACGTTATACGTTATACGTTATACGTTATACGTTATACGTTATACGTTATACGTTATACGTTATACGTTATACGTTATACGTTATACGTTATACGTTATACGTTATACGTTATGCGTTATAAGTTATGCGATATTCGTTATACGTTATACGTTATTCGTTATACGTTATGCGATATCCGTTATACGTTATACGTTATACGTTATACGTTTTGCGTTATACGTTATGCGTTATACGTTCTACGTTCTACGTTATACGTTATACGTTATACGTTATACGTTATACGTTATACGTTATACGTTATGCGTTATACGTTATGCGTTATACGTTATGCGATATTCGTTATACGTTATACGTTATACGTTATACGTTATACGTTATACGTTATGCGATATACGTTATACGTTATACGTTATACGTTATACGTTATACGTTATACGTTATACGTTATACCTTATACCTTATACGTTATACGTTATACGTTATACGTTATACGTTATAAGTTATACGTTATACGTTATACGTTATACGTTATACGTTATACGTTATACTTTAAACGATATTCGTTATGCGTTATACGTTATACGTTATACGTTATACGTTATACGTTATACGTTATACGTTATACGTTATACGTATTACGTTATACGTTATACGTTATACCTTATACCTTATACGTTATACGTTATACGTTATACGTTATACGTTATACGTTATACGTTATACGTTATACGTTATACGTTATACGTTATACGTTATAAGTTATACGTTATACGTTTTGCGTTATACGTTATACGTTATACGTTATACGTTATACGTTATACGTTATACGTTATACGTTATACGTTATACGTTATACGTTATACGTTATACGTTATACGTTATACGTTATACGTTATACGTTATACGTTATACGTTATACGTTATACGTTATACGTTATACGTTATACGTTATACGTTATACGTTATACGTTATACGTTATACGTTATACGTTATACGTTATACGTTATACGTTATAAGTTATACGTTATAAGTTATACGTTATACGTTATACGTTATACGTTATACGTTATACTTTAAACGATATTCGTTATGCGTTATACGTTATACGTTATACGTTATACGTTATACGTTATACGTTATACGTTATACGTTATACGTTATACGTTATACGTTATACGTTATACGTTATACGTTATACGTTATACGTTATACGTTATGCGTTATACGTTATGCGATATTCGTTATACGTTATACGTTATACGTTATACGTTATACGTTATACGTTATACGTTATACGTTATACGTTATACGTTATACGTTATACGTTATACGTTATACGTTATACGTTATACGTTATACGTTATACGTTATACCTTATACCTTATACGTTATACGTTATACGTTATACGTTATACGTTATGCGTTATACGTTATGCGATATTCGTTATACGTTATACGTTATACGTTATTCGTTATACGTTATGCGATATTCGTTATACGTTATACGTTATACGTTATACGTTATACGTTATACGTTATAAGTTATACGTTATACGTTATACGTTATACGTTATACGTTATACTTTAAACGATATTCGTTATGCGTTATACGTTATACGTTATACGTTATACGTTATACGTTATACGTTATACGTTATACGTTATACGTTATACGTTATACGTTATACGTTATACGTTATACGTTATACGTTATACGTTATACGTTATACGTTATACGTTATACGTTATACGTTATGCGTTATACGTTATGCGATATTCGTTATACGTTATACGTTATACGTTATACGTTATACGTTATACGTTATACCTTATACCTTATACGTTATACGTTATACGTTATACGTTATACGTTATACGTTATACGTTATACGCTATACGTTATACGTTATACGTTATACGTTATACGTTATACGTTATACGTTATACCTTATACCTTATACGTTATACGTTATACGTTATACGTTATACGTTATACGTTATACGTTATACGTTATACGTTATACGTTATACGTTATACGTTATGCGTTATACGTTATGCGATATTCGTTATACGTTATACGTTATACGTTATACGTTATACGTTATACGTTATACGTTATACGTTATACGTTATACGTTATACGTTATACGTTATACGTTATACGTTATACGTTATACGTTATACGTTATACGTTATACGTTATACGTTATACGTTATACGTTATACGTTATACCTTATACCTTATACGTTATACGTTATACGTTATACGTTATACGTTATACGTTATACGTTATACGTTATACGTTATACGTTATAAGTTATACGTTATACGTTTTGCGTTATACGTTATACGTTATACGTTATACGTTATACGTTATACGTTATACGTTATACGTTATACGTTATACGTTATACGTTATACGTTATACGTTATACGTTATACGTTATACGTTATACGTTATACGTTATACGTTATACGTTATACGTTATACGTTATACGTTATACGTTATACGTTATACGTCATACGTTATACGTTATACGTTATACGTTATACGTTATACGTTATACGTTATAAGTTATACGTTATACGTTATACGTTATACGTTATACGTTATACGTTATACTTTAAACGATATTCATTATGCGTTATACGTTATACGTTATACGTTATACGTTATACGTTATACGTTATACGTTATACGTTATACGTTATACGTTATACGTTATACGTTATACGTTATACGTTATACGTTATACGTTATACGTTATACGTTATACGTTATACGTTATACGTTATACGTTATACGTTATACGTTATACGTTATGCGTTATAAGTTATGCGATATTCGTTATACGTTATACGTTATTCGTTATACGTTATGCGATATCCGTTATACGTTATACGTTATACGTTATACGTTTTGCGTTATACGTTATGCGTTATACGTTCTACGTTCTACGTTATACGTTATACGTTATACGTTATACGTTATACGTTATACGTTATACGTTATGCGTTATACGTTATGCGTTATACGTTATGCGATATTCGTTATACGTTATACGTTATACGTTATACGTTATACGTTATACGTTATGCGATATACGTTATACGTTATACGTTATACGTTATACGTTATACGTTATACGTTATACGTTATACCTTATACCTTATACGTTATACGTTATACGTTATACGTTATACGTTATAAGTTATACGTTATACGTTATACGTTATACGTTATACGTTATACGTTATACTTTAAACGATATTCGTTATACCTTATACGTTATACGTTATACGTTATACGTTATACGTTATACGTTATACGTTATACGTTATACGTTATACGTTATACGTTATACGTTATGCGTTATACGTTATGCGATATTCGTTATACCTTATACCTTATACGTTATACGTTATACGTTATACGTTATACGTTATACGTTATACGTTATACGTTATACGTTATACGTTATACGTTATACGTTATACGTTATAAGTTATACGTTATACGTTTTGCGTTATACGTTATACGTTATACGTTATACGTTATACGTTATACGTTATACGTTATACGTTATACGTTATACGTTATACGTTATACGTTATACGTTATACGTTATACGTTATACGTTATACGTTATACGTTATACGTTATACGTTATACGTTATACGTTATACGTTATACGTTATACGTTATACGTTATACGTTATACGTTATACGTTATACGTTATACGTTATACGTTATAAGTTATACGTTATACGTTATACGTTATACGTTATACGTTATACTTTAAACGATATTCGTTATGCGTTATACGTTATACGTTATACGTTATACGTTATACGTTATACGTTATACGTTATACGTTATACGTTATACGTTATACGTTATACGTTATACGTTATACGTTATACGTTATACGTTATACGTTATACGTTATGCGTTATACGTTATGCGATATTCGTTATACGTTATACGTTATACGTTATACGTTATACGTTATACGTTATACGTTATACGTTATACGTTATACGTTATACGTTATACGTTATACGTTATACGTTATACGTTATACGTTATACGTTATACGTTATACCTTATACCTTATACGTTATACGTTATACGTTATACGTTATACGTTATGCGTTATACGTTATGCGATATTCGTTATACGTTATACGTTATACGTTATTCGTTATACGTTATGCGATATTCGTTATACGTTATACGTTATACGTTATACGTTATACGTTATACGTTATAAGTTATACGTTATACGTTATACGTTATACGTTATACGTTATACTTTAAACGATATTCGTTATGCGTTATACGTTATACGTTATACGTTATACGTTATACGTTATACGTTATACGTTATACGTTATACGTTATACGTTATACGTTATACGTTATACGTTATACGTTATACGTTATACGTTATACGTTATACGTTATGCGTTATACGTTATGCGATATTCGTTATACGTTATACGTTATACGTTATACGTTATACGTTATACGTTATACGTTATACGTTATACGTTATACGTTATACGTTATACGTTATACGTTATACGTTATACGTTATACGTTATACGTTATACGTTATACGTTATACGTTATACGTTATACGTTATACGTTATACCTTATACCTTATACGTTATACGTTATACGTTATACGTTATACGTTATACGTTATACGTTATACGTTATACGTTATAAGTTATACGTTATACGTTTTGCGTTATACGTTATACGTTATACGTTATACGTTATACGTTATACGTTATACGTTATACGTTATACGTTATACGTTATACGTTATACGTTATACGTTATACGTTATACGTTATACGTTATACGTTATACGTTATACGTTATACGTTATACGTTATACGTTATACGTTATACGTTATACGTTATACGTTATACGTTATACGTTATACGTTATACGTTATACGTTATAAGTTATACGTTATACGTTATACGTTATACGTTATACGTTATACGTTATACTTTAAACGATATTCATTATGCGTTATACGTTATACGTTATACGTTATACGTTATACGTTATACGTTATACGTTATACGTTATACGTTATACGTTATACGTTATACGTTATACGTTATACGTTATACGTTATACGTTATACGTTATACGTTATACGTTATACGTTATACGTTATACGTTATACGTTATACGTTATACGTTATACGTTATGCGTTATACGTTATGCGATATTCGTTATACGTTATACGTTATACGTTATGCGTTATACGTTATGCGATATTCGTTATACGTTATACGTTATTCGTTATACGTTATGCGATATTCGTTATACGTTATACGTTATACGTTATACGTTATACGTTATACGTTATACGTTATACGTTATACGTTATACGTTATACGTTATACGTTATACGTTATACGTTATACGTTATACGTTATACGTTATACGTTATACGTTATACGTTATACGTTATACGTTATACGTTATACGTTATACGTTATGCGTTATACGTTATGCGATATTCGTTATACGTTATACGTTATTCGTTATACGTTATGCGATATCCGTTATACGTTATACGTTATACGTTATACGTTATACGTTATACGTTATACGATATACGTTATACGTTATACGTTATACGTTATACGTTATACGTTATAAGTTATACGTTATACGTTATACCTTATACCTTATACCTTATACGTTATACGTTATACGTTATACGTTATACGATATACGTTATGCGTTATACGTTATGCGATATTCGTTATACGTTATACGTTATACGTTATGCGTTATACGTTATGCGATATTCGTTATACGTTATACGTTATTCGTTATACGTTATGCGATATTCGTTATACGTTATACGTTATACGTTATACGTTATACGTTATACGTTATACGTTATACGTTATACGTTATACGTTATACGTTATTCGTTATACGTTATACGTTATGCGATATCCGTTATACGTTATACGTTATACGTTATACGTTATACGTTATACGTTATACGATATACGTTATACGTTATACGTTATACGTTATACGTTATACGTTATACGTTATACGTTATACTTTAAACGATATTCATTATGCGTTATACGTTATACGTTATACGTTATACGTTATACGTTATACGTTATACGTTATACGTTATACGTTATACGTTATACGTTATACGTTATACGTTATACGTTATACGTTATACGTTATACGTTATACGTTATACGTTATACGTTATACGTTATACGTTATACGTTATACGTTATGCGTTATACGTTATGCGATATTCGTTATACGTTATACGTTATACGTTATGCGTTATACGTTATGCGATATTCGTTATACGTTATACGTTATTCGTTATACGTTATGCGATATTCGTTATACGTTATACGTTATACGTTATACGTTATACGTTATACGTTATACGTTATACGTTATACGTTATACGTTATACGTTATACGTTATACGTTATACGTTATACGTTATACGTTATACGTTATACGTTATACGTTATACGTTATACGTTATACGTTATACGTTATACGTTATACGTTATACGTTATACGTTATACGTTATACGTTATACGTTATGCGTTATACGTTATGCGATATTCGTTATACGTTATACGTTATTCGTTATACGTTATGCGATATCCGTTATACGTTATACGTTATACGTTATACGTTATACGTTATACGTTATACGATATACGTTATACGTTATACGTTATACGTTATACGTTATACGTTATAAGTTATACGTTATACGTTATACCTTATACCTTATACCTTATACGTTATACGTTATACGTTATACGTTATAAGTTATACGTTATACGTTATACGTTATACGTTATACGTTATACGTTATACGTTATACGTTATACGTTATACGTTATACGTTAAACGTTATACGTTATACGTTATACGTTATACGTTATACGTTATGCGATATACGTTATACGTTATACGTTATACGTTATACGTTATACGTTATACGTTATACGTTATACGTTATACCTTATACCTTATACGTTATACGTTATACGTTATACGTTATACGTTATAAGTTATACGTTATACGTTATACGTTATACGTTATACGTTATACTTTAAACGATATTCGTTATGCGTTATACGTTATACGTTATACGTTATACGTTATACGTTATACGTTATACGTTATACGTTATACGTTATACGTTATACGTTATACGTTATACGTTATACGTTATACGTTATACCTTATACCTTATACGTTATACGTTATACGTTATACGTTATACGTTATACGTTATGCGTTATACGTTATGCGATATTCGTTATACGTTATACGTTATTCGTTATACGTTATGCGATATTCGTTATACGTTATACGTTATACGTTATACGTTATACGTTATACGTTATACGTTATACGTTATACGTTATACGTTATACGTTATACGTTATACGTTATACGTTATACGTTATACGTTATAAGTTATACGTTATACGTTATACGTTATACGTTATACGTTATACTTTAAACGATATTCGTTATGCGTTATACGTTATACGTTATACGTTATACGTTATACGTTATACGTTATACGTTATACGTTATAAGTTATACGTTATACGTTATACGTTATACGTTATACGTTATACTTTAAACGATATTCGTTATGCGTTATACGTTATACGTTATACGTTATACGTTATACGTTATACGTTATACGTTATACGTTATACGTTATACGTTATACGTTATACGTTATACCTTATACCTTATACCTTATACGTTATACGTTATACGTTATACGTTATACGTTATAAGTTATACGTTATACGTTATACGTTATACGTTATACGTTATACTTTAAACGATATTCGTTATGCGTTATACGTTATACGTTATACGTTATACGTTATACGTTATACGTTATACGTTATACGTTATACGTTATACGTTATACCTTATACCTTATACGTTATACGTTATACGTTATACGTTATACGTTATGCGTTATACGTTATGCGATATTCGTTATACGTTATACGTTATACGTTATACGTTATACGTTATACGTTATACGTTATACGTTATGCGATATACGTTATACGTTATACGTTATACGTTATACGTTATACGTTATACGTTATACGTTATACGTTATACGTTATACGTTATACGTTATACGTTATACGTTATACGTTATACGTTATACGTTATACGTTATAAGTTATACGTTATACGTTTTGCGTTATACGTTATACGTTATACGTTATACGTTATACGTTATACGTTATACGTTATACGTTGTGCGTTATACGTTATGCGATATTCGTTATACGTTATACGTTATTCGTTATACGTTATGCGATATCCGTTATACGTTATACGTTATACGTTATACGTTTTGCGTTATACGTTATGCGTTCTACGTTCTACGTTATACGTTATACGTTATACGTTATACGTTATACGTTATACGTTATACGTTATACGTTATACGTTATACGTTATACGTTATACGTTATACGTTATACGTTATACGTTATACGTTATACGTTATACGTTATACGTTATACGTTATACGTTATACGTTATACGTTATACGTTATACGTTATACGTTATACGTTATACGTTATACGTTATACGTTATACGTTATACGTTATACGTTATACGTTATACGTTATACGTTATACGTTATACGTTATAAGTTATACGTTATACGTTTTGCGTTATCCGTTATACGTTATACGTTATACGTTATACGTTATACGTTATACGTTATACGTTATACGTTATACGTTATACGTTATACGTTATACGTTATACGTTATACGTTATACGTTATACGTTATACGTTATACGTTATACGTTATACGTTATGCGTTATACGTTCTACGTTATACGTTAGAAGTTATACGTTATACGTTATACGTTATACGTTATACGTTATGCGTTATACGTTATGCGATATTCGTTATACGTTATACGTTATTCGTTATACGTTATGCGATATTCGTTATACGTTATACGTTATACGTTATACGTTATACGTTATACGTTATACGTTATACGTTATACGTTATACGTTATACGTTATACGTTATACGTTATACGTTATACGTTATACGTTATACGTTATACGTTATACGTTATACCTTATACCTTATACGTTATACGTTATACGTTATACGTTATACGTTATAAGTTATACGTTATACGTTATACGTTATACGTTATACGTTATACGTTATACGTTATACGTTATACGTTATAGGTTATACGTTATACGTTATACGTTATGCGTTATACGTTATACGTTCTACGTTATACGTTACACTTTAAACGATATTCGTTATGCGTTATACGTTATACGTTATACGTTGTACGTTATACGTTATACGTTATACGTTATACGTTATACGTTATACGTTGTACGTTATACGTTATACGTTATACGTTATACGTTATACGTTGTACGTTATACGTTATGCGTTATACGTTATGCGATATTCGTTATACGTTATACGTTATACGTTATACGTTATACGTTATACGTTATACGTTATACGTTATGCGATATACGTTATACGTTATACGTTATACGTTATACGTTCTACGTTATACGTTATACGTTATACGTTATACGTTATACGTTATACGTTATACGTTATACGTTATACGTTATACGTTATGCGTTATACGTTATGCGTTATACGTTATGCGATATTCGTTATACGTTATACGCTATACGTTATACGTTATACGTTATACGTTATGCGATATACGTTATACGTTATACGTTATACGTTATACGTTATACGTTATACGTTATACGTTATACCTTATACCTTATACGTTATACGTTATACGTTATACGTTATACGTTATACGTTATAAGTTATACGTTATACGTTATACGTTATACGTTATACGTTATACGTTATACGTTATACTTTAAACGATATTCGTTATGCGTTATACGTTATACGTTATACGTTATACGTTATACGTTATACGTTATACGTTATACGTTATACGTTATACGTTATACCTTATACCTTATACGTTATACGTTATACGTTATACGTTATACGTTATACGTTATACGTTATACGTTATACGTTATACGTTATACGTTATACGTTATACGTTATACGTTATACGTTATACGTTATACGTTATAAGTTATACGTTATACGTTTTGCGTTATACGTTATACGTTATACGTTATACGTTATACGTTATACGTTACACTTTAAACGATATTCGTTATGCGTTATACGTTATACGTTATACGTTATACGTTATACGTTGTACGTTATACGTTATACGTTATACGTTATACGTTATACGTTATACGTTATACGTTATGCGTTATACGTTATGCGATATTCGTTATACGTTATACGTTATTCGTTCTACGTTATGCGATATTCGTTATACGTTATACGTTATACGTTATACGTTATACGTTATACGTTATACGTTATACGTTATACGTTATACGTTATACGTTATACGTTATACGTTATACATTATACCTTATACCTTATACGTTATACGTTATACGTTATACGTTATACGTTATACTTTAAACGATATTCGTTATGCGTTATACGTTATACGTTATACGTTATACGTTATATGTTATACGTTATACGTTATACGTTATACGTTATACGTTATACCTTATACCTTATACGTTATACGTTATACGTTATACGTTATACGTTATACGTTATACGTTATACGTTATACGTTATACGTTATACGTTATACGTTATACGTTATACGTTATACGTTATACGTTATACGTTATACGTTATACGTTATACCTTATACCTTATACGTTATACGTTATACGTTATACGTTATACGTTATACGTTATACGTTATACGTTATACGTTATAAGTTATACGTTATACGTTTTGCGTTATACGTTATACGTTATACGTTATACGTTATACGTTATACGTTATACGTTATACGTTATACGTTATACGTTATACGTTATACGTTATACGTTATACGTTATACGTTATACGTTATACGTTATACGTTATACGTTATACGTTATACGTTATACGTTATACGTTATACGTCATACGTTATACGTTATACGTTATACGTTATACGTTATACGTTATACGTTATACGTTATACGTTATAAGTTATACGTTATACGTTATACGTTATACGTTATACGTTATACTTTAAACGATATTCATTATGCGTTATACGTTATACCTTATACCTTATACGTTATACGTTATACGTTATACGTTATACGTTATACGTTATACGTTATACGTTATGCGTTATACGTTATGCGATATTCGTTATACGTTATACGTTATTCGTTATACGTTATGCGATATCCGTTATACGTTATACGTTATACGTTATACGTTTTGCGTTATACGTTATGCGTTATACGTTCTACGTTCTACGTTATACGTTATACGTTATACGTTATACGTTATACGTTATACGTTATACGTTATGCGTTATACGTTATGCGTTATACGTTATGCGATATTCGTTATACGTTATACGTTATACGTTATACGTTATACGTTATACGTTATGCGATATACGTTATACGTTATACGTTATACGTTATACGTTATACGTTATACGTTATACGTTATACGTTATACCTTATACCTTATACGTTATACGTTATACGTTATACGTTATACGTTATACGTTATAAGTTATACGTTATACGTTATACATTATACGTTATACGTTATACGTTATACTTTAAACGATATTCGTTATGCGTTATACGTTATACGTTATACGTTATACGTTATACGTTATACGTTATACGTTATACGTATTACGTTATACGTTATACGTTATACCTTATACCTTATACGTTATACGTTATACGTTATACGTTATACGTTATACGTTATACGTTATACGTTATACGTTATACGTTATACGTTATAAGTTATACGTTATACGTTTTGCGTTATACGTTATACGTTATACGTTATACGTTATACGTTATACGTTATACGTTATACGTTATACGTTATACGTTATACGTTATACGTTATACGTTATACGTTATACGTTATACGTTATACGTTATACGTTATACGTTATACGTTATACGTTATACGTTATACGTTATACGTTATACGTTATACGTTATACGTTATACGTTATACGTTATACGTTATACGTTATACGTTATACGTTATACGTTATAAGTTATACGTTATACGTTATACGTTATACGTTATACTTTAAACGATATTCGTTATGCGTTATACGTTATACGTTATACGTTATACGTTATACGTTATACGTTATACGTTATACGTTATACGTTATACGTTATACGTTATACGTTATACGTTATACGTTATACGTTATACGTTATACGTTATACGTTATACGTTATACGTTATACGTTATACGTTATACGTTATACGTTATACGTTATACGTTATACGTTATACGTTATACGTTATACGTTATACGTTATACGTTATACCTTATACCTTATACGTTATACGTTATACGTTATACGTTATACGTTATACGTTATACGTTATACGTTATACTTTATAAGTTATACGTTATACGTTTTGCGTTATACGTTATACGTTATACGTTATACGTTATACGTTATACGTTATACGTTATACGTTATACGTTATACGTTATACGTTATACGTTATACGTTATACGTTATACGTTATACGTTATACGTTATACGTTATACGTTATACGTTATACGTTATACGTTATACGTTATACGTTATACGTTATACGTTATACGTTATACGTTATACGTTATACGTTATACGTTATACGTTATAAGTTATACGTTATACGTTATACGTTATACGTTATACGTTATACTTTAAACGATATTCATTAGGCGTTATACGTTATACGTTATACGTTATACGTTATGCGATATACGTTATACGTTATACGTTATACGTTATACGTTATACGTTATACGTTATAAGTTATACGTTATACGTTATACGTTATACGTTATACGTTATACGTTATACTTTAAACGATATTCGTTATGCGTTATACGTTATACGTTATACGTTATACGTTATACGTTATACGTTATACGTTATACGTTATACGTTATACGTTATACCTTATACCTTATACGTTATACGTTATACGTTATACGTTATACGTTATACGTTATACGTTATACGTTATACGTTATACGTTATACGTTATACGTTATACGTTATACGTTATACGTTATACGTTATACGTTATACGTTATACGTTATAAGTTATACGTTATACGTTTTGCGTTATACGTTATACGTTATACGTTATACGTTATACGTTATACGTTACACTTTAAACGATATTCGTTATGCGTTATACGTTATACGTTATACGTTATACGTTATACGTTGTACGTTATACGTTATACGTTATACGTTATACGTTATACGTTATACGTTATGCGTTATACGTTATGCGATATTCGTTATACGTTATACGTTATTCGTTCTACGTTATGCGATATTCGTTATACGTTATACGTTATACGTTATACGTTATACGTTATACGTTATACGTTATACGTTATACGTTATACGTTATACGTTATACGTTATACGTTATACGTTATACGTTATACATTATACCTTATACCTTATACGTTATACGTTATACGTTATACGTTATACGTTATACTTTAAACGATATTCGTTATGCGTTATACGTTATACGTTATACGTTATACGTTATATGTTATACGTTATACGTTATACGTTATACGTTATACGTTATACCTTATACCTTATACGTTATACGTTATACGTTATACGTTATACGTTATACGTTATACGTTATACCTTATACCTTATACGTTATACGTTATACGTTATACGTTATACGTTATACGTTATAAGTTATACGTTATACGTTATACATTATACGTTATACGTTATACGTTATACTTTAAACGATATTCGTTATGCGTTATACGTTATACGTTATACGTTATACGTTATACGTTATACGTTATACGTTATACGTATTACGTTATACGTTATACGTTATACCTTATACCTTATACGTTATACGTTATACGTTATACGTTATACGTTATACGTTACACTTTAAACGATATTCGTTATGCGTTATACGTTATACGTTATACGTTATACGTTATACGTTGTACGTTATACGTTATACGTTATTCGTTATACGTTATGCGATATCCGTTATACGTTATACGTTATACGTTATACGTTTTGCGTTATACGTTATGCGTTATACGTTCTACGTTCTACGTTATACGTTATACGTTATACGTTATACGTTATACGTTATACGTTATACGTTATGCGTTATACGTTATGCGTTATACGTTATGCGATATTCGTTATACGTTATACGTTATACGTTATACGTTATACGTTATACGTTATGCGATATACGTTATACGTTATACGTTATACGTTATACGTTATACGTTATACGTTATACGTTATACGTTATACCTTATACCTTATACGTTATACGTTATACGTTATACGTTATACGTTATACGTTATAAGTTATACGTTATACGTTATACATTATACGTTATACGTTATACGTTATACTTTAAACGATATTCGTTATGCGTTATACGTTATACGTTATACGTTATACGTTATACGTTATACGTTATACGTTATACGTATTACGTTATACGTTATACGTTATACCTTATACCTTATACGTTATACGTTATACGTTATACGTTATACGTTATACGTTATACGTTATACGTTATACGTTATACGTTATACGTTATAAGTTATACGTTATACGTTTTGCGTTATACGTTATACGTTATACGTTATACGTTATACGTTATACGTTATACGTTATACGTTATACGTTATACGTTATACGTTATACGTTATACGTTATACGTTATACGTTATACGTTATACGTTATACGTTATACGTTATACGTTATACGTTATACGTTATACGTTATACGTTATACGTTATACGTTATACGTTATACGTTATACGTTATACGTTATACGTTATACGTTATACGTTATACGTTATAAGTTATACGTTATACGTTATACGTTATACGTTATACTTTAAACGATATTCGTTATGCGTTATACGTTATACGTTATACGTTATACGTTATACGTTATACGTTATACGTTATACGTTATACGTTATACGTTATACGTTATACGTTATACGTTATACGTTATACGTTATACGTTATACGTTATACGTTATACGTTATACGTTATACGTTATACGTTATACGTTATACGTTATACGTTATACGTTATACGTTATACGTTATACGTTATACGTTATACGTTATACGTTATACGTTATACCTTATACCTTATACGTTATACGTTATACGTTATACGTTATACGTTATACGTTATACTTTATAAGTTATACGTTATACGTTTTGCGTTATACGTTATACGTTATACGTTATACGTTATACGTTATACGTTATACGTTATACGTTATACGTTATACGTTATACGTTATACGTTATACGTTATACGTTATACGTTATACGTTATACGTTATACGTTATACGTTATACGTTATACGTTATACGTTATACGTTATACGTTATACGTTATACGTTATACGTTATACGTTATACGTTATACGTTATACGTTATACGTTATAAGTTATACGTTATACGTTATACGTTATACGTTATACGTTATACTTTAAACGATATTCATTAGGCGTTATACGTTATACGTTATACGTTATACGTTATGCGATATACGTTATACGTTATACGTTATACGTTATACGTTATACGTTATACGTTATAAGTTATACGTTATACGTTATACGTTATACGTTATACGTTATACGTTATACTTTAAACGATATTCGTTATGCGTTATACGTTATACGTTATACGTTATACGTTATACGTTATACGTTATACGTTATACGTTATACGTTATACGTTATACCTTATACCTTATACGTTATACGTTATACGTTATACGTTATACGTTATACGTTATACGTTATACGTTATACGTTATACGTTATACGTTATACGTTATACGTTATACGTTATACGTTATACGTTATACGTTATACGTTATAAGTTATACGTTATACGTTTTGCGTTATACGTTATACGTTATACGTTATACGTTATACGTTATACGTTACACTTTAAACGATATTCGTTATGCGTTATACGTTATACGTTATACGTTATACGTTATACGTTGTACGTTATACGTTATACGTTATACGTTATACGTTATACGTTATACGTTATGCGTTATACGTTATGCGATATTCGTTATACGTTATACGTTATTCGTTCTACGTTATGCGATATTCGTTATACGTTATACGTTATACGTTATACGTTATACGTTATACGTTATACGTTATACGTTATACGTTATACGTTATACGTTATACGTTATACGTTATACGTTATACGTTATACATTATACCTTATACCTTATACGTTATACGTTATACGTTATACGTTATACGTTATACTTTAAACGATATTCGTTATGCGTTATACGTTATACGTTATACGTTATACGTTATATGTTATACGTTATACGTTATACGTTATACGTTATACGTTATACCTTATACCTTATACGTTATACGTTATACGTTATACGTTATACGTTATACGTTATACGTTATACGTTATACGTTATACGTTATACGTTATACGTTATACGTTATACGTTATACGTTATACGTTATACGTTATACGTTATACCTTATACCTTATACGTTATACGTTATACGTTATACGTTATACGTTATACGTTATACGTTATACGTTATACGTTATACGTTATAAGTTATACGTTATACGTTTTGCGTTATACGTTATACGTTATACGTTATACGTTATACGTTATACGTTATACGTTATACGTTATACGTTATACGTTATACGTTATACGTTATACGTTATACGTTATACGTTATACGTTATACGTTATACGTTATACGTTATACGTTATACGTTATACGTTATACGTTATACGTCATACGTTATACGTTATACGTTATACGTTATACGTTATACGTTATACGTTATAAGTTATACGTTATACGTTATACGTTATACGTTATACGTTATACTTTAAACGATATTCATTATGCGTTATACGTTATACGTTATACGTTATACGTTATACGTTATACGTTATACGTTATACGTTATACGTTATACGTTATACGTTATACGTTATACGTTATACGTTATACGTTATACGTTATACGTTATACGTTATACGTTATACGTTATACGTTATACGTTATACGTTATACGTTATACGTTACACGTTATACGTTATACGTTATACGTTATACGTTATACGTTATACGTTATGCGTTATACGTTATGCGATATTCGTTATACGTTATACGTTATTCGTTATACGTTATGCGATATCCGTTATACGTTATACGTTATACGTTATACGTTTTGCGTTATACGTTATGCGTTATACGTTCTACGTTCTACGTTATACGTTATACGTTATACGTTATACGTTATACGTTATACGTTATGCGTTATACGTTATGCGTTATACGTTATGCGATATTCGTTATACGTTATACGTTATACGTTATACGTTATACGTTATACGTTATGCGATATACGTTATACGTTATACGTTATACGTTATACGTTATACGTTATACGTTATACGTTATACGTTATACCTTATACCTTATACGTTATACGTTATACGTTATACGTTATACGTTATAAGTTATACGTTATACGTTATACGTTATACGTTATACGTTATACGTTATACGTTATACCTTATACCTTATACGTTATACGTTATACGTTATACGTTATACGTTATACGTTATACGTTATACGTTATACGTTATACGTTATACGTTATACGTATTACGTTATACGTTATACGTTATACCTTATACCTTATACGTTATACGTTATACGTTATACGTTATACGTTATACGTTATACGTTATACGTTATACGTTATACGTTATACGTTATAAGTTATACGTTATACGTTTTGCGTTATACGTTATACGTTATACGTTATACGTTATACGTTATACGTTATACGTTATACGTTATACGTTATACGTTATACGTTATACGTTATACGTTATACGTTATACGTTATACGTTATACGTTATACGTTATACGTTATACGTTATACGTTATACGTTATACGTTATACGTTATACGTTATACGTTATACGTTATACGTTATACGTTATACGTTATACGTTATACGTTATACGTTATACGTTATACGTTATACGTTATACGTTATACGTTATACGTTATACGTTATACGTTATACGTTATACGTTATACGTTATACGTTATAAGTTATACGTTATACGTTATACGTTATACGTTATACTTTAAACGATATTCGTTATGCGTTATACGTTATACGTTATACGTTATACGTTATACGTTATACGTTATACGTTATACGTTATACGTTATACGTTATACGTTATACGTTATACGTTATACGTTATACGTTATACGTTATACGTTATACGTTATACGTTATACGTTATACGTTATACGTTATACGTTATACGTTATACGTTATACGTTATACGTTATACGTTATACGTTATACGTTATACGTTATACGTTATACCTTATACCTTATACGTTATACGTTATACGTTATACGTTATACGTTATACGTTATACGTTATACGTTATACGTTATAAGTTATACGTTATACGTTATACTTTAAACGATATTCATTATGCGTTATACGTTATACGTTATACGTTATACGTTATACGTTATACGTTATACGTTATACGTTATACGTTATACGTTATACGTTATACGTTATACGTTATACGTTATACGTTATACGTTATACGTTATACGTTATACGTTATACGTTATACGTTATACGTTATACGTTATACGTTATGCGTTATACGTTATGCGATATTCGTTATACGTTATACGTTATACGTTATGCGTTATACGTTATGCGATATTCGTTATACGTTATACGTTATTCGTTATACGTTATGCGATATTCGTTATACGTTATACGTTATACGTTATACGTTATACGTTATACGTTATACGTTATACGTTATACGTTATACGTTATACGTTATACGTTATACGTTATACGTTAAACGTTATACGTTATACGTTATACGTTATACGTTATACGTTATAAGTTATACGTTATACGTTATACGTTATACGTTATACTTTAAACGATATTCGTTATGCGTTATACGTTATACGTTATACGTTATACGTTATACGTTATACGTTATACGTTATACGTTATACGTTATACGTTATACGTTATACGTTATACGTTATACGTTATACGTTATACGTTATACGTTATACGTTATACGTTATACGTTATGCGTTATACGTTATGCGATATTCGTTATACGTTATTCGTTATACGTTATGCGTTATACGTTATGCGATATTCGTTATACGTTATACGTTATTCGTTATACGTTTTGCGATATTCGTTATACGTTATACGTTATACGTTATACGTTATACGTTATACGTTATACGTTATACGTTATACGTTATACGTTATACGTTATACGTTATACGTTATACGTTATACGTTATACGTTATACGTTATACGTTATACGTTATACGTTATACGTTATACGTTATACGTTATACGTTATACGTTATACGTTATACGTTATACGTTATGCGTTATACGTTATGCGATATTCGTTATACGTTATACGTTATTCGTTATACGTTATGCGATATTCGTTATACGTTATACGTTATACGTTATACGTTATACGTTATACGATATACGTTATACGTTATACGTTATACGTTATACGTTATACGTTATACGTTATACGTTATACGTTATACGTTATACGTTATACGTTATACGTTATACGTTATACGTTATACGTTATACGTTATAAGTTATACGTTATACGTTATACGTTATACGTTATACGTTATACGTTATACTTTAAACGATATTCATTATGCGTTATACGTTATACGTTATACGTTATACGTTATACGTTATACGTTATACGTTATACGTTATACGTTATACGTTATACGTTATACGTTATACGTTATACGTTATACGTTATACGTTATACGTTATACGTTATACGTTATACGTTATACGTTATGCGTTATACGTTATGCGATATTCGTTATACGTTATACGTTATACGTTATGCGTTATACGTTATGCGATATTCGTTATACGTTATACGTTATTCGTTATACGTTATGCGATATTCGTTATACGTTATACGTTATACGTTATACGTTATACGTTATACGTTATACGTTATACGTTATACGTTATACGTTATACGTTATACGTTATACGTTATACGTTATACGTTAAACGTTATACGTTATACGTTATACGTTATACGTTATACGTTATAAGTTATACGTTATACGTTATACGTTATACGTTATACTTTAAACGATATTCGTTATGCGTTATACGTTATACGTTATACGTTATACGTTATACGTTATACGTTATACGTTATACGTTATACGTTATACGTTATACGTTATACGTTATACGTTATACGTTATACGTTATACGTTATACGTTATACGTTATACGTTATACGTTATGCGTTATACGTTATGCGATATTCGTTATACGTTATTCGTTATACGTTATGCGTTATACGTTATGCGATATTCGTTATACGTTATACGTTATTCGTTATACGTTTTGCGATATTCGTTATACGTTATACGTTATACGTTATACGTTATACGTTATACGTTATACGTTATACGTTATACGTTATACGTTATACGTTATACGTTATACGTTATACGTTATACGTTATACGTTATACGTTATACGTTATACGTTATACGTTATACGTTATACGTTATACGTTATACGTTATACGTTATACGTTATACGTTATACGTTATACGTTATGCGTTATACGTTATGCGATATTCGTTATACGTTATACGTTATTCGTTATACGTTATGCGATATTCGTTATACGTTATACGTTATACGTTATACGTTATACGTTATACGATATACGTTATACGTTATACGTTATACGTTATACGTTATAAGTTATACGTTATACGTTATACGTTATACGTTATGCGTTATACGTTATGCGTTATACGTTATGCGATATTCGTTATACGTTATACGTTATTCGTTATACGTTATGCGATATCCGTTATACGTTATACGTTATACGTTATACGTTTTGCGTTATACGTTATGCGTTATACGTTCTACGTTCTACGTTATACGTTATACGTTATACGTTATACGTTATACGTTATACGTTATACGTTATGCGTTATACGTTATGCGTTATACGTTATGCGATATTCGTTATACGTTATACGTTATACGTTATACGTTATAAGTTATACGTTATACGTTATACGTTATACGTTATACGTTATACGTTATACGTTATACGTTATACGTTATACGTTATACGTTATACGTTATGCGTTATACGTTATACGTTATACGTTATGCGTTATACGTTATACGTTATACGTTATACGTTATACGTTATACGTTATACGTTATACGTTATACGTTATACGTTATACGTTATACGTTATACGTTATACGTTATACGTTATACGTTATACGTTATACGTTATACGTTATACGTTATACGTTATACGTTATACGTTATACGTTATACGTTATGCGTTATACGTTATGCGATATTCGTTATACGTTATACGTTATTCGTTATACGTTATGCGATATCCGTTATACGTTATACGTTATACGTTATACGTTTTGCGTTATACGTTATGCGTTATACGTTCTACGTTCTACGTTATACGTTATACGTTATACGTTATACGTTATACGTTATACGTTATACGTTATGCGTTATACGTTATGCGTTATACGTTATGCGATATTCGTTATACGTTATACGTTATACGTTATACGTTATACGTTATACGTTATACGTTATGCGATATACGTTATACGTTATACGTTATACGTTATACGTTATGCGTTATACGTTATGCGATATTCGTTATACGTTATACGTTATTCGTTATACGTTATGCGATATCCGTTATACGTTATACGTTATACGTTATACGTTTTGCGTTATACGTTATGCGTTATACGTTCTACGTTCTACGTTATACGTTATACGTTATACGTTATACGTTATACGTTATACGTTATACGTTATACGTTATACGTTATGCGTTATACGTTATACGTTATACGTTATGCGTTATACGTTATACGTTATACGTTATACGTTATACGTTATACGTTATACGTTATACGTTATACGTTATACGTTATACGTTATACGTTATACGTTATACGTTATACGTTATACGTTATACGTTATACGTTAAACGTTATACGTTATACGTTATACGTTATACGTTATACGTTATAAGTTATACGTTATACGTTATACGTTATACGTTATACTTTAAACGATATTCGTTATGCGTTATACGTTATACGTTATACGTTATACGTTATACGTTATACGTTATACGTTATACGTTATACGTTATACGTTATACGTTATACGTTATACGTTATACGTTATACGTTATACGTTATACGTTATACGTTATACGTTATACGTTATGCGTTATACGTTATGCGATATTCGTTATACGTTATTCGTTATACGTTATGCGTTATACGTTATGCGATATTCGTTATACGTTATACGTTATTCGTTATACGTTTTGCGATATTCGTTATACGTTATACGTTATACGTTATACGTTATACGTTATACGTTATACGTTATACGTTATACGTTATACGTTATACGTTATACGTTATACGTTATACGTTATACGTTATACGTTATACGTTATACGTTATACGTTATACGTTATACGTTATACGTTATACGTTATACGTTATACGTTATACGTTATACGTTATACGTTATACGTTATGCGTTATACGTTATGCGATATTCGTTATACGTTATACGTTATTCGTTATACGTTATGCGATATTCGTTATACGTTATACGTTATACGTTATACGTTATACGTTATACGATATACGTTATACGTTATACGTTATACGTTATACGTTATACGTTATACGTTATACGTTATACGTTATACGTTATACGTTATACGTTATACGTTATACGTTATACGTTATACGTTATACGTTATAAGTTATACGTTATACGTTATACGTTATACGTTATACGTTATACGTTATACTTTAAACGATATTCATTATGCGTTATACGTTATACGTTATACGTTATACGTTATACGTTATACGTTATACGTTATACGTTATACGTTATACGTTATACGTTATACGTTATACGTTATACGTTATACGTTATACGTTATACGTTATACGTTATACGTTATACGTTATGCGTTATACGTTATGCGATATTCGTTATACGTTATACGTTATACGTTATGCGTTATACGTTATGCGATATTCGTTATACGTTATACGTTATTCGTTATACGTTATGCGATATTCGTTATACGTTATACGTTATACGTTATACGTTATACGTTATACGTTATACGTTATACGTTATACGTTATACGTTATACGTTATACGTTATACGTTATACGTTATACGTTAAACGTTATACGTTATACGTTATACGTTATACGTTATACGTTATAAGTTATACGTTATACGTTATACGTTATACGTTATACTTTAAACGATATTCGTTATGCGTTATACGTTATACGTTATACGTTATACGTTATACGTTATACGTTATACGTTATACGTTATACGTTATACGTTATACGTTATACGTTATACGTTATACGTTATACGTTATACGTTATACGTTATACGTTATACGTTATACGTTATGCGTTATACGTTATGCGATATTCGTTATACGTTATTCGTTATACGTTATGCGTTATACGTTATGCGATATTCGTTATACGTTATACGTTATTCGTTATACGTTTTGCGATATTCGTTATACGTTATACGTTATACGTTATACGTTATACGTTATACGTTATACGTTATACGTTATACGTTATACGTTATACGTTATACGTTATACGTTATACGTTATACGTTATACGTTATACGTTATACGTTATACGTTATACGTTATACGTTATACGTTATACGTTATACGTTATACGTTATACGTTATACGTTATACGTTATACGTTATGCGTTATACGTTATGCGATATTCGTTATACGTTATACGTTATTCGTTATACGTTATGCGATATTCGTTATACGTTATACGTTATACGTTATACGTTATACGTTATACGATATACGTTATACGTTATACGTTATACGTTATACGTTATAAGTTATACGTTATACGTTATACGTTATACGTTATGCGTTATACGTTATGCGTTATACGTTATGCGATATTCGTTATACGTTATACGTTATTCGTTATACGTTATGCGATATCCGTTATACGTTATACGTTATACGTTATACGTTTTGCGTTATACGTTATGCGTTATACGTTCTACGTTCTACGTTATACGTTATACGTTATACGTTATACGTTATACGTTATACGTTATACGTTATGCGTTATACGTTATGCGTTATACGTTATGCGATATTCGTTATACGTTATACGTTATAAGTTATACGTTATACGTTATACGTTATACGTTATACGTTATACGTTATACGTTATACGTTATACGTTATACGTTATACGTTATACGTTATGCGTTATACGTTATACGTTATACGTTATGCGTTATACGTTATACGTTATACGTTATACGTTATACGTTATACGTTATACGTTATACGTTATACGTTATACGTTATACGTTATACGTTATACGTTATACGTTATACGTTATACGTTATACGTTATACGTTATACGTTATACGTTATACGTTATACGTTATACGTTATACGTTATACGTTATACGTTATGCGTTATACGTTATGCGATATTCGTTATACGTTATACGTTATTCGTTATACGTTATGCGATATCCGTTATACGTTATACGTTATACGTTATACGTTTTGCGTTATACGTTATGCGTTATACGTTCTACGTTCTACGTTATACGTTATACGTTATACGTTATACGTTATACGTTATACGTTATACGTTATGCGTTATACGTTATGCGTTATACGTTATGCGATATTCGTTATACGTTATACGTTATACGTTATACGTTATACGTTATACGTTATACGTTATGCGATATACGTTATACGTTATACGTTATACGTTATACGTTATGCGTTATACGTTATGCGATATTCGTTATACGTTATACGTTATTCGTTATACGTTATGCGATATCCGTTATACGTTATACGTTCTACGTTCTACGTTATACGTTATACGTTATACGTTATACGTTATACGTTATACGTTATACGTTATACGTTATACGTTATGCGTTATACGTTATACGTTATACGTTATGCGTTATACGTTATACGTTATACGTTATACGTTATACGTTATACGTTATACGTTATACGTTATACGTTATACGTTATACGTTATACGTTATACGTTATACGTTATACGTTATACGTTATACGTTATACGTTATACGTTATACGTTATACGTTATACGTTATACGTTATACGTTATACGTTATAAGTTATACGTTATACGTTATACGTTATCCGTTATACGTTATACGTTATACGTTATCCGTTATACGTTATACGTTATACGTTATACGTTATACGTTATACGTTATACGTAATACGTTATACGTTATACGTTATACGTTATACGTTATACGTTATACGTTATACGTTATACGTTATACGTTATACGTTATACGTTATACGTTATAAGTTATACGTTATACGTTATACGTTATACGTTATACGTTATACGTTATACGTTATACGTTATACGTTATACGTTATACGTTATACGTTATACGTTATACGTTATGCGTTATGCGTTATACGTTATCCGTTATACGTTATACGTTATACGTTATACGTTATACGTTATACGTTATACGTTATACCTTATACCTTATACGTTATACGTTATACGTTATACGTTATACGTTATACGTTATACGTTATACGTTATACGTTATACGTTATACGTTATCCGTTATACGTTATACGTTATACGTTATACGTTATACGTTATACGTTATACGTTATACGTTATACGTTATACGTTATACGTTATAAGTTATACGTTATACGTTATACGTTATACGTTATACGTTATACGTTATACGTTATACGTTATACGTTATACCTTATACCTTATACGTTATACGTTATACGTTATACGTTATGCGTTATACGTTATCCGTTATACGTTATACGTTATACGTTATACGTTATACGTTATACGTTATACGTTATACGTTATACGTTATACGTTATACGTTATACGTTATACGTTATACGTTATACGTTATAAGTTATACGTTATACGTTATACGTTATCCGTTATACGTTATACGTTATACGTTATCCGTTATACGTTATACGTTATACGTTATACGTTATACGTTATACGTTATACGTAATACGTTATACGTTATACGTTATACGTTATACGTTATACGTTATACGTTATACGTTATACGTTATACGTTATACGTTATACGTTATACGTTATAAGTTATACGTTATACGTTATACGTTATACGTTATACGTTATACGTTATACGTTATACTTTATAAGTTATACGTTATACGTTTTGCGTTATACGTTATACGTTATACGTTATACGTTATACGTTATACGTTATACGTTATACGTTATACGTTATACGTTATACGTTATACGTTATACGTTATACGTTATACGTTATACGTTATACGTTATACGTTATACGTTATACGTTATACGTTATACGTTATACGTTATACGTTATACGTTATACGTTATACGTTATACGTTATACGTTATACGTTATAAGTTATACGTTATACGTTATACGTTATACGTTATACGTTATACGTTATACTTTAAACGATATTCATTAGGCGTTATACGTTATACGTTATACGTTATACGTTATGCGATATACGTTATACGTTATACGTTATACGTTATACGTTATACGTTATACGTTATAAGTTATACGTTATACGTTATACGTTATACGTTATACGTTATACGTTATACTTTAAACGATATTCGTTATGCGTTATACGTTATACGTTATACGTTATACGTTATACGTTATACGTTATACGTTATACGTTATACGTTATACGTTATACCTTATACCTTATACGTTATACGTTATACGTTATACGTTATACGTTATACGTTATACGTTATACGTTATACGTTATACGTTATACGTTATACGTTATACGTTATACGTTATACGTTATACGTTATACGTTATACGTTATAAGTTATACGTTATACGTTTTGCGTTATACGTTATACGTTATACGTTATACGTTATACGTTATACGTTACACTTTAAACGATATTCGTTATGCGTTATACGTTATACGTTATACGTTATACGTTATACGTTGTACGTTATACGTTATACGTTATACGTTATACGTTATACGTTATACGTTATGCGTTATACGTTATGCGATATTCGTTATACGTTATACGTTATTCGTTCTACGTTATGCGATATTCGTTATACGTTATACGTTATACGTTATACGTTATACGTTATACGTTATACGTTATACGTTATACGTTATACGTTATACGTTATACGTTATACGTTATACATTATACCTTATACCTTATACGTTATACGTTATACGTTATACGTTATACGTTATACTTTAAACGATATTCGTTATGCGTTATACGTTATACGTTATACGTTATACGTTATATGTTATACGTTATACGTTATACGTTATACGTTATACGTTATACCTTATACCTTATACGTTATACGTTATACGTTATACGTTATACGTTATACGTTATACGTTATACGTTATACGTTATACGTTATACGTTATACGTTATACGTTATACGTTATACGTTATACGTTATACGTTATACGTTATACGTTATACGTTATACCTTATACCTTATACGTTATACGTTATACGTTATACGTTATACGTTATACGTTATACGTTATACGTTATACGTTATACGTTATAAATTATACGTTATACGTTTTGCGTTATACGTTATACGTTATACGTTATACGTTATACGTTATACGTTATACGTTATACGTTATACGTTATACGTTATACGTTATACGTTATACGTTATACGTTATACGTTATACGTTATACGTTATACGTTATACGTTATACGTTATACGTTATACGTCATACGTTATACGTTATACGTTATACGTTATACGTTATACGTTATACGTTATAAGTTATACGTTATACGTTATACGTTATACGTTATACGTTATACTTTAAACGATATTCATTATGCGTTATACGTTATACGTTATACGTTATACGTTATACGTTATACGTTATACGTTATACGTTATACGTTATACGTTATACGTTATACGTTATACGTTATACGTTATACGTTATACGTTATACGTTATACGTTATACGTTATACGTTATACGTTATACGTTATACGTTATACGTTATACGTTACACGTTATACGTTATACGTTATACGTTATACGTTATACGTTATACGTTATGCGTTATACGTTATGCGATATTCGTTATACGTTATACGTTATTCGTTATACGTTATGCGATATCCGTTATACGTTATACGTTATACGTTATACGTTTTGCGTTATACGTTATGCGTTATACGTTCTACGTTCTACGTTATACGTTATACGTTATACGTTATACGTTATACGTTATACGTTATGCGTTATACGTTATGCGTTATACGTTATGCGATATTCGTTATACGTTATACGTTATACGTTATACGTTATACGTTATACGTTATGCGATATACGTTATACGTTATACGTTATACGTTATACGTTATACGTTATACGTTATACGTTATACGTTATACCTTATACCTTATACGTTATACGTTATACGTTATACGTTATACGTTATAAGTTATACGTTATACGTTATACGTTATACGTTATACGTTATACGTTATACGTTATACCTTATACCTTATACGTTATACGTTATACGTTATACGTTATACGTTATACGTTATACGTTATACGTTATACGTTATACGTTATACGTTATACGTATTACGTTATACGTTATACGTTATACCTTATACCTTATACGTTATACGTTATACGTTATACGTTATACGTTATACGTTATACGTTATACGTTATACGTTATACGTTATACGTTATAAGTTATACGTTATACGTTTTGCGTTATACGTTATACGTTATACGTTATACGTTATACGTTATACGTTATACGTTATACGTTATACGTTATACGTTATACGTTATACGTTATACGTTATACGTTATACGTTATACGTTATACGTTATACGTTATACGTTATACGTTATACGTTATACGTTATACGTTATACGTTATACGTTATACGTTATACGTTATACGTTATACGTTATACGTTATACGTTATACGTTATACGTTATACGTTATACGTTATACGTTATACGTTATACGTTATACGTTATAAGTTATACGTTATACGTTATACGTTATACGTTATACTTTAAACGATATTCGTTATGCGTTATACGTTATACGTTATACGTTATACGTTATACGTTATACGTTATACGTTATACGTTATACGTTATACGTTATACGTTATACGTTATACGTTATACGTTATACGTTATACGTTATACGTTATACGTTATACGTTATACGTTATACGTTATACGTTATACGTTATACGTTATACGTTATACGTTATACGTTATACGTTATACGTTATACGTTATACGTTATACGTTATACCTTATACCTTATACGTTATACGTTATACGTTATACGTTATACGTTATACGTTATACGTTATACGTTATAAGTTATACGTTATACGTTATACTTTAAACGATATTCATTATGCGTTATACGTTATACGTTATACGTTATACGTTATACGTTATACGTTATACGTTATACGTTATACGTTATACGTTATACGTTATACGTTATACGTTATACGTTATACGTTATACGTTATACGTTATACGTTATACGTTATACGTTATACGTTATACGTTATACGTTATGCGTTATACGTTATGCGATATTCGTTATACGTTATACGTTATACGTTATGCGTTATACGTTATGCGATATTCGTTATACGTTATACGTTATTCGTTATACGTTATGCGATATTCGTTATACGTTATACGTTATACGTTATACGTTATACGTTATACGTTATACGTTATACGTTATACGTTATACGTTATACGTTATACGTTATACGTTATACGTTATACGTTATACGTTAAACGTTATACGTTATACGTTATACGTTATACGTTATACGTTATAAGTTATACGTTATACGTTATACGTTATACGTTATACTTTAAACGATATTCGTTATGCGTTATACGTTATACGTTATACGTTATACGTTATACGTTATACGTTATACGTTATACGTTATACGTTATACGTTATACGTTATACGTTATACGTTATACGTTATACGTTATACGTTATACGTTATACGTTATACGTTATACGTTATACGTTATGCGTTATACGTTATGCGATATTCGTTATACGTTATTCGTTATACGTTATGCGTTATACGTTATGCGATATTCGTTATACGTTATACGTTATTCGTTATACGTTTTGCGATATTCGTTATACGTTATACGTTATACGTTATACGTTATACGTTATACGTTATACGTTATACGTTATACGTTATACGTTATACGTTATACGTTATACGTTATACGTTATACGTTATACGTTATACGTTATACGTTATACGTTATACGTTATACGTTATACGTTATACGTTATACGTTATACGTTATACGTTATACGTTATACGTTATGCGTTATACGTTATGCGATATTCGTTATACGTTATACGTTATTCGTTATACGTTATGCGATATTCGTTATACGTTATACGTTATACGTTATACGTTATACGTTATACGATATACGTTATACGTTATACGTTATACGTTATACGTTATACGTTATACGTTATACGTTATACGTTATACGTTATACGTTATACGTTATACGTTATACGTTATACGTTATACGTTATAAGTTATACGTTATACGTTATACGTTATACGTTATACGTTATACGTTATACTTTAAACGATATTCATTATGCGTTATACGTTATACGTTATACGTTATACGTTATACGTTATACGTTATACGTTATACGTTATACGTTATACGTTATACGTTATACGTTATACGTTATACGTTATACGTTATACGTTATACGTTATACGTTATACGTTATACGTTATGCGTTATACGTTATGCGATATTCGTTATACGTTATACGTTATACGTTATGCGTTATACGTTATGCGATATTCGTTATACGTTATACGTTATTCGTTATACGTTATGCGATATTCGTTATACGTTATACGTTATACGTTATACGTTATACGTTATACGTTATACGTTATACGTTATACGTTATACGTTATACGTTATACGTTATACGTTATACGTTATACGTTAAACGTTATACGTTATACGTTATACGTTATACGTTATACGTTATAAGTTATACGTTATACGTTATACGTTATACGTTATACTTTAAACGATATTCGTTATGCGTTATACGTTATACGTTATACGTTATACGTTATACGTTATACGTTATACGTTATACGTTATACGTTATACGTTATACGTTATACGTTATACGTTATACGTTATACGTTATACGTTATACGTTATACGTTATACGTTATACGTTATACGTTATACGTTATGCGTTATACGTTATGCGATATTCGTTATACGTTATTCGTTATACGTTATGCGTTATACGTTATGCGATATTCGTTATACGTTATACGTTATTCGTTATACGTTTTGCGATATTCGTTATACGTTATACGTTATACGTTATACGTTATACGTTATACGTTATACGTTATACGTTATACGTTATACGTTATACGTTATACGTTATACGTTATACGTTATACGTTATACGTTATACGTTATACGTTATACGTTATACGTTATACGTTATACGTTATACGTTATACGTTATACGTTATACGTTATACGTTATACGTTATACGTTATACGTTATACGTTATGCGTTATACGTTATGCGATATTCGTTATACGTTATACGTTATTCGTTATACGTTATGCGATATTCGTTATACGTTATACGTTATACGTTATACGTTATACGTTATACGATATACGTTATACGTTATACGTTATACGTTATACGTTATAAGTTATACGTTATACGTTATACGTTATACGTTATGCGTTATACGTTATGCGTTATACGTTATGCGATATTCGTTATACGTTATACGTTATTCGTTATACGTTATGCGATATCCGTTATACGTTATACGTTATACGTTATACGTTTTGCGTTATACGTTATGCGTTATACGTTCTACGTTCTACGTTATACGTTATACGTTATACGTTATACGTTATACGTTATACGTTATACGTTATGCGTTATACGTTATGCGTTATACGTTATGCGATATTCGTTATACGTTATACGTTATACGTTATACGTTATAAGTTATACGTTATACGTTATACGTTATACGTTATACGTTATACGTTATACGTTATACGTTATACGTTATACGTTATACGTTATACGTTATGCGTTATACGTTATACGTTATACGTTATGCGTTATACGTTATACGTTATACGTTATACGTTATACGTTATACGTTATACGTTATACGTTATACGTTATACGTTATACGTTATACGTTATACGTTATACGTTATACGTTATACGTTATACGTTATACGTTATACGTTATACGTTATACGTTATACGTTATACGTTATACGTTATGCGTTATACGTTATGCGATATTCGTTATACGTTATACGTTATTCGTTATACGTTATGCGATATCCGTTATACGTTATACGTTATACGTTATACGTTTTGCGTTATACGTTATGCGTTATACGTTCTACGTTCTACGTTATACGTTATACGTTATACGTTATACGTTATACGTTATACGTTATACGTTATACGTTATGCGTTATACGTTATGCGTTATACGTTATGCGATATTCGTTATACGTTATACGTTATACGTTATACGTTATACGTTATACGTTATACGTTATGCGATATACGTTATACGTTATACGTTATACGTTATACGTTATGCGTTATACGTTATGCGATATTCGTTATACGTTATACGTTATTCGTTATACGTTATGCGATATCCGTTATACGTTATACGTTATACGTTATACGTTTTGCGTTATACGTTATGCGTTATACGTTCTACGTTCTACGTTATACGTTATACGTTATACGTTATACGTTATACGTTATACGTTATACGTTATACGTTATACGTTATGCGTTATACGTTATACGTTATACGTTATGCGTTATACGTTATACGTTATACGTTATACGTTATACGTTATACGTTATACGTTATACGTTATACGTTATACGTTATACGTTATACGTTATACGTTATACGTTATACGTTATACGTTATACGTTATACGTTATACGTTATACGTTATACGTTATACGTTATACGTTATACGTTATACGTTATAAGTTATACGTTATACGTTATACGTTATCCGTTATACGTTATACGTTATACGTTATCCGTTATACGTTATACGTTATACGTTATACGTTATACGTTATACGTTATACGTAATACGTTATACGTTATACGTTATACGTTATACGTTATACGTTATACGTTATACGTTATACGTTATACGTTATACGTTATACGTTATACGTTATAAGTTATACGTTATACGTTATACGTTATACGTTATACGTTATACGTTATACGTTATACGTTATACGTTATACGTTATACGTTATACGTTATGCGTTATACGTTATGCGTTATGCGTTATACGTTATCCGTTATACGTTATACGTTATACGTTATACGTTATACGTTATACGTTATACGTTATACCTTATACCTTATACGTTATACGTTATACGTTATACGTTATACGTTATACGTTATACGTTATACGTTATACGTTATACGTTATCCGTTATACGTTATACGTTATACGTTATACGTTATACGTTATACGTTATACGTTATACGTTATACGTTATACGTTATACGTTATAAGTTATACGTTATACGTTATACGTTATACGTTATACGTTATACGTTATACGTTATACGTTATACGTTATACCTTATACCTTATACGTTATACGTTATACGTTATACGTTATGCGTTATACGTTATCCGTTATACGTTATACGTTATACGTTATACGTTATACGTTATACGTTATACGTTATACCTTATACCTTATACGTTATACGTTATACGTTATACGTTATACGTTATACGTTATCCGTTATACGTTATACGTTATACGTTATACGTTATACGTTATACGTTATACGTTATACGTTATGCGTTATACGTTATGCGTTATACGTTATACGTTATACGTTATACGTTATACGTCATACGTTATACGTTATACGTTATACGTTATACGTTATACGTTATACGTTATACGTTATGCGTTATACGTTATGCGATATTCGTTATACGTTATACGTTATACGTTATACGTTATACGTTATACGTTATACGTTATACGTTATACGTTATACGTTATACGTTATACGTTATACGTTATACGTTATACGTTATACGTTATACGTTATACCTTATACCTTATACGTTATACGTTATACGTTATACGTTATACGTTATACGTTATACGTTATACGTTATACGTTATACGTTATAAGTTATACGTTATACGTTTTGCGTTATACGTTATACGTTATACGTTATACGTTATACGTTATACGTTATACGTTATACGTTATACGTTATACGTTATACGTTATACGTTATACGTTATACGTTATACGTTATACGTTATACGTTATACGTTATACGTTATACGTTATACGTTATACGTTATACGTTATACGTTATACGTTATACGTTATACGTTATACGTTATACGTTATACGTTATACGTTATACGTTATACGTTATACGTTATACGTTATACGTTATACGTTATAAGTTATACGTTATACGTTATACGTTATACGTTATACGTTATACGTTATACTTTAAACGATATTCATTATGCGTTATACGTTATACGTTATACGTTATACGTTATACGTTATACGTTATACGTTATACGTTATACGTTATACGTTATACGTTATACGTTATACGTTATACGTTATACGTTATACGTTATACGTTATACGTTATACGTTATACGTTATACGTTATACGTTATACGTTATACGTTATACGTTATACGTTATACGTTATACGTTATGCGTTATACGTTATGCGATATTCGTTATACGTTATACGTTATACGTTATGCGTTATACGTTATACGTTATACGTTATACGTTATACGTTATACGTTATACGATATACGTTATACGTTATACGTTATACGTTATACGTTATAAGTTATACGTTATACGTTATACGTTATACGTTATGCGTTATACGTTATGCGTTATACGTTATGCGATATTCGTTATACGTTATACGTTATTCGTTATACGTTATGCGATATTCGTTATACGTTATACGTTATACGTTATACGTTATACGTTATACGTTATACGTTATACCTTATACCTTATACGTTATACGTTATACCTTATACGTTATACGTTATAAGTTATACGTTATACGTTATACGTTATACGTTATACGTTATACGTTATACGTTATACGTTATACGTTATACGTTATACGTTATACGTTATGCGTTATACGTTCTACGTTATACGTTATAAGTTATACGTTATACGTTATACGTTATACGTTATACGTTATACGTTATACGTTATACTTTAAACGATATTCGTTATGCGTTATACGTTATACGTTATACGTTATACGTTATACGTTATACGTTATACCTTATACCTTATACGTTATACGTTATACGTTATACGTTATACGTTATAAGTTATACGTTATACGTTATACGTTATACGTTATACGTTATACTTTAAACGATATTCGTTATGCGTTATACGTTATACGTTATACGTTATACGTTATACGTTATACGTTATACGTTATACGTTATACGTTATACGTTATACCTTATACCTTATACGTTATACGTTATACGTTATACGTTATACGTTATGCGTTATACGTTATGCGATATTCGTTATACGTTATACGTTATTCGTTATACGTTATGCGATATTCGTTATACGTTATACGTTATACGTTATACGTTATACGTTATACGTTATACGTTATACGTTATACGTTATACGTTATACGTTATACGTTATACGTTATACGTTATACGTTATACGTTATACGTTATACGTTATACGTTATACGTTATACCTTATACCTTATACGTTATACGTTATACGTTATACGTTATACGTTATACGTTATAAGTTATACGTTATACGTTATACGTTATACGTTATACGTTATACGTTATACGTTATACGTTATACGTTATACGTTATACGTTATACGTTATACGTTATACGTTATACGTTATACGTTATACGTTATACGTTATACGTTATACGTTATACGTTATGCGTTATACGTTCTACGTTATACGTTAGAAGTTATACGTTATACGTTATACGTTATACGTTATACGTTATGCGTTATACGTTATGCGATATTCGTTATACGTTATACGTTATTCGTTATACGTTATGCGATATTCGTTATACGTTATACGTTATACGTTATACGTTATACGTTATACGTTATACGTTATACGTTATACGTTATACGTTATACGTTATACGTTATACGTTATACGTTATACGTTATACGTTATACCTTATACCTTATACGTTATACGTTATACGTTATACGTTATACGTTATAAGTTATACGTTATACGTTATACGTTATACGTTATACGTTATACGTTATACGTTATACGTTATACGTTATACGTTATACGTTATACGTTATACGTTATACGTTATACGTTATACGTTATGCGTTATACGTTCTACGTTATACGTTATGCGTTATACGTTCTACGTTATACGTTATAAGTTATACGTTATACGTTATACGTTATACGTTATACTTTAAACGATATTCGTTATGCGTTATACGTTATACGTTATACGTTATACGTTATACGTTATACGTTATACGTTATACGATATACGTTATACGTTATACGTTATACGTTATACGTTATACGTTATACGTTATACGTTATACGTTATACGTTATGCGTTATACGTTATACGTTATGCGTTATACGTTATGCGATATTCGTTATACGTTATTCGTTATACGTTATGCGTTATACGTTATGCGATATTCGTTATACGTTATACGTTATTCGTTATACCTTTTGCGATATTCGTTATACGTTATACGTTATACGTTATACGTTATACGTTATACGTTATACGTTATACGTTATACGTTATACGTTATACGTTATACGTTATACGTTATACGTTATACGTTATGCGTTATACGTTATGCGATATTCGTTATACGTTATACGTTATTCGTTATACGTTATGCGATATTCGTTATACGTTATACGTTATACGTTATACGTTATACGTTATACGTTATACGTTATACGATATACGTTATACGTTATACGTTATACGTTATACGTTATAAGTTATACGTTATACGTTATACGATATGCGTTATACGTTATGCGTTATACGTTATGCGATATTCGTTATACGTTATACGTTATTCGTTATACGTTATGCGATATTCGTTATACGTTATACGTTATACGTTATACGTTATACGTTATACGTTATACCTTATACCTTATACGTTATACGTTATACGTTATACGTTATACGTTATAAGTTATACGTTATACGTTATACGTTATACGTTATACGTTATACGTTATACGTTATACGTTATACGTTATACGTTATACGTTATACGTTATACGTTATACGTTATACGTTATACGTTATGCGTTATACGTTCTACGTTATACGTTATAAGTTATACGTTATACGTTATACGTTATACGTTATGCGTTATACGTTATGCGATATTCGTTATACGTTATACGTTATTCGTTATACGTTATGCGATATTCGTTATACGTTATACGTTATACGTTATACGTTATACGTTATACGTTATACGTTATACGTTATACGTTATACGTTATACGTTATACGTTATACGTTATACGTTATACCTTATACCTTATACGTTATACGTTATACGTTATACGTTATACGTTATAAGTTATACGTTATACGTTATACGTTATACGTTATACGTTATACGTTATACGTTATACGTTATACGTTATACGTTATACGTTATACGTTATGCGTTATACGTTCTACGTTATACGTTACACTTTAAACGATATTCGTTATGCGTTATACGTTATACGTTATACGTTGTACGTTATACGTTATACGTTATACGTTATACGTTATACGTTATACGTTATACGTTGTACGTTATACGTTATACGTTATACGTTATACGTTATACGTTATACGTTATACGTTTTGCGTTATACGTTATGCGTTATACGTTCTACGTTCTACGTTATACGTTATACGTTATACGTTATACGTTATACGTTATACGTTATACGTTATACGTTATACGTTATACGTTATGCGTTATACGTTATGCGTTATACGTTATGCGATATTCGTTATACGTTATACGTTATACGTTATACGTTATACGTTATACGTTATGCGATATACGTTATACGTTATACGTTATACGTTATACGTTATACGTTATACGTTATACGTTATACGTTATACCTTATACCTTATACGTTATACGTTATACGTTATACGTTATACGTTATAAGTTATACGTTATACGTTATACGTTATACGTTATACTTTAAACGATATTCGTTATGCGTTATACGTTATACGTTATACGTTATACGTTATACGTTATACGTTATACGTTATACGTTATACGTTATACGTTATACCTTATACCTTATACGTTATACGTTATACGTTATACGTTATACGTTATGCGTTATACGTTATGCGATATTCGTTATACGTTATACGTTATTCGTTATACGTTATGCGATATTCGTTATACGTTATACGTTATACGTTATACGTTATACGTTATACGTTATACGTTATACGTTATACGTTATACGTTATACGTTATACGTTATACGTTATACGTTATACGTTATACCTTATACCTTATACGTTATACGTTATACGTTATACGTTATACGTTATAAGTTATACGTTATACGTTATACGTTATACGTTATACGTTATACGTTATACGTTATACGTTATACGTTATACGTTATACGTTATACGTTATACGTTATACGTTATACGTTATACGTTATACGTTATACGTTATGCGTTATACGTTCTACGTTATACGTTAGAAGTTATACGTTATACGTTATACGTTATACGTTATACGTTATACGTTATGCGTTATACGTTATGCGATATTCGTTATACGTTATACGTTATTCGTTATACGTTATGCGATATTCGTTATACGTTATACGTTATACGTTATACGTTATACGTTATACGTTATACGTTATACGTTATACGTTATACGTTATACGTTATACGTTATACGTTATACGTTATACGTTATACGTTATACGTTATACCTTATACCTTATACGTTATACGTTATACGTTATACGTTATACGTTATACGTTATACGTTATACGTTATACGTTATACGTTATACGTTATACGTTATACGTTATACGTTATACGTTATACGTTATACGTTATACGTTATACGTTATACGTTATACGTTATACGTTATACGTTATACGTTATACGTTATACGTTATACGTTATACGTTATACGTTATACGTTATGCGATATTCGTTATACGTTATACGTTATACGTTATACGTTATACGTTATACGTTATACGTTATACGTTATACGTTATACGTTATACGTTATACGTTATACGTTATACGTTATACGTTATACGTTATACGTTATACGTTATACGTTATACGTTATACCTTATACCTTATACGTTATACGTTATACGTTATACGTTATACGTTATGCGTTATACGTTATGCGATATTCGTTATACGTTATACGTTATTCGTTATACGTTATGCGATATTCGTTATACGTTATACGTTATACGTTATACGTTATACGTTATACGTTATACGTTATACGTTATACGTTATACGTTATACGTTATACGTTATACGTTATACGTTATACGTTATACGTTATACCTTATACCTTATACGTTATACGTTATACGTTATACGTTATACGTTATACGTTATAAGTTATACGTTATACGTTATACGTTATACGTTATACGTTATACGTTATACGTTATACGTTATACGTTATACGTTATACGTTATACGTTATACGTTATACGTTATACGTTATACCTTATACCTTATACGTTATACGTTATACGTTATACGTTATACGTTATGCGTTATACGTTATGCGATATTCGTTATACGTTATACGTTATTCGTTATACGTTATGCGATATTCGTTATACGTTATACGTTATACGTTATACGTTATACGTTATACGTTATACGTTATACGTTATACGTTATACGTTATACGTTATACGTTATACGTTATACGTTATACGTTATACGTTATACGTTATACCTTATACCTTATACGTTATACGTTATACGTTATACGTTATACGTTATAAGTTATACGTTATACGTTATACGTTATACGTTATACGTTATACGTTATACGTTATACGTTATACGTTATACGTTATACGTTATACGTTATACGTTATACGTTATACGTTATACGTTATACGTTATACGTTATACGTTATACGTTATACGTTATACGTTATACGTTATACGTTATGCGTTATACGTTATGCGATATTCGTTATACGTTATTCGTTATACGTTATGCGTTATACGTTATGCGATATTCGTTATACGTTATACGTTATTCGTTATACGTTTTGCGATATTCGTTATACGTTATACGTTATACGTTATACGTTATACGTTATACGTTATACGTTATACGTTATACGTTATACGTTATACGTTATACGTTATACGTTATACGTTATACGTTATACGTTATACGTTATACGTTATACGTTATACGTTATACGTTATACGTTATACGTTATACGTTATACGTTATACGTTATACGTTATACGTTATACGTTATACGTTATACGTTATACGTTATACGTTATGCGTTATACGTTATGCGATATTCGTTATACGTTATACGTTATTCGTTATACGTTATGCGATATTCGTTATACGTTATACGTTATACGTTATACGTTATACGTTATACGATATACGTTATACGTTATACGTTATACGTTATACGTTATACGTTATACGTTATACGTTATACGTTATACGTTATACGTTATACGTTATACGTTATACGTTATACGTTATACGTTATACGTTATACGTTATACGTTATACGTTATACGTTATACGTTATGCGATATTCGTTATACGTTATACGTTATACGTTATACGTTATACGTTATACGATATACGTTATACGTTATACGTTATACGTTATACGTTATACGTTATACGTTATACGTTATACGTTATACGTTATACGTTATACGTTATACGTTATACGTTATACGTTATACGTTATACGTTATACGTTATACGTTATACGTTATACGTTATACGTTATGCGATATTCGTTATACGTTATACGTTATACGTTATACGTTATACGTTATACGTTATACGTTATACGTTATACGTTATACGTTATACGTTATACGTTATACGTTATACGTTATACGTTATACGTTATACGTTATACGTTATACGTTATACGTTATACGTTATACCTTATACCTTATACGTTATACGTTATACGTTATACGTTATACGTTATGCGTTATACGTTATGCGATATTCGTTATACGTTATACGTTATTCGTTATACGTTATGCGATATTCGTTATACGTTATACGTTATACGTTATACGTTATACGTTATACGTTATACGTTATACGTTATACGTTATACGTTATACGTTATACGTTATACGTTATACGTTATACGTTATACGTTATACCTTATACCTTATACGTTATACGTTATACGTTATACGTTATACGTTATACGTTATAAGTTATACGTTATACGTTATACGTTATACGTTATACGTTATACGTTATACGTTATACGTTATACGTTATACGTTATACGTTATACGTTATACGTTATACGTTATACGTTATACCTTATACCTTATACGTTATACGTTATACGTTATACGTTATACGTTATGCGTTATACGTTATGCGATATTCGTTATACGTTATACGTTATTCGTTATACGTTATGCGATATTCGTTATACGTTATACGTTATACGTTATACGTTATACGTTATACGTTATACGTTATACGTTATACGTTATACGTTATACGTTATACGTTATACGTTATACGTTATACGTTATACGTTATACGTTATACCTTATACCTTATACGTTATACGTTATACGTTATACGTTATACGTTATAAGTTATACGTTATACGTTATACGTTATACGTTATACGTTATACGTTATACGTTATACGTTATACGTTATACGTTATACGTTATACGTTATACGTTATACGTTATACGTTATACGTTATACGTTATACGTTATACGTTATACGTTATACGTTATACGTTATACGTTATACGTTATGCGTTATACGTTATGCGATATTCGTTATACGTTATTCGTTATACGTTATGCGTTATACGTTATGCGATATTCGTTATACGTTATACGTTATTCGTTATACGTTTTGCGATATTCGTTATACGTTATACGTTATACGTTATACGTTATACGTTATACGTTATACGTTATACGTTATACGTTATACGTTATACGTTATACGTTATACGTTATACGTTATACGTTATACGTTATACGTTATACGTTATACGTTATACGTTATACGTTATACGTTATACGTTATACGTTATACGTTATACGTTATACGTTATACGTTATACGTTATGCGATATTCGTTATACGTTATACGTTATTCGTTATACGTTATGCGATATTCGTTATACGTTATACGTTATACGTTATACGTTATACGTTATACGATATACGTTATACGTTATACGTTATACGTTATACGTTATACGTTATACGTTATACGTTATACGTTATACGTTATACGTTATACGTTATACGTTATACGTTATACGTTATACGTTATAAGTTATACGTTATACGTTATACGTTATACGTTATACGTTATACGTTATACGTTATACTTTAAACGATATTCATTATGCGTTATACGTTATACGTTATACGTTATACGTTATACGTTATACGTTATACGTTATACGTTATACGTTATACGTTATACGTTATACGTTATACGTTATACGTTATACGTTATACGTTATACGTTATACGTTATACGTTATACGTTATACGTTATGCGTTATACGTTATGCGATATTCGTTATACGTTATACGTTATACGTTATGCGTTATACGTTATGCGATATTCGTTATACGTTATACGTTATTCGTTATACGTTATGCGATATTCGTTATACGTTATACGTTATACGTTACACGTTATACGTTATACGTTATACGTTATACGTTATACGTTATACGTTATACGTTATACGTTATACGTTATACGTTATACGTTATACGTTAAACGTTATACGTTATACGTTATACGTTATACGTTATACGTTATAAGTTATACGTTATACGTTATACGTTATACGTTATACTTTAAACGATATTCGTTATGCGTTATACGTTATACGTTATACGTTATACGTTATACGTTATACGTTATACGTTATACGTTATACGTTATACGTTATACGTTATACGTTATACGTTATACGTTATACGTTATACGTTATACGTTATACGTTATACGTTATACGTTATACGTTATGCGTTATACGTTATGCGATATTCGTTATACGTTATTCGTTATACGTTATGCGTTATACGTTATGCGATATTCGTTATACGTTATACGTTATTCGTTATACGTTTTGCGATATTCGTTATACGTTATACGTTATACGTTATACGTTATACGTTATACGTTATACGTTATACGTTATACGTTATACGTTATACGTTATACGTTATACGTTATACGTTATACGTTATACGTTATACGTTATACGTTATACGTTATACGTTATACGTTATACGTTATACGTTATACGTTATACGTTATACGTTATACGTTATACGTTATACGTTATACGTTATGCGTTATACGTTATGCGATATTCGTTATACGTTATACGTTATTCGTTATACGTTATGCGATATTCGTTATACGTTATACGTTATACGTTATACGTTATACGTTATACGATATACGTTATACGTTATACGTTATACGTTATACGTTATAAGTTATACGTTATACGTTATACGTTATACGTTATGCGTTATACGTTATGCGTTATACGTTATGCGATATTCGTTATACGTTATACGTTATTCGTTATACGTTATGCGATATCCGTTATACGTTATACGTTATACGTTATACGTTTTGCGTTATACGTTATGCGTTATACGTTCTACGTTCTACGTTATACGTTATACGTTATACGTTATACGTTATACGTTATACGTTATACGTTATGCGTTATACGTTATGCGTTATACGTTATGCGATATTCGTTATACGTTATACGTTATACGTTATACGTTATAAGTTATACGTTATACGTTATACGTTATACGTTATACGTTATACGTTATACGTTATACGTTATACGTTATACGTTATACGTTATACGTTATACGTTATGCGTTATACGTTATGCGATATTCGTTATACGTTATTCGTTATACGTTATGCGTTATACGTTATGCGATATTCGTTATACGTTATACGTTATTCGTTATACGTTTTGCGATATTCGTTATACGTTATACGTTATACGTTATACGTTATACGTTATACGTTATACGTTATACGTTATACGTTATACGTTATACGTTATACGTTATACGTTATACGTTATACGTTATACGTTATACGTTATACGTTATACGTTATACGTTATACGTTATACGTTATACGTTATACGTTATACGTTATACGTTATACGTTATACGTTATACGTTATACGTTATACGTTATGCGTTATACGTTATGCGATATTCGTTATACGTTATACGTTATTCGTTATACGTTATGCGATATTCGTTATACGTTATACGTTATACGTTATACGTTATACGTTATACGATATACGTTATACGTTATACGTTATACGTTATACGTTATAAGTTATACGTTATACGTTATACGTTATACGTTATGCGTTATACGTTATGCGTTATACGTTATGCGATATTCGTTATACGTTATACGTTATTCGTTATACGTTATGCGATATCCGTTATACGTTATACGTTATACGTTATACGTTTTGCGTTATACGTTATGCGTTATACGTTCTACGTTCTACGTTATACGTTATACGTTATACGTTATACGTTATACGTTATACGTTATACGTTATGCGTTATACGTTATGCGTTATACGTTATGCGATATTCGTTATACGTTATACGTTATACGTTATACGTTATAAGTTATACGTTATACGTTATACGTTATACGTTATACGTTATACGTTATACGTTATACGTTATACGTTATACGTTATACGTTATACGTTATACGTTATACGTTATACGTTATGCGTTATACGTTATACGTTATACATTATGCGTTATACGTTATACGTTATACGTTATACGTTATACGTTATACGTTATACGTTATACGTTATACGTTATACGTTATACGTTATACGTTATACGTTATACGTTATACGTTATACGTTATACGTTATACGTTATACGTTATACGTTATACGTTATACGTTATACGTTATACGTTATACGTTATACGTTATACGTTATACGTTATGCGTTATACGTTATGCGATATTCGTTATACGTTATACGTTATTCGTTATACGTTATGCGATATCCGTTATACGTTATACGTTATACGTTATACGTTTTGCGTTATACGTTATGCGTTATACGTTCTACGTTCTACGTTATACGTTATACGTTATACGTTATACGTTATACGTTATACGTTATACGTTATGCGTTATACGTTATGCGTTATACGTTATGCGATATTCGTTATACGTTATACGTTATACGTTATACGTTATACGTTATACGTTATACGTTATGCGATATACGTTATACGTTATACGTTATACGTTATACGTTATGCGTTATACGTTATGCGATATTCGTTATACGTTATACGTTATTCGTTATACGTTATGCGATATCCGTTATACGTTATACGTTATACGTTATACGTTTTGCGTTATACGTTATGCGTTATACGTTCTACGTTCTACGTTATACGTTATACGTTATACGTTATACGTTATACGTTATACGTTATACGTTATACGTTATACGTTATACGTTATGCGTTATACGTTATACGTTATACGTTATGCGTTATACGTTATACGTTATACGTTATACGTTATACGTTATACGTTATACGTTATACGTTATACGTTATACGTTATACGTTATGCGTTATACGTTATACGTTATACGTTATACGTTATACGTTATACGTTATACGTTATACGTTATACGTTATACGTTATACGTTATACGTTATAAGTTATACGTTATACGTTATACGTTATCCGTTATACGTTATACGTTATACGTTATCCGTTATACGTTATACGTTATACGTTATACGTTATACGTTATACGTAATACGTTATACGTTATACGTTATACGTTATACGTTATACGTTATACGTTATACGTTATACGTTATACGTTATACGTTATACGTTATACGTTATAAGTTATACGTTATACGTTATACGTTATACGTTATACGTTATACGTTATACGTTATACGTTATACGTTATACGTTATACGTTATACGTTATACGTTATACGTTATACGTTATGCGTTATGCGTTATACGTTATCCGTTATACGTTATACGTTATACGTTATACGTTATACGTTATACGTTATACGTTATACCTTATACCTTATACGTTATACGTTATACGTTATACGTTATACGTTATACGTTATACGTTATACGTTATACGTTATACGTTATACGTTATACGTTATACGTTATACCTTATACCTTATACGTTATACGTTATACGTTATACGTTATACGTTATACGTTATAAGTTATACGTTATACGTTATACGTTATACGTTATACGTTATACGTTATACGTTATACGTTATACGTTATACGTTATACGTTATACGTTATACGTTATACGTTATACGTTATACCTTATACCTTATACGTTATACGTTATACGTTATACGTTATACGTTATGCGTTATACGTTATGCGATATTCGTTATACGTTATACGTTATTCGTTATACGTTATGCGATATTCGTTATACGTTATACGTTATACGTTATACGTTATACGTTATACGTTATACGTTATACGTTATACGTTATACGTTATACGTTATACGTTATACGTTATACGTTATACGTTATACGTTATACCTTATACCTTATACGTTATACGTTATACGTTATACGTTATACGTTATAAGTTATACGTTATACGTTATACGTTATACGTTATACGTTATACGTTATACGTTATACGTTATACGTTATACGTTATACGTTATACGTTATACGTTATACGTTATACGTTATACGTTATACGTTATACGTTATACGTTATACGTTATACGTTATACGTTATACGTTATACGTTATGCGTTATACGTTATGCGATATTCGTTATACGTTATTCGTTATACGTTATGCGTTATACGTTATGCGATATTCGTTATACGTTATACGTTATTCGTTATACGTTTTGCGATATTCGTTATACGTTATACGTTATTCGTTATACGTTATGCGATATTCGTTATACGTTATACGTTATACGTTATACGTTATACGTTATACGTTATACGTTATACGTTATACGTTATACGTTATACGTTATACGTTATACGTTATACGTTATACGTTATACGTTATACGTTATACGTTATACGTTATACGTTATACGTTATACGTTATACGTTATACGTTATACGTTATGCGTTATACGTTATGCGATATTCGTTATACGTTATACGTTATTCGTTATACGTTATGCGATATCCGTTATACGTTATACGTTATACGTTATACGTTTTGCGTTATACGTTATGCGTTATACGTTCTACGTTCTACGTTATACGTTATACGTTATACGTTATACGTTATACGTTATACGTTATACGTTATGCGTTATACGTTATGCGTTATACGTTATGCGATATTCGTTATACGTTATACGTTATACGTTATACGTTATACGTTATACGTTATACGTTATGCGATATACGTTATACGTTATACGTTATACGTTATACGTTATGCGTTATACGTTATGCGATATTCGTTATACGTTATACGTTATTCGTTATACGTTATGCGATATCCGTTATACGTTATACGTTATACGTTATACGTTTTGCGTTATACGTTATGCGTTATACGTTCTACGTTCTACGTTATACGTTATACGTTATACGTTATACGTTATACGTTATACGTTATACGTTATACGTTATACGTTATACGTTATGCGTTATACGTTATACGTTATACGTTATGCGTTATACGTTATACGTTATACGTTATACGTTATACGTTATACGTTATACGTTATACGTTATACGTTATACGTTATACGTTATGCGTTATACGTTATACCTTATACCTTATACGTTATACGTTATACGTTATACGTTATACGTTATGCGTTATACGTTATGCGATATTCGTTATACGTTATACGTTATTCGTTATACGTTATGCGATATTCGTTATACGTTATACGTTATACGTTATACGTTATACGTTATACGTTATACGTTATACGTTATACGTTATACGTTATACGTTATACGTTATACGTTATACGTTATACGTTATACGTTATACCTTATACCTTATACGTTATACGTTATACGTTATACGTTATACGTTATAAGTTATACGTTATACGTTATACGTTATACGTTATACGTTATACGTTATACGTTATACGTTATACGTTATACGTTATACGTTATACGTTATACGTTATACGTTATACGTTATACCTTATACCTTATACGTTATACGTTATACGTTATACGTTATACGTTATGCGTTATACGTTATGCGATATTCGTTATACGTTATACGTTATTCGTTATACGTTATGCGATATTCGTTATACGTTATACGTTATACGTTATACGTTATACGTTATACGTTATACGTTATACGTTATACGTTATACGTTATACGTTATACGTTATACGTTATACGTTATACGTTATACGTTATACGTTATACCTTATACCTTATACGTTATACGTTATACGTTATACGTTATACGTTATAAGTTATACGTTATACGTTATACGTTATACGTTATACGTTATACGTTATACGTTATACGTTATACGTTATACGTTATACGTTATACGTTATACGTTATACGTTATACGTTATACGTTATACGTTATACGTTATACGTTATACGTTATACGTTATACGTTATACGTTATACGTTATGCGTTATACGTTATGCGATATTCGTTATACGTTATTCGTTATACGTTATGCGTTATACGTTATGCGATATTCGTTATACGTTATACGTTATTCGTTATACGTTTTGCGATATTCGTTATACGTTATACGTTATACGTTATACGTTATACGTTATACGTTATACGTTATACGTTATACGTTATACGTTATACGTTATACGTTATACGTTATACGTTATACGTTATACGTTATACGTTATACGTTATACGTTATACGTTATACGTTATACGTTATACGTTATACGTTATACGTTATACGTTATACGTTATACGTTATACGTTATACGTTATGCGTTATACGTTATGCGATATTCGTTATACGTTATACGTTATTCGTTATACGTTATGCGATATTCGTTATACGTTATACGTTATACGTTATACGTTATACGTTATACGATATACGTTATACGTTATACGTTATACGTTATACGTTATACGTTATACGTTATACGTTATACGTTATACGTTATACGTTATACGTTATACGTTATACGTTATACGTTATACGTTATAAGTTATACGTTATACGTTATACGTTATACGTTATACGTTATACGTTATACGTTATACTTTAAACGATATTCATTATGCGTTATACGTTATACGTTATACGTTATACGTTATACGTTATACGTTATACGTTATACGTTATACGTTATACGTTATACGTTATACGTTATACGTTATACGTTATACGTTATACGTTATACGTTATACGTTATACGTTATACGTTATACGTTATGCGTTATACGTTATGCGATATTCGTTATACGTTATACGTTATACGTTATGCGTTATACGTTATGCGATATTCGTTATACGTTATACGTTATTCGTTATACGTTATGCGATATTCGTTATACGTTATACGTTATACGTTATACGTTATACGTTATACGTTATACGTTATACGTTATACGTTATACGTTATACGTTATACGTTATACGTTATACGTTATACGTTATACGTTAAACGTTATACGTTATACGTTATACGTTATACGTTATACGTTATAAGTTATACGTTATACGTTATACGTTATACGTTATACTTTAAACGATATTCGTTATGCGTTATACGTTATACGTTATACGTTATACGTTATACGTTATACGTTATACGTTATACGTTATACGTTATACGTTATACGTTATACGTTATACGTTATACGTTATACGTTATACGTTATACGTTATACGTTATACGTTATACGTTATACGTTATACGTTATGCGTTATACGTTATGCGATATTCGTTATACGTTATTCGTTATACGTTATGCGTTATACGTTATGCGATATTCGTTATACGTTATACGTTATTCGTTATACGTTTTGCGATATTCGTTATACGTTATACGTTATACGTTATACGTTATACGTTATACGTTATACGTTATACGTTATACGTTATACGTTATACGTTATACGTTATACGTTATACGTTATACGTTATACGTTATACGTTATACGTTATACGTTATACGTTATACGTTATACGTTATACGTTATACGTTATACGTTATACGTTATACGTTATACGTTATACGTTATACGTTATGCGTTATACGTTATGCGATATTCGTTATACGTTATACGTTATTCGTTATACGTTATGCGATATTCGTTATACGTTATACGTTATACGTTATACGTTATACGTTATACGATATACGTTATACGTTATACGTTATACGTTATACGTTATAAGTTATACGTTATACGTTATACGTTATACGTTATGCGTTATACGTTATGCGTTATACGTTATGCGATATTCGTTATACGTTATACGTTATTCGTTATACGTTATGCGATATCCGTTATACGTTATACGTTATACGTTATACGTTTTGCGTTATACGTTATGCGTTATACGTTCTACGTTCTACGTTATACGTTATACGTTATACGTTATACGTTATACGTTATACGTTATACGTTATGCGTTATACGTTATGCGTTATACGTTATGCGATATTCGTTATACGTTATACGTTATACGTTATACGTTATAAGTTATACGTTATACGTTATACGTTATACGTTATACGTTATACGTTATACGTTATACGTTATACGTTATACGTTATACGTTATACGTTATGCGTTATACGTTATGCGATATTCGTTATACGTTATTCGTTATACGTTATGCGTTATACGTTATGCGATATTCGTTATACGTTATACGTTATTCGTTATACGTTTTGCGATATTCGTTATACGTTATACGTTATACGTTATACGTTATACGTTATACGTTATACGTTATACGTTATACGTTATACGTTATACGTTATACGTTATACGTTATACGTTATACGTTATACGTTATACGTTATACGTTATACGTTATACGTTATACGTTATACGTTATACGTTATACGTTATACGTTATACGTTATACGTTATACGTTATACGTTATACGTTATACGTTATGCGTTATACGTTATGCGATATTCGTTATACGTTATACGTTATTCGTTATACGTTATGCGATATTCGTTATACGTTATACGTTATACGTTATACGTTATACGTTATACGATATACGTTATACGTTATACGTTATACGTTATACGTTATAAGTTATACGTTATACGTTATACGTTATACGTTATGCGTTATACGTTATGCGTTATACGTTATGCGATATTCGTTATACGTTATACGTTATTCGTTATACGTTATGCGATATCCGTTATACGTTATACGTTATACGTTATACGTTTTGCGTTATACGTTATGCGTTATACGTTCTACGTTCTACGTTATACGTTATACGTTATACGTTATACGTTATACGTTATACGTTATACGTTATGCGTTATACGTTATGCGTTATACGTTATGCGATATTCGTTATACGTTATACGTTATACGTTATACGTTATAAGTTATACGTTATACGTTATACGTTATACGTTATACGTTATACGTTATACGTTATACGTTATACGTTATACGTTATACGTTATACGTTATACGTTATACGTTATACGTTATGCGTTATACGTTATACGTTATACATTATGCGTTATACGTTATACGTTATACGTTATACGTTATACGTTATACGTTATACGTTATACGTTATACGTTATACGTTATACGTTATACGTTATACGTTATACGTTATACGTTATACGTTATACGTTATACGTTATACGTTATACGTTATACGTTATACGTTATACGTTATACGTTATACGTTATACGTTATACGTTATACGTTATACGTTATACGTTATGCGTTATACGTTATGCGATATTCGTTATACGTTATACGTTATTCGTTATACGTTATGCGATATCCGTTATACGTTATACGTTATACGTTATACGTTTTGCGTTATACGTTATGCGTTATACGTTCTACGTTCTACGTTATACGTTATACGTTATACGTTATACGTTATACGTTATACGTTATACGTTATGCGTTATACGTTATGCGTTATACGTTATGCGATATTCGTTATACGTTATACGTTATACGTTATACGTTATACGTTATACGTTATACGTTATGCGATATACGTTATACGTTATACGTTATACGTTATACGTTATGCGTTATACGTTATGCGATATTCGTTATACGTTATACGTTATTCGTTATACGTTATGCGATATCCGTTATACGTTATACGTTATACGTTATACGTTTTGCGTTATACGTTATGCGATATTCGTTATACGTTATACGTTATTCGTTATACGTTATGCGATATTCGTTATACGTTATACGTTATACGTTATACGTTATACGTTATACGATATACGTTATACGTTATACGTTATACGTTATACGTTATAAGTTATACGTTATACGTTATACGTTATACGTTATGCGTTATACGTTATGCGTTATACGTTATGCGATATTCGTTATACGTTATACGTTATTCGTTATACGTTATGCGATATCCGTTATACGTTATACGTTATACGTTATACGTTTTGCGTTATACGTTATGCGTTATACGTTCTACGTTCTACGTTATACGTTATACGTTATACGTTATACGTTATACGTTATACGTTATACGTTATGCGTTATACGTTATGCGTTATACGTTATGCGATATTCGTTATACGTTATACGTTATACGTTATACGTTATAAGTTATACGTTATACGTTATACGTTATACGTTATACGTTATACGTTATACGTTATACGTTATACGTTATACGTTATACGTTATACGTTATGCGTTATACGTTATGCGATATTCGTTATACGTTATTCGTTATACGTTATGCGTTATACGTTATGCGATATTCGTTATACGTTATACGTTATTCGTTATACGTTTTGCGATATTCGTTATACGTTATACGTTATACGTTATACGTTATACGTTATACGTTATACGTTATACGTTATACGTTATACGTTATACGTTATACGTTATACGTTATACGTTATACGTTATACGTTATACGTTATACGTTATACGTTATACGTTATACGTTATACGTTATACGTTATACGTTATACGTTATACGTTATACGTTATACGTTATACGTTATACGTTATGCGTTATACGTTATGCGATATTCGTTATACGTTATACGTTATTCGTTATACGTTATGCGATATTCGTTATACGTTATACGTTATACGTTATACGTTATACGTTATACGATATACGTTATACGTTATACGTTATACGTTATACGTTATAAGTTATACGTTATACGTTATACGTTATACGTTATGCGTTATACGTTATGCGTTATACGTTATGCGATATTCGTTATACGTTATACGTTATTCGTTATACGTTATGCGATATCCGTTATACGTTATACGTTATACGTTATACGTTTTGCGTTATACGTTATGCGTTATACGTTCTACGTTCTACGTTATACGTTATACGTTATACGTTATACGTTATACGTTATACGTTATACGTTATGCGTTATACGTTATGCGTTATACGTTATGCGATATTCGTTATACGTTATACGTTATACGTTATACGTTATAAGTTATACGTTATACGTTATACGTTATACGTTATACGTTATACGTTATACGTTATACGTTATACGTTATACGTTATACGTTATACGTTATACGTTATACGTTATACGTTATGCGTTATACGTTATACGTTATACATTATGCGTTATACGTTATACGTTATACGTTATACGTTATACGTTATACGTTATACGTTATACGTTATACGTTATACGTTATACGTTATACGTTATACGTTATACGTTATACGTTATACGTTATACGTTATACGTTATACGTTATACGTTATACGTTATACGTTATACGTTATACGTTATACGTTATACGTTATACGTTATACGTTATACGTTATGCGTTATACGTTATGCGATATTCGTTATACGTTATACGTTATTCGTTATACGTTATGCGATATCCGTTATACGTTATACGTTATACGTTATACGTTTTGCGTTATACGTTATGCGTTATACGTTCTACGTTCTACGTTATACGTTATACGTTATACGTTATACGTTATACGTTATACGTTATACGTTATGCGTTATACGTTATGCGTTATACGTTATGCGATATTCGTTATACGTTATACGTTATACGTTATACGTTATACGTTATACGTTATACGTTATGCGATATACGTTATACGTTATACGTTATACGTTATACGTTATGCGTTATACGTTATGCGATATTCGTTATACGTTATACGTTATTCGTTATACGTTATGCGATATCCGTTATACGTTATACGTTATACGTTATACGTTTTGCGTTATACGTTATGCGTTATACGTTCTACGTTCTACGTTATACGTTATACGTTATACGTTATACGTTATACGTTATACGTTATACGTTATACGTTATACGTTATACGTTATACGTTATGCGTTATACGTTATACGTTATACGTTATGCGTTATACGTTATACGTTATACGTTATACGTTATACGTTATACGTTATACGTTATACGTTATACGTTATACGTTATACGTTATGCGTTATACGTTATACGTTATACGTTATACGTTATACGTTATACGTTATACGTTATACGTTATACGTTATACGTTATACGTTATACGTTATAAGTTATACGTTATACGTTATACGTTATCCGTTATACGTTATACGTTATACGTTATCCGTTATACGTTATACGTTATACGTTATACGTTATACGTTATACGTTATACGTAATACGTTATACGTTATACGTTATACGTTATACGTTATACGTTATACGTTATACGTTATACGTTATACGTTATACGTTATACGTTATACGTTATAAGTTATACGTTATACGTTATACGTTATACGTTATACGTTATACGTTATACGTTATACGTTATACGTTATACGTTATACGTTATACGTTATACGTTATACGTTATGCGTTATGCGTTATACGTTATCCGTTATACGTTATACGTTATACGTTATACGTTATACGTTATACGTTATACCTTATACCTTATACGTTATACGTTATACGTTATACGTTATACGTTATACGTTATACGTTATACGTTATACGTTATACGTTATACGTTATCCGTTATACGTTATACGTTATACGTTATACGTTATACGTTATACGTTATACGTTATACGTTATACGTTATACGTTATACGTTATACGTTATAAGTTATACGTTATACGTTATACGTTATACGTTATACGTTATACGTTATACGTTATACGTTATACGTTATACCTTATACCTTATACGTTATACGTTATACGTTATACGTTATGCGTTATACGTTATCCGTTATACGTTATACGTTATACGTTATACGTTATACGTTATACGTTATACGTTATACCTTATACCTTATACGTTATACGTTATACGTTATACGTTATACGTTATACGTTATCCGTTATACGTTATACGTTATACGTTATACGTTATACGTTATACGTTATACGTTATACGTTATACGTTATACGTTATGCGTTATACGTTATACGTTATACGTTATACGTTATACGTCATACGTTATACGTTATACGTTATACGTTATACGTTATACGTTATACGTTATACGTTATGCGTTATACGTTATGCGATATTCGTTATACGTTATACGTTATACGTTATACGTTATACGTTATACGTTATACGTTATACGTTATACGTTATACGTTATACGTTATACGTTATACGTTATACGTTATACGTTATACGTTATACGTTATACGTTATACGTTATACCTTATACCTTATACGTTATACGTTATACGTTATACGTTATACGTTATACGTTATACGTTATACGTTATACGTTATACGTTATAAGTTATACGTTATACGTTTTGCGTTATACGTTATACGTTATACGTTATACGTTATACGTTATACGTTATACGTTATACGTTATACGTTATACGTTATACGTTATACGTTATACGTTATACGTTATACGTTATACGTTATACGTTATACGTTATACGTTATACGTTATACGTTATACGTTATACGTTATACGTTATACGTTATACGTTATACGTTATACGTTATACGTTATACGTTATACGTTATACGTTATAAGTTATACGTTATACGTTATACGTTATACGTTATACGTTATACGTTATACTTTAAACGATATTCATTATGCGTTATACGTTATACGTTATACGTTATACGTTATACGTTATACGTTATACGTTATACGTTATACGTTATACGTTATACGTTATACGTTATACGTTATACGTTATACGTTATACGTTATACGTTATACGTTATACGTTATACGTTATACGTTATACGTTATACGTTATACGTTATACGTTATACGTTATACGTTATACGTTATGCGTTATACGTTATGCGATATTCGTTATACGTTATACGTTATACGTTATGCGTTATACGTTATACGTTATACGTTATACGTTATACGTTATACGTTATACGATATACGTTATACGTTATACGTTATACGTTATACGTTATAAGTTATACGTTATACGTTATACGTTATACGTTATACGTTATGCGTTATACGTTATGCGTTATACGTTATGCGATATTCGTTATACGTTATACGTTATTCGTTATACGTTATGCGATATTCGTTATACGTTATACGTTATACGTTATACGTTATACGTTATACGTTATACGTTATACCTTATACCTTATACGTTATACGTTATACCTTATACGTTATACGTTATAAGTTATACGTTATACGTTATACGTTATACGTTATACGTTATACGTTATACGTTATACGTTATACGTTATACGTTATACGTTATACGTTATGCGTTATACGTTCTACGTTATACGTTATAAGTTATACGTTATACGTTATACGTTATACGTTATACGTTATACGTTATACGTTATACGTTATACTTTAAACGATATTCGTTATGCGTTATACGTTATACGTTATACGTTATACGTTATACGTTATACGTTATACCTTATACCTTATACGTTATACGTTATACGTTATACGTTATACGTTATAAGTTATACGTTATACGTTATACGTTATACGTTATACGTTATACTTTAAACGATATTCGTTATGCGTTATACGTTATACGTTATACGTTATACGTTATACGTTATACGTTATACGTTATACGTTATACGTTATACGTTATACCTTATACCTTATACGTTATACGTTATACGTTATACGTTATACGTTATGCGTTATACGTTATGCGATATTCGTTATACGTTATACGTTATTCGTTATACGTTATGCGATATTCGTTATACGTTATACGTTATACGTTATACGTTATACGTTATACGTTATACGTTATACGTTATACGTTATACGTTATACGTTATACGTTATACGTTATACGTTATACGTTATACGTTATACCTTATACCTTATACGTTATACGTTATACGTTATACGTTATACGTTATAAGTTATACGTTATACGTTATACGTTATACGTTATACGTTATACGTTATACGTTATACGTTATACGTTATACGTTATACGTTATAGGTTATACGTTATACGTTATACGTTATACGTTATACGTTATACGTTATACGTTATGCGTTATACGTTCTACGTTATACGTTAGAAGTTATACGTTATACGTTATACGTTATACGTTATACGTTATGCGTTATACGTTATGCGATATTCGTTATACGTTATACGTTATTCGTTATACGTTATGCGATATTCGTTATACGTTATTCGTTATACGTTATGCGTTATACGTTATGCGATATTCGTTATACGTTATACGTTATTCGTTATACCTTTTGCGATATTCGTTATACGTTATACGTTATACGTTATACGTTATACGTTATACGTTATACGTTATACGTTATACGTTATACGTTATACGTTATACGTTATACGTTATACGTTATACGTTATGCGTTATACGTTATGCGATATTCGTTATACGTTATACGTTATTCGTTATACGTTATGCGATATTCGTTATACGTTATACGTTATACGTTATACGTTATACGTTATACTTTAAACGATATTCGTTATGCGTTATACGTTATACGTTATACGTTATACGTTATACGTTATACGATATACGTTATACGTTATACGTTATACGTTATACGTTATACGTTATACGTTATACGTTATACGTTATACGTTATACGTTATGCGTTATACGTTATACGTTATGCGTTATACGTTATGCGATATTCGTTATACGTTATTCGTTATACGTTATGCGTTATACGTTATGCGATATTCGTTATACGTTATACGTTATTCGTTATACCTTTTGCGATATTCGTTATACGTTATACGTTATACGTTATACGTTATACGTTATACGTTATACGTTATACGTTATACGTTATACGTTATACGTTATACGTTATACGTTATACGTTATACGTTATGCGTTATACGTTATGCGATATTCGTTATACGTTATACGTTATTCGTTATACGTTATGCGATATTCGTTATACGTTATACGTTATACGTTATACGTTATACGTTATACGTTATACGTTATACGTTATACGATATACGTTATACGTTATACGTTATACGTTATACGTTATAAGTTATACGTTATACGTTATACGATATGCGTTATACGTTATGCGTTATACGTTATGCGATATTCGTTATACGTTATACGTTATTCGTTATACGTTATGCGATATTCGTTATACGTTATACGTTATACGTTATACGTTATACCTTATACCTTATACGTTATACGTTATACGTTATACGTTATACGTTATAAGTTATACGTTATACGTTATACGTTATACGTTATACGTTATACGTTATACGTTATACGTTATACGTTATACGTTATACGTTATACGTTATACGTTATACGTTATACGTTATGCGTTATACGTTCTACGTTATACGTTATAAGTTATACGTTATACGTTATACGTTATACGTTATGCGTTATACGTTATGCGATATTCGTTATACGTTATACGTTATTCGTTATACGTTATGCGATATTCGTTATACGTTATACGTTATACGTTATACGTTATACGTTATACGTTATACGTTATACGTTATACGTTATACGTTATACGTTATACGTTATACGTTATACGTTATACGTTATAAGTTATACGTTATACGTTATACGTTATACGTTATACGTTATACGTTATACGTTATACGTTATACGTTATACGTTATACGTTATACGTTATACGTTATGCGTTATACGTTCTACGTTATACGTTACACTTTAAACGATATTCGTTATGCGTTATACGTTATACGTTATACGTTGTACGTTATACGTTATACGTTATACGTTATACGTTATACGTTATACGTTATACGTTGTACGTTATACGTTATACGTTATACGTTATACGTTATACGTTATACGTTATACGTTTTGCGTTATACGTTATGCGTTATACGTTCTACGTTCTACGTTATACGTTATACGTTATACGTTATACGTTATACGTTATACGTTATACGTTATACGTTATACGTTATACGTTATGCGTTATACGTTATGCGTTATACGTTATGCGATATTCGTTATACGTTATACGTTATACGTTATACGTTATACGTTATACGTTATGCGATATACGTTATACGTTATACGTTATACGTTATACGTTATACGTTATACGTTATACGTTATACGTTATACCTTATACCTTATACGTTATACGTTATACGTTATACGTTATACGTTATAAGTTATACGTTATACGTTATACGTTATACGTTATACGTTATACTTTAAACGATATTCGTTATGCGTTATACGTTATACGTTATACGTTATACGTTATACGTTATACGTTATACGTTATACGTTATACGTTATACGTTATACCTTATACCTTATACGTTATACGTTATACGTTATACGTTATACGTTATGCGTTATACGTTATGCGATATTCGTTATACGTTATACGTTATTCGTTATACGTTATGCGATATTCGTTATACGTTATACGTTATACGTTATACGTTATACGTTATACGTTATACGTTATACGTTATACGTTATACGTTATACGTTATACGTTATACGTTATACGTTATACGTTATACCTTATACCTTATACGTTATACGTTATACGTTATACGTTATACGTTATAAGTTATACGTTATACGTTATACGTTATACGTTATACGTTATACGTTATACGTTATACGTTATACGTTATACGTTATACGTTATACGTTATACGTTATACGTTATACGTTATACGTTATACGTTATACGTTATACGTTATGCGTTATACGTTCTACGTTATACGTTAGAAGTTATACGTTATACGTTATACGTTATACGTTATACGTTATGCGTTATACGTTATGCGATATTCGTTATACGTTATACGTTATTCGTTATACGTTATGCGATATTCGTTATACGTTATACGTTATACGTTATACGTTATACGTTATACGTTATACGTTATACGTTATACGTTATACGTTATACGTTATACGTTATACGTTATACGTTATACGTTATACGTTATACGTTATACGTTATACGTTATACGTTATACCTTATACGTTATACCGTTATACGTTATACGTTATACGTTATACGTTATACGTTATTACGTTATACGTTATACGTTATACGTTATACGTTATACGTTATACGTTATACGTTATACGTTATACGTTATACGTTATACGTTATACGTTATACGTTATACGTTATACGTTATACGTTATACGTTATACGTTATACGTTATACGTTATACGTTATACGTTATACGTTATACGTTATGTTATACGTTATGCGATATTCGTTATACGTTATACGTTATACGTTATACGTTATACGTTATACGTTATACGTTATACGTTATACGTTATACGTTATACGTTATACGTTATACGTTATACGTTATACGTTATACGTTATACGTTATACGTTATACGTTATACGTTATACGTTATACCTTATACCTTATACGTTATACGTTATACGTTATACGTTATACGTTATGCGTTATACGTTATGCGATATTCGTTATACGTTATACGTTATTCGTTATACGTTATGCGATATTCGTTATACGTTATACGTTATACGTTATACGTTATACGTTATACGTTATACGTTATACGTTATACGTTATACGTTATACGTTATACGTTATACGTTATACGTTATACGTTATACCTTATACCTTATACGTTATACGTTATACGTTATACGTTATACGTTATACGTTATAAGTTATACGTTATACGTTATACGTTATACGTTATACGTTATACGTTATACGTTATACGTTATACGTTATACGTTATACGTTATACGTTATACGTTATACGTTATACGTTATACCTTATACCTTATACGTTATACGTTATACGTTATACGTTATACGTTATGCGTTATACGTTATGCGATATTCGTTATACGTTATACGTTATTCGTTATACGTTATGCGATATTCGTTATACGTTATACGTTATACGTTATACGTTATACGTTATACGTTATACGTTATACGTTATACGTTATACGTTATACGTTATACGTTATACGTTATACGTTATACGTTATACGTTATACGTTATACGTTATACCTTATACGTTATACGTTATACGTTATACGTTATACGTTATAAGTTATACGTTATACGTTATACGTTATACGTTATACGTTATACGTTATACGTTATACGTTATACGTTATACGTTATACGTTATACGTTATACGTTATACGTTATACGTTATACGTTATACGTTATACGTTATACGTTATACGTTATACGTTATACGTTATACGTTATACGTTATACGTTATACGTTATACGTTATACGTTATACGTTATACGTTATACCTTATACCTTATACGTTATACGTTATACGTTATACGTTATACGTTATAAGTTATACGTTATACGTTATACGTTATACGTTATACGTTATACGTTATACGTTATACGTTATACGTTATACGTTATACGTTATACGTTATACGTTATACGTTATACGTTATACGTTATGCGTTATACGTTATACGTTCTACGTTATACGTTACACTTTAAACGATATTCGTTATGCGTTATACGTTATACGTTATACGTTGTACGTTATACGTTATACGTTATACGTTATACGTTATACGTTATACGTTATACGTTGTACGTTATACGTTATACGTTATACGTTATACGTTATACGTTTTGCGTTATACGTTATGCGTTATACGTTCTACGTTCTACGTTATACGTTATACGTTATACGTTATACGTTATACGTTATACGTTATACGTTATACGTTATACGTTATGCGTTATACGTTATGCGTTATACGTTATGCGATATTCGTTATACGTTATACGTTATACGTTATACGTTATGCGATATACGTTATACGTTATACGTTATACGTTATACGTTATACGTTATACGTTATACGTTATACGTTATACCTTATACCTTATACGTTATACGTTATGCGTTATACGTTATACGTTATACATTATACGTTATACGTTATACGTTATACGTTATACGTTATACGTTATACGTTATACGTTATACGTTATACGTTATACGTTATACGTTATACGTTATACGTTATACGTTATACGTTATACGTTATACGTTATACGTTATACGTTATACGTTATGCGATATTCGTTATACGTTATACGTTTTACGTTATACGTTATACGTTATACGTTATACGTTATACGTTATACGTTATACGTTATACGTTATACGTTATACGTTATACGTTATACGTTATACGTTATACGTTATACCTTATACCTTATACGTTATACGTTATACGTTATACGTTATACGTTATACGTTATGCGTTATACGTTATGCGATATTCGTTATACGTTATACGTTATTCGTTATACGTTATGCGATATTCGTTATACGTTATACGTTATACGTTATACGTTATACGTTATACGTTATACGTTATACGTTATACGTTATACGTTATACGTTATACGTTATACGTTATACGTTATACGTTATACCTTATACCTTATACGTTATACGTTATACGTTATACGTTATACGTTATACGTTATAAGTTATACGTTATACGTTATACGTTATACGTTATACGTTATACGTTATACGTTATACGTTATACGTTATACGTTATACGTTATACGTTATACGTTATACGTTATACCTTATACCTTATACGTTATACGTTATACGTTATACGTTATACGTTATGCGTTATACGTTATGCGATATTCGTTATACGTTATACGTTATTCGTTATACGTTATGCGATATTCGTTATACGTTATACGTTATACGTTATACGTTATACGTTATACGTTATACGTTATACGTTATACGTTATACGTTATACGTTATACGTTATACGTTATACGTTATACGTTATACGTTATACGTTATACGTTATACGTTATACCTTATACCTTATACGTTATACGTTATACGTTATACGTTATACGTTATAAGTTATACGTTATACGTTATACGTTATACGTTATGCGTTATACGTTATGCGATATTCGTTATACGTTATACGTTATTCGTTCTACGTTATGCGATATTCGTTATACGTTATACGTTATACGTTATACGTTATACGTTATACGTTATACGTTATACGTTATACGTTATACGTTATACGTTATACGTTATACGTTATACGTTATACGTTATACGTTATACGTTATACGTTATACGTTATACGTTATACGTTATACGTTATACGTTATACGTTATACCTTATACCTTATACGTTATACGTTATACGTTATACGTTATACGTTATGCGTTATACGTTATGCGATATTCGTTATACGTTATACGTTATTCGTTATACGTTATGCGATATTCGTTATACGTTATACGTTATACGTTATACGTTATACGTTATACGTTATACGTTATACGTTATACGTTATACGTTATACGTTATACGTTATACGTTATACGTTATACGTTATACGTTATACGTTATACGTTATACGTTATACGTTATACCTTATACCTTATACGTTATACGTTATACGTTATACGTTATACGTTATAAGTTATACGTTATACGTTATACGTTATACGTTATGCGTTATACGTTATGCGATATTCGTTATACGTTATACGTTATTCGTTCTACGTTATGCGATATTCGTTATACGTTATACGTTATACGTTATACGTTATACGTTATACGTTATACGTTATACGTTATACGTTATACGTTATACGTTATACGTTATACGTTATACGTTATACGTTATACGTTATACGTTATACGTTATACCTTATACCTTATACGTTATACGTTATACGTTATACGTTATACGTTATACGTTATACGTTATACGTTATACGTTATACGTTATACGTTATACGTTATACGTTATACGTTATACGTTATACGTTATACGTTATGCGTTATACGTTCTACGTTATACGTTAGAAGTTGTACGTTATACGTTATACGTTATACGTTATACGTTATACGTTATGCGTTATACGTTATGCGATATTCGTTATACGTTATACGTTATTCGTTATACGTTATGCGATATTCGTTATACGTTATACGTTATACGTTATACGTTATACGTTATACGTTATACGTTATACGTTATACGTTATACGTTATACGTTATACGTTATACGTTATACGTTATACGTTATACGTTATACGTTATACGTTATACGTTATACGTTATACGTTATGCGTTATACGTTATACGTTCTACGTTATACGTTACACTTTAAACGATATTCGTTATGCGTTATACGTTATACGTTATACGTTGTACGTTATACGTTATACGTTATACGTTATACGTTATACGTTATACGTTGTACGTTATACGTTATACGTTATACGTTATACGTTTTGCGTTATACGTTATGCGTTATACGTTCTACGTTCTACGTTATACGTTATACGTTATACGTTATACGTTATACGTTATACGTTATACGTTATACGTTATGCGTTATACGTTATGCGTTATACGTTATGCGATATTCGTTATACGTTATACGTTATACGTTATACGTTATACGTTATACGTTATGCGATATACGTTATACGTTATACGTTATACGTTATACGTTATACGTTATACGTTATACGTTATACCTTATACCTTATACGTTATACGTTATACGTTATACGTTATACGTTATAAGTTATACGTTATACGTTATACGTTATACGTTATAAGTTATACGTTATACGTTATACTTTAAACGATATTCGTTATGCGTTATACGTTATACGTTATACGTTATACGTTATACGTTATACGTTATACGTTATACGTTATACCTTATACCTTATACGTTATACGTTATACGTTATACGTTATAAGTTATACGTTATACGTTATACGTTATACGTTATACGTTATACGTTATACGTTATACGTTATACGTTATACGTTATACGTTATACGTTATACGTTATACGTTATACGTTATAAGTTATACGTTATACGTTTTGCGTTATACGTTATACGTTATACGTTATACGTTATACGTTATACGTTACACTTTAAACGATATTCGTTATGCGTTATACGTTATACGTTATACGTTATACGTTATACGTTGTACGTTATACGTTATACGTTATACGTTATACGTTATACGTTATACGTTATGCGTTATACGTTATGCGATATTCGTTATACGTTATACGTTATTCGTTCTACGTTATGCGATATTCGTTATACGTTATACGTTATACGTTATACGTTATACGTTATACGTTATACGTTATACGTTATACGTTATACGTTATACGTTATACGTTATACGTTATACGTTATACGTTATACGTTATACCTTATACCTTATACGTTATACGTTATACGTTATACGTTATACGTTATACTTTAAACGATATTCGTTATGCGTTATACGTTATACGTTATACGTTATACGTTATACGTTATACGTTATACGTTATACGTTATACGTTATACGTTATACGTTATACCTTATACCTTATACGTTATACGTTATACGTTATACGTTATACGTTATACGTTATACGTTATACGTTATACGTTATACGTTATACGTTATACGTTATAAGTTATACGTTATACGTTTTGCGTTATACGTTATACGTTATACGTTATACGTTATACGTTATACGTTATACGTTATACGTTATACGTTATACGTTATACGTTATACGTTATAAGTTATACGTTATACGTTATACGTTATACGTTATACGTTATACTTTAAACGATATTCGTTATGCGTTATACGTTATACGTTATACGTTATACGTTATACGTTATACGTTATACGTTATACGTTATACGTTATACGTTATACGTTATACGTTATACGTTATACGTTATACGTTATACGTTATACGTTATACGTTATACGTTATACGTTATACGTTATACGTTATACGTTATACGTTATAAGTTATACGTTATACGTTATACGTTATACGTTATACGTTATACTTTAAACGATATTCGTTATGCGTTATACGTTATACGTTATACGTTATACGTTATACGTTATACGTTATACGTTATACGTTATACGTTATACGTTATACGTTATACGTTATACGTTATACGTTATACGTTATACGTTATACGTTATACGTTATGCGTTATACGTTATGCGATATTCGTTATACGTTATACGTTATACGTTATACGTTATACGTTATACGTTATACGTTATACGTTATACGTTATACGTTATACGTTATACGTTATACGTTATACGTTAAACGTTATACGTTATACGTTATACGTTATACGTTATACCTTATACCTTATACGTTATACGTTATACGTTATACGTTATACGTTATACGTTATACGTTATACGTTATACGTTATACGTTATACGTTATACGTTATACGTTATAAGTTATACGTTATACGTTTTGCGTTATACGTTATGCGATATTCGTTATACGTTATACGTTATTCGTTATACGTTATGCGATATTCGTTATACGTTATACGTTATACGTTATACGTTATACGTTATACGTTATACGTTATACGTTATACGTTATACGTTATACGTTATACGTTATACGTTATACGTTATACGTTATACCTTATACCTTATACGTTATACGTTATACGTTATACGTTATACGTTATACGTTATAAGTTATACGTTATACGTTATACGTTATACGTTATACGTTATACGTTATACGTTATACGTTATACGTTATACGTTATACGTTATACGTTATACGTTATACGTTATACGTTATACCTTATACCTTATACGTTATACGTTATACGTTATACGTTATACGTTATGCGTTATACGTTATGCGATATTCGTTATACGTTATACGTTATTCGTTATACGTTATGCGATATTCGTTATACGTTATACGTTATACGTTATACGTTATACGTTATACGTTATACGTTATACGTTATACGTTATACGTTATACGTTATACGTTATACGTTATACGTTATACGTTATACGTTATACGTTATACGTTATACGTTATACGTTATACGTTATACGTTATACGTTATACGTTATACGTTATACCTTATACCTTATACGTTATACGTTATACGTTATACGTTATACGTTATAAGTTATACGTTATACGTTATACGTTATACGTTATACGTTATACGTTATACGTTATACGTTATACGTTATACGTTATACGTTATACGTTATACGTTATACGTTATACGTTATGCGTTATACGTTATACGTTCTACGTTATACGTTACACTTTAAACGATATTCGTTATGCGTTATACGTTATACGTTATACGTTGTACGTTATACGTTATACGTTATACGTTATACGTTATACGTTATACGTTATACGTTGTACGTTATACGTTATACGTTATACGTTATACGTTATACGTTTTGCGTTATACGTTATGCGTTATACGTTCTACGTTCTACGTTATACGTTATACGTTATACGTTATACGTTATACGTTATACGTTATACGTTATACGTTATACGTTATGCGTTATACGTTATGCGTTATACGTTATGCGATATTCGTTATACGTTATACGTTATACGTTATACGTTATGCGATATACGTTATACGTTATACGTTATACGTTATACGTTATACGTTATACGTTATACGTTATACGTTATACCTTATACCTTATACGTTATACGTTATGCGTTATACGTTATACGTTATACATTATACGTTATACGTTATACGTTATACGTTATACGTTATACGTTATACGTTATACGTTATACGTTATACGTTATACGTTATACGTTATACGTTATACGTTATACGTTATACGTTATACGTTATACGTTATACGTTATACGTTATACGTTATGCGATATTCGTTATACGTTATACGTTTTACGTTATACGTTATACGTTATACGTTATACGTTATACGTTATACGTTATACGTTATACGTTATACGTTATACGTTATACGTTATACGTTATACGTTATACGTTATACCTTATACCTTATACGTTATACGTTATACGTTATACGTTATACGTTATACGTTATGCGTTATACGTTATGCGATATTCGTTATACGTTATACGTTATTCGTTATACGTTATGCGATATTCGTTATACGTTATACGTTATACGTTATACGTTATACGTTATACGTTATACGTTATACGTTATACGTTATACGTTATACGTTATACGTTATACGTTATACGTTATACGTTATACCTTATACCTTATACGTTATACGTTATACGTTATACGTTATACGTTATACGTTATAAGTTATACGTTATACGTTATACGTTATACGTTATACGTTATACGTTATACGTTATACGTTATACGTTATACGTTATACGTTATACGTTATACGTTATACGTTATACGTTATACCTTATACCTTATACGTTATACGTTATACGTTATACGTTATACGTTATGCGTTATACGTTATGCGATATTCGTTATACGTTATACGTTATTCGTTATACGTTATGCGATATTCGTTATACGTTATACGTTATACGTTATACGTTATACGTTATACGTTATACGTTATACGTTATACGTTATACGTTATACGTTATACGTTATACGTTATACGTTATACGTTATACGTTATACGTTATACGTTATACGTTATACCTTATACCTTATACGTTATACGTTATACGTTATACGTTATACGTTATAAGTTATACGTTATACGTTATACGTTATACGTTATGCGTTATACGTTATGCGATATTCGTTATACGTTATACGTTATTCGTTCTACGTTATGCGATATTCGTTATACGTTATACGTTATACGTTATACGTTATACGTTATACGTTATACGTTATACGTTATACGTTATACGTTATACGTTATACGTTATACGTTATACGTTATACGTTATACGTTATACGTTATACGTTATACGTTATACGTTATACGTTATACGTTATACGTTATACGTTATACCTTATACCTTATACGTTATACGTTATACGTTATACGTTATACGTTATGCGTTATACGTTATGCGATATTCGTTATACGTTATACGTTATTCGTTATACGTTATGCGATATTCGTTATACGTTATACGTTATACGTTATACGTTATACGTTATACGTTATACGTTATACGTTATACGTTATACGTTATACGTTATACGTTATACGTTATACGTTATACGTTATACGTTATACGTTATACGTTATACGTTATACGTTATACCTTATACCTTATACGTTATACGTTATACGTTATACGTTATACGTTATAAGTTATACGTTATACGTTATACGTTATACGTTATGCGTTATACGTTATGCGATATTCGTTATACGTTATACGTTATTCGTTCTACGTTATGCGATATTCGTTATACGTTATACGTTATACGTTATACGTTATACGTTATACGTTATACGTTATACGTTATACGTTATACGTTATACGTTATACGTTATACGTTATACGTTATACGTTATACGTTATACGTTATACGTTATACCTTATACCTTATACGTTATACGTTATACGTTATACGTTATACGTTATACGTTATACGTTATACGTTATACGTTATACGTTATACGTTATACGTTATACGTTATACGTTATACGTTATACGTTATACGTTATACGTTATGCGTTATACGTTCTACGTTATACGTTAGAAGTTGTACGTTATACGTTATACGTTATACGTTATACGTTATACGTTATGCGTTATACGTTATGCGATATTCGTTATACGTTATACGTTATTCGTTATACGTTATGCGATATTCGTTATACGTTATACGTTATACGTTATACGTTATACGTTATACGTTATACGTTATACGTTATACGTTATACGTTATACGTTATACCTTATACCTTATACCTTATACGTTATACGTTATACGTTATACGTTATACCTTATACCTTATACGTTATACGTTATACGTTATACGTTATACGTTATAAGTTATACGTTATACGTTATACGTTATACGTTATACGTTATACGTTATACGTTATACGTTATACGTTATACGTTATACGTTATACGTTATACGTTATACGTTATACGTTATACGTTATACGTTATGCGTTATACGTTATACGTTCTACGTTATACGTTACACTTTAAACGATATTCGTTATGCGTTATACGTTATACGTTATACGTTGTACGTTATACGTTATACGTTATACGTTATACGTTATACGTTATACGTTGTACGTTATACGTTATACGTTATACGTTATACGTTTTGCGTTATACGTTATGCGTTATACGTTCTACGTTCTACGTTATACGTTATACGTTATACGTTATACGTTATACGTTATACGTTATACGTTATACGTTATGCGTTATACGTTATGCGTTATACGTTATGCGATATTCGTTATACGTTATACGTTATACGTTATACGTTATACGTTATACGTTATGCGATATACGTTATACGTTATACGTTATACGTTATACGTTATACGTTATACGTTATACGTTATACCTTATACCTTATACGTTATACGTTATACGTTATACGTTATACGTTATAAGTTATACGTTATACGTTATACGTTATACGTTATAAGTTATACGTTATACGTTATACTTTAAACGATATTCGTTATGCGTTATACGTTATACGTTATACGTTATACGTTATACGTTATACGTTATACGTTATACGTTATACCTTATACCTTATACGTTATACGTTATACGTTATACGTTATAAGTTATACGTTATACGTTATACGTTATACGTTATACGTTATACGTTATACGTTATACGTTATACGTTATACGTTATACGTTATACGTTATACGTTATACGTTATAAGTTATACGTTATACGTTTTGCGTTATACGTTATACGTTATACGTTATACGTTATACGTTATACGTTACACTTTAAACGATATTCGTTATGCGTTATACGTTATACGTTATACGTTATACGTTATACGTTGTACGTTATACGTTATACGTTATACGTTATACGTTATACGTTATACGTTATGCGTTATACGTTATGCGATATTCGTTATACGTTATACGTTATTCGTTCTACGTTATGCGATATTCGTTATACGTTATACGTTATACGTTATACGTTATACGTTATACGTTATACGTTATACGTTATACGTTATACGTTATACGTTATACGTTATACGTTATACGTTATACGTTATACCTTATACCTTATACGTTATACGTTATACGTTATACGTTATACGTTATACTTTAAACGATATTCGTTATGCGTTATACGTTATACGTTATACGTTATACGTTATACGTTATACGTTATACGTTATACGTTATACGTTATACGTTATACGTTATACCTTATACCTTATACGTTATACGTTATACGTTATACGTTATACGTTATACGTTATACGTTATACGTTATACGTTATACGTTATACGTTATACGTTATACGTTATACGTTATACGTTATACGTTATACGTTATACGTTATACGTTATACGTTATACGTTATACCTTATACCTTATACGTTATACGTTATACGTTATACGTTATACGTTATGCGTTATACGTTATGCGATATTCGTTATACGTTATACGTTATTCGTTATACGTTATGCGATATTCGTTATACGTTATACGTTATACGTTATACGTTATACGTTATACGTTATACGTTATACGTTATACGTTATACGTTATACGTTATACGTTATACGTTATACGTTATACGTTATACGTTATACGTTATACGTTATACGTTATACGTTATACCTTATACCTTATACGTTATACGTTATACGTTATACGTTATACGTTATAAGTTATACGTTATACGTTATACGTTATACGTTATGCGTTATACGTTATGCGATATTCGTTATACGTTATACGTTATTCGTTCTACGTTATGCGATATTCGTTATACGTTATACGTTATACGTTATACGTTATACGTTATACGTTATACGTTATACGTTATACGTTATACGTTATACGTTATACGTTATACGTTATACGTTATACGTTATACGTTATACGTTATACGTTATACCTTATACCTTATACGTTATACGTTATACGTTATACGTTATACGTTATACGTTATACGTTATACGTTATACGTTATACGTTATACGTTATACGTTATACGTTATACGTTATACGTTATACGTTATACGTTATACGTTATGCGTTATACGTTCTACGTTATACGTTAGAAGTTGTACGTTATACGTTATACGTTATACGTTATACGTTATACGTTATGCGTTATACGTTATGCGATATTCGTTATACGTTATACGTTATTCGTTATACGTTATGCGATATTCGTTATACGTTATACGTTATACGTTATACGTTATACGTTATACGTTATACGTTATACGTTATACGTTATACGTTATACGTTATACCTTATACCTTATACCTTATACGTTATACGTTATACGTTATACGTTATACCTTATACCTTATACGTTATACGTTATACGTTATACGTTATACGTTATAAGTTATACGTTATACGTTATACGTTATACGTTATACGTTATACGTTATACGTTATACGTTATACGTTATACGTTATACGTTATACGTTATACGTTATACGTTATACGTTATACGTTATACGTTATGCGTTATACGTTATACGTTCTACGTTATACGTTACACTTTAAACGATATTCGTTATGCGTTATACGTTATACGTTATACGTTGTACGTTATACGTTATACGTTATACGTTATACGTTATACGTTATACGTTGTACGTTATACGTTATACGTTATACGTTATACGTTTTGCGTTATACGTTATGCGTTATACGTTCTACGTTCTACGTTATACGTTATACGTTATACGTTATACGTTATACGTTATACGTTATACGTTATACGTTATGCGTTATACGTTATGCGTTATACGTTATGCGATATTCGTTATACGTTATACGTTATACGTTATACGTTATACGTTATGCGATATACGTTATACGTTATACGTTATACGTTATACGTTATACGTTATACGTTATACGTTATACCTTATACCTTATACGTTATACGTTATACGTTATACGTTATACGTTATAAGTTATACGTTATACGTTATACGTTATACGTTATAAGTTATACGTTATACGTTATACTTTAAACGATATTCGTTATGCGTTATACGTTATACGTTATACGTTATACGTTATACGTTATACGTTATACGTTATACGTTATACGTTATACCTTATACCTTATACGTTATACGTTATACGTTATACGTTATAAGTTATACGTTATACGTTATACGTTATACGTTATACGTTATACGTTATACGTTATACGTTATACGTTATACGTTATACGTTATACGTTATACGTTATACGTTATAAGTTATACGTTATACGTTTTGCGTTATACGTTATACGTTATACGTTATACGTTATACGTTATACGTTACACTTTAAACGATATTCGTTATGCGTTATACGTTATACGTTATACGTTATACGTTATACGTTGTACGTTATACGTTATACGTTATACGTTATACGTTATACGTTATACGTTATGCGTTATACGTTATGCGATATTCGTTATACGTTATACGTTATTCGTTCTACGTTATGCGATATTCGTTATACGTTATACGTTATACGTTATACGTTATACGTTATACGTTATACGTTATACGTTATACGTTATACGTTATACGTTATACGTTATACGTTATACGTTATACGTTATACCTTATACCTTATACGTTATACGTTATACGTTATACGTTATACGTTATACTTTAAACGATATTCGTTATGCGTTATACGTTATACGTTATACGTTATACGTTATACGTTATACGTTATACGTTATACGTTATACGTTATACGTTATACGTTATACCTTATACCTTATACGTTATACGTTATACGTTATACGTTATACGTTATACGTTATACGTTATACGTTATACGTTATACGTTATACGTTATACGTTATACGTTATAAGTTATACGTTATACGTTTTGCGTTATACGTTATACGTTATACGTTATACGTTATACGTTATACGTTATACGTTATACGTTATACGTTATACGTTATACGTTATACGTTATAAGTTATACGTTATACGTTATACGTTATACGTTATACGTTATACTTTAAACGATATTCGTTATGCGTTATACGTTATACGTTATACGTTATACGTTATACGTTATACGTTATACGTTATACGTTATACGTTATACGTTATACGTTATACGTTATACGTTATACGTTATACGTTATACGTTATACGTTATACGTTATACGTTATACGTTATACGTTATACGTTATACGTTATACGTTATACGTTATACGTTATAAGTTATACGTTATACGTTATACGTTATACGTTATACGTTATACTTTAAACGATATTCGTTATGCGTTATACGTTATACGTTATACGTTATACGTTATACGTTATACGTTATACGTTATACGTTATACGTTATACGTTATACGTTATACGTTATACGTTATACGTTATACGTTATACGTTATACGTTATACGTTATACGTTATGCGTTATACGTTATGCGATATTCGTTATACGTTATACGTTATACGTTATACGTTATACGTTATACGTTATACGTTATACGTTATACGTTATACGTTATACGTTATACGTTATACGTTATACGTTAAACGTTATACGTTATACGTTATACGTTATACGTTATACCTTATACCTTATACGTTATACGTTATACGTTATACGTTATACGTTATACGTTATACGTTATACGTTATACGTTATACGTTATACGTTATACGTTATACGTTATAAGTTATACGTTATACGTTTTGCGTTATACGTTATGCGATATTCGTTATACGTTATACGTTATTCGTTATACGTTATGCGATATTCGTTATACGTTATACGTTATACGTTATACGTTATACGTTATACGTTATACGTTATACGTTATACGTTATACGTTATACGTTATACGTTATACGTTATACGTTATACGTTATACCTTATACCTTATACGTTATACGTTATACGTTATACGTTATACGTTATACGTTATAAGTTATACGTTATACGTTATACGTTATACGTTATACGTTATACGTTATACGTTATACGTTATACGTTATACGTTATACGTTATACGTTATACGTTATACGTTATACCTTATACCTTATACGTTATACGTTATACGTTATACGTTATACGTTATGCGTTATACGTTATGCGATATTCGTTATACGTTATACGTTATTCGTTATACGTTATGCGATATTCGTTATACGTTATACGTTATACGTTATACGTTATACGTTATACGTTATACGTTATACGTTATACGTTATACGTTATACGTTATACGTTATACGTTATACGTTATACGTTATACGTTATACGTTATACGTTATACGTTATACGTTATACCTTATACCTTATACGTTATACGTTATACGTTATACGTTATACGTTATAAGTTATACGTTATACGTTATACGTTATACGTTATGCGTTATACGTTATGCGATATTCGTTATACGTTATACGTTATTCGTTCTACGTTATGCGATATTCGTTATACGTTATACGTTATACGTTATACGTTATACGTTATACGTTATACGTTATACGTTATACGTTATACGTTATACGTTATGCGTTATACGTTATGCGATATTCGTTATATGTTATACGTTATTCGTTATACGTTATGCGATATCCGTTATACGTTATACGTTATACGTTATACGTTATACGTTATACGTTATACGTTATACGATATACGTTATACGTTATACGTTATACGTTATACGTTATACGTTATAAGTTATACGTTATACGTTATACCTTATACCTTATACCTTATACGTTATACGTTATACGTTATACGTTATACGTTATAAGTTATACGTTATACGTTATACGTTATACGTTATACGTTATACGTTATACGTTATACGTTATACGTTATACGTTATACGTTAAACGTTATACGTTATACGTTATACGTTATACGTTATACGTTATACGTTATACGTTATGCGATATACGTTATACGTTATACGTTATACGTTATACGTTATACGTTATACGTTATACGTTATACGTTATACGTTATACCTTATACCTTATACGTTATACGTTATACGTTATACGTTATACGTTATAAGTTATACGTTATACGTTATACGTTATACGTTATACTTTAAACGATATTCGTTATACGTTATACGTTATACCTTATACCTTATACGTTATACGTTATACGTTATACGTTATACCTTATACCTTATACGTTATACGTTATACGTTATACGTTATAAGTTATACGTTATACGTTATACGTTATACGTTATACTTTAAACGATATTCGTTATGCGTTATACGTTATACGTTATACGTTATACGTTATACGTTATACGTTATACGTTATACGTTATACGTTATACGTTATACGTTATACGTTATACGTTATACGTTATACGTTATACGTTATACGTTATACGTTATACCTTATACCTTATACGTTATACGTTATACGTTATACGTTATACGTTATAAGTTATACGTTATACGTTATACGTTATACGTTATGCGTTATACGTTATGCGATATTCGTTATACGTTATACGTTATTCGTTCTACGTTATGCGATATTCGTTATACGTTATACGTTATACGTTATACGTTATACGTTATACGTTATACGTTATACGTTATACGTTATACGTTATACGTTATACGTTATACGTTATACGTTATACGTTATACGTTATACCTTATACCTTATACGTTATACGTTATACGTTATACGTTATACCTTATACCTTATACGTTATACGTTATACGTTATACGTTATACGTTATAAGTTATACGTTATACGTTATACGTTATACGTTATACGTTATACGTTATACGTTATACGTTATACGTTATACGTTATACGTTATACGTTATGCGTTATACGTTATACGTTCTACGTTATACGTTACACTTTAAACGATATTCGTTATGCGTTATACGTTATACGTTATACGTTGTACGTTATACGTTATACGTTATACGTTATACGTTATACGTTATACGTTGTACGTTATACGTTATACGTTATACGTTATACGTTTTGCGTTATACGTTATGCGTTATACGTTCTACGTTCTACGTTATACGTTATACGTTATACGTTATACGTTATACGTTATACGTTATACGTTATACGTTATGCGTTATACGTTATGCGTTATACGTTATGCGATATTCGTTATACGTTATACGTTATACGTTATACGTTATACGTTATACGTTATACGTTATGCGATATACGTTATACGTTATACGTTATACGTTATACGTTATACGTTATACGTTATACGTTATACCTTATACCTTATACGTTATACGTTATACGTTATACGTTATACGTTATAAGTTATACGTTATACGTTATACGTTATACGTTATACGTTATACGTTATACGTTATACTTTAAACGATATTCGTTATGCGTTATACGTTATACGTTATACGTTATACGTTATACGTTATACGTTATACGTTATACGTTATACCTTATACCTTATACGTTATACGTTATACGTTATACGTTATACGTTATACGTTATACGTTATACGTTATACGTTATACGTTATACGTTATACGTTATACGTTATACGTTATACGTTATACGTTATACGTTATACGTTATAAGTTATACGTTATACGTTTTGCGTTATACGTTATACGTTATACGTTATACGTTATACGTTATACGTTACACTTTAAACGATATTCGTTATGCGTTATACGTTATACGTTATACGTTATACGTTATACGTTGTACGTTATACGTTATACGTTATACGTTATACGTTATACGTTATACGTTATACGTTATGCGTTATACGTTATGCGATATTCGTTATACGTTATACGTTATTCGTTCTACGTTATGCGATATTCGTTATACGTTATACGTTATACGTTATACGTTATACGTTATACGTTATACGTTATACGTTATACGTTATACGTTATACGTTATACGTTATACGTTATACGTTATACGTTATACCTTATACCTTATACGTTATACGTTATACGTTATACGTTATACGTTATACTTTAAACGATATTCGTTATGCGTTATACGTTATACGTTATACGTTATACGTTATACGTTATACGTTATACGTTATACGTTATACGTTATACGTTATACGTTATACCTTATACCTTATACGTTATACGTTATACGTTATACGTTATACGTTATACGTTATACGTTATACGTTATACGTTATACGTTATACGTTATACGTTATAAGTTATACGTTATACGTTTTGCGTTATACGTTATACGTTATACGTTATACGTTATACGTTATACGTTATACGTTATACGTTATACGTTATACGTTATACGTTATACGTTATAAGTTATACGTTATACGTTATACGTTATACGTTATACTTTAAACGATATTCGTTATGCGTTATACGTTATACGTTATACGTTATACGTTATACGTTATACGTTATACGTTATACGTTATACGTTATACGTTATACGTTATACGTTATACGTTATACGTTATGCGTTATACGTTATGCGATATTCGTTATACGTTATACGTTATACGTTATACGTTATACGTTATACGTTATACGTTATACGTTATACGTTATACGTTATACGTTATACGTTATACGTTATACGTTATACCTTATACCTTATACGTTATACGTTATACGTTATACGTTATACGTTATACGTTATACGTTATACGTTATACGTTATACGTTATACGTTATACGTTATACGTTATACGTTATACGTTATACGTTATACGTTATACTTTAAACGATATTCGTTATGCGTTATACGTTATACGTTATACGTTATACGTTATACGTTATACGTTATACGTTATACGTTATACGTTATACGTTATACGTTATACGTTATACCTTATACCTTATACGTTATACGTTATACGTTATACGTTATACGTTATACGTTATACGTTATACGTTATACGTTATACGTTATACGTTATACGTTATACGTTATACGTTATACGTTATACGTTATAAGTTATACGTTATACGTTTTGCGTTATACGTTATACGTTATACGTTATACGTTATACGTTATACGTTATACGTTATACGTTATACGTTATACGTTATACGTTATACGTTATACGTTATACGTTATACGTTATACGTTATACGTTATACGTTATACGTTATACGTTATACGTTATACGTTATACGTTATACGTTATACGTTATACGTTATACGTTATACGTTATACGTTATACGTTATAAGTTATACGTTATACGTTATACGTTATACGTTATACGTTATACGTTATACTTTAAACGATATTCGTTATGCGTTATACGTTATACGTTATACGTTATACGTTATACGTTATGCGTTATACGTTATGCGTTATACGTTATGCGATATTCGTTATACGTTATACGTTATACGTTATACGTTATACGTTATACGTTATACGTTATGCGATATACGTTATACGTTATACGTTATACGTTATACGTTATACGTTATACGTTATACGTTATACCTTATACCTTATACGTTATACGTTATACGTTATACGTTATACGTTATAAGTTATACGTTATACGTTATACGTTATACGTTATACGTTATACGTTATACGTTATACTTTAAACGATATTCGTTATGCGTTATACGTTATACGTTATACGTTATACGTTATACGTTATACGTTATACGTTATACGTTATACCTTATACCTTATACGTTATACGTTATACGTTATACGTTATACGTTATACGTTATACGTTATACGTTATACGTTATACGTTATACGTTATACGTTATACGTTATACGTTATACGTTATACGTTATACGTTATACGTTATAAGTTATACGTTATACGTTTTGCGTTATACGTTATACGTTATACGTTATACGTTATACGTTATACGTTACACTTTAAACGATATTCGTTATGCGTTATACGTTATACGTTATACGTTATACGTTATACGTTGTACGTTATACGTTATACGTTATACGTTATACGTTATACGTTATACGTTATACGTTATGCGTTATACGTTATGCGATATTCGTTATACGTTATACGTTATTCGTTCTACGTTATGCGATATTCGTTATACGTTATACGTTATACGTTATACGTTATACGTTATACGTTATACGTTATACGTTATACGTTATACGTTATACGTTATACGTTATACGTTATACGTTATACGTTATACCTTATACCTTATACGTTATACGTTATACGTTATACGTTATACGTTATACTTTAAACGATATTCGTTATGCGTTATACGTTATACGTTATACGTTATACGTTATACGTTATACGTTATACGTTATACGTTATACGTTATACGTTATACGTTATACCTTATACCTTATACGTTATACGTTATACGTTATACGTTATACGTTATACGTTATACGTTATACGTTATACGTTATACGTTATACGTTATACGTTATACGTTATACGTTATAAGTTATACGTTATACGTTTTGCGTTATACGTTATACGTTATACGTTATACGTTATACGTTATACGTTATACGTTATACGTTATACGTTATACGTTATACGTTATACGTTATAAGTTATACGTTATACGTTATACGTTATACGTTATACTTTAAACGATATTCGTTATGCGTTATACGTTATACGTTATACGTTATACGTTATACGTTATACGTTATACGTTATACGTTATACGTTATACGTTATACGTTATACGTTATACGTTATACGTTATGCGTTATACGTTATGCGATATTCGTTATACGTTATACGTTATACGTTATACGTTATACGTTATACGTTATACGTTATACGTTATACGTTATACGTTATACGTTATACGTTATACGTTATACGTTATACCTTATACCTTATACGTTATACGTTATACGTTATACGTTATACGTTATACGTTATACGTTAGACGTTATACGTTATACGTTATACGTTATACGTTATACGTTATACGTTATACGTTATACGTTATACGTTATACTTTAAACGATATTCGTTATGCGTTATACGTTATACGTTATACGTTATACGTTATACGTTATACGTTATACGTTATACGTTATACGTTATACGTTATACGTTATACGTTATACCTTATACCTTATACGTTATACGTTATACGTTATACGTTATACGTTATACGTTATACGTTATACGTTATACGTTATACGTTATACGTTATACGTTATACGTTATACGTTATACGTTATAAGTTATACGTTATACGTTTTGCGTTATACGTTATACGTTATACGTTATACGTTATACGTTATACGTTATACGTTATACGTTATACGTTATACGTTATACGTTATACGTTATACGTTATACGTTATACGTTATACGTTATACGTTATACGTTATACGTTATACGTTATACGTTATACGTTATACGTTATACGTTATACGTTATACGTTATACGTTATACGTTATACGTTATACGTTATAAGTTATACGTTATACGTTATACGTTATACGTTATACGTTATACGTTATACTTTAAACGATATTCGTTATGCGTTATACGTTATACGTTATACGTTATACGTTATACGTTATACGTTATACGTTATACGTTATACGTTATACGTTATACGTTATACGTTATACGTTATACGTTATACGTTATACGTTATACGTTATGCGTTATACGTTATGCGATATTCGTTATACGTTATACGTTATACGTTATACGTTATACGTTATACGTTATACGTTATACGTTATACGTTATACGTTATACGTTATACGTTATACGTTATACGTTATACGTTATACGTTAAACGTTATACGTTATACGTTATACGTTATACGTTATACCTTATACCTTATACGTTATACGTTATACGTTATACGTTATACGTTATACGTTATACGTTATACGTTATACGTTATACGTTATACGTTATACGTTATAAGTTATACGTTATACGTTTTGCGTTATACGTTATACGTTATACGTTATACGTTATACGTTATACGTTATACGTTATACGTTATACGTTATACGTTATACGTTATACGTTATACGTTATACGTTATACGTTATACGTTATACGTTATACGTTATACGTTATACGTTATACGTTATACGTTATACGTTATACGTTATACGTTATACGTTATACGTTATACGTTATACGTTATACGTTATACGTTATACGTTATACGTTATAAGTTATACGTTATACGTTATACGTTATACGTTATACGTTATACGTTATACTTTAAACGATATTCATTATGCGTTATACGTTATACGTTATACGTTATACGTTATACGTTATACGTTATACGTTATACGTTATACGTTATACGTTATACGTTATACGTTATACGTTATACGTTATACGTTATACGTTATACGTTATACGTTATACGTTATACGTTATACGTTATACGTTATACGTTATACGTTATACGTTATACGTTATACGTTATACGTTATACGTTATACGTTATACGTTATGCGTTATACGTTATGCGATATTCGTTATACGTTATACGTTATACGTTATGAATTATACGTTATGCGATATTCGTTATACGTTATACGTTATTCGTTATACGTTATGCGATATTCGTTATACGTTATACGTTATACGTTATACGTTATACGTTATACGTTATACGTTATACGTTATACGTTATACGTTATACGTTATACGTTATACGTTATACGTTATACGTTATACGTTATACGTTATACGTTATACGTTATACGTTATACGTTATACGTTATACGTTATACGTTATACGTTATACGTTATACGTTATGCGTTATACGTTATGCGATATTCGTTATACGTTATACGTTATTCGTTATACGTTATGCGATATCCGTTATACGTTATACGTTATACGTTATACGTTATACGTTATACGTTATACGTTATACGATATACGTTATACGTTATACGTTATACGTTATACGTTATACGTTATAAGTTATACGTTATACGTTATACCTTATACCTTATACCTTATACGTTATACGTTATACGTTATACGTTATACGTTATAAGTTATACGTTATACGTTATACGTTATACGTTATACGTTATACGTTATACGTTATACGTTATACGTTATACGTTATACGTTAAACGTTATACGTTATACGTTATACGTTATACGTTATACGTTATACGTTATACGTTATGCGATATACGTTATACGTTATACGTTATACGTTATACGTTATACGTTATACGTTATACGTTATACGTTATACGTTATACGTTATACCTTATACCTTATACGTTATACGTTATACGTTATACGTTATACGTTATAAGTTATACGTTATACGTTATACGTTATACGTTATACTTTAAACGATATTCGTTATACGTTATACGTTATACCTTATACCTTATACGTTATACGTTATACGTTATACGTTATACCTTATACCTTATACCTTATACGTTATACGTTATACGTTATACGTTATACGTTATAAGTTATACGTTATACGTTATACGTTATACGTTATACTTTAAACGATATTCGTTATGCGTTATACGTTATACGTTATACGTTATACGTTATACGTTATACGTTATACGTTATACGTTATACGTTATACGTTATACGTTATACGTTATACGTTATACGTTATACGTTATACGTTATACGTTATACGTTATACGTTATACGTTATACGTTATGCGTTATACGTTATGCGATATTCGTTATACGTTATTCGTTATACGTTATGCGTTATACGTTATGCGATATTCGTTATACGTTATACGTTATTCGTTATACGTTTTGCGATATTCGTTATACGTTATACGTTATACGTTATACGTTATACGTTATACGTTATACGTTATACGTTATTCGTTCTACGTTATGCGATATTCGTTATACGTTATACGTTATACGTTATACGTTATACGTTATACGTTATACGTTATACGTTATACGTTATACGTTATACGTTATACGTTATACGTTATACGTTATACGTTATACGTTATACGTTATACCTTATACCTTATACGTTATACGTTATACGTTATACGTTATACGTTATACGTTATACGTTATACTTTAAACGATATTCGTTATGCGTTATACGTTATACGTTATACGTTATACGTTATACGTTATACGTTATACGTTATACGTTATACGTTATACGTTATACGTTATACCTTATACCTTATACGTTATACGTTATACGTTATACGTTATACGTTATACGTTATACGTTATACGTTATACGTTATACGTTATACGTTATACGTTATAAGTTATACGTTATACGTTTTGCGTTATACGTTATACGTTATACGTTATACGTTATACGTTATACGTTATACGTTATACGTTATACGTTATACGTTATACGTTATAAGTTATACGTTATACGTTATACGTTATACGTTATACGTTATACTTTAAACGATATTCGTTATGCGTTATACGTTATACGTTATACGTTATACGTTATACGTTATACGTTATACGTTATACGTTATACGTTATACGTTATACGTTATACGTTATACGTTATACGTTATACGTTATACGTTATACGTTATGCGTTATACGTTATGCGATATTCGTTATACGTTATACGTTATACGTTATACGTTATACGTTATACGTTATACGTTATACGTTATACGTTATACGTTATACGTTATACGTTATACGTTATACCTTATACCTTATACGTTATACGTTATACGTTATACGTTATACGTTATACGTTATACGTTATACGTTATACGTTATACGTTATACGTTATACGTTATACGTTATACGTTATACTTTAAACGATATTCGTTATGCGTTATACGTTATACGTTATACGTTATACGTTATACGTTATACGTTATACGTTATACGTTATACGTTATACGTTATACGTTATACGTTATACGTTATACGTTATACGTTATACCTTATACCTTATACGTTATACGTTATACGTTATACGTTATACGTTATACGTTATACGTTATACGTTATACGTTATACGTTATACGTTATACGTTATAAGTTATACGTTATACGTTTTGCGTTATACGTTATACGTTATACGTTATACGTTATACGTTATACGTTATACGTTATACGTTATACGTTATACGTTATACGTTATACGTTATACGTTATACGTTATACGTTATACGTTATACGTTATACGTTATACGTTATACGTTATACGTTATACGTTATACGTTATACGTTATACGTTATACGTTATACGTTATACGTTATACGTTATAAGTTATACGTTATACGTTATACGTTATACGTTATACGTTATACTTTAAACGATATTCGTTATGCGTTATACGTTATACGTTATACGTTATACGTTATACGTTATACGTTATACGTTATACGTTATACGTTATACGTTATACGTTATACGTTATACGTTATACGTTATGCGTTATACGTTATGCGATATTCGTTATACGTTATACGTTATACGTTATACGTTATACGTTATACGTTATACGTTATACGTTATACGTTATACGTTATACGTTATACGTTATACGTTATACGTTATACGTTATACGTTATACGTTATACGTTATACGTTATACGTTAAACGTTATACGTTATACGTTATACGTTATACGTTATACCTTATACCTTATACGTTATACGTTATACGTTATACGTTATACGTTATACTTTATACGTTATACGTTATACGTTATACGTTATACGTTATACGTTATACGTTATAAGTTATACGTTATACGTTTTGCGTTATACGTTATACGTTATACGTTATACGTTATACGTTATACGTTATACGTTATACGTTATACGTTATACGCTATACGTTATACGTTATACGTTATACGTTATACGTTATACGTTATACGTTATACGTTATACGTTATACGTTATACGTTATACGTTATACGTTATACGTTATACGTTATACGTTATACGTTATACGTTATACGTTATACGTTATACGTTATACGTTATACGTTATACGTTATAAGTTATACGTTATACGTTATACGTTATACGTTATACGTTATACGTTATACTTTAAACGATATTCATTATGCGTTATACGTTATACGTTATACGTTATACGTTATACGTTATACGTTATACGTTATACGTTATACGTTATACGTTATACGTTATACGTTATACGTTATACGTTATACGTTATACGTTATACGTTATACGTTATACGTTATACGTTATACGTTATACGTTATACGTTATACGTTATACGTTATACGTTATACGTTATGCGTTATACGTTATGCGATATTCGTTATACGTTATACGTTATACGTTATGCGTTATACGTTATGCGATATTCGTTATACGTTATACGTTATTCGTTATACGTTATGCGATATTCGTTATACGTTATACGTTATACGTTATACGTTATACGTTATACGTTATACGTTATACGTTATACGTTATACGTTATACGTTATACGTTATACGTTATACGTTATACGTTATACGTTATACGTTATACGTTATACGTTATACGTTATACGTTATACGTTATACGTTATACGTTATACGTTATACGTTATGCGTTATACGTTATGCGATATTCGTTATACGTTATACGTTATACGTTATGCGTTATACGTTATGCGATATTCGTTATACGTTATACGTTATTCGTTATACGTTATGCGATATTCGTTATACGTTATACGTTATACGTTATACGTTATACGTTATACGTTATACGTTATACGTTATACGTTATACGTTATACGTTATACGTTATACGTTATACGTTATACGTTATACGTTATACGTTATACGTTAAACGTTATACGTTATACGTTATACGTTATACGTTATACGTTATACGTTATACGTTATGCGATATACGTTATACGTTATACGTTATACGTTATACGTTATACGTTATACGTTATACGTTATACGTTATACGTTATACGTTATACCTTATACCTTATACGTTATACGTTATACGTTATACGTTATACGTTATAAGTTATACGTTATACGTTATACGTTATACGTTATACGTTATACTTTAAACGATATTCGTTATGCGTTATACGTTATACGTTATACGTTATACGTTATACGTTATACGTTATACGTTATACGTTATACGTTATACGTTATACGTTATACGTTATACGTTATACGTTATACGTTATACGTTATACGTTATACGTTATGCGTTATACGTTATGCGATATTCGTTATACGTTATTCGTTATACGTTATGCGTTATACGTTATGCGATATTCGTTATACGTTATACGTTATTCGTTATACGTTTTGCGATATTCGTTATACGTTATACGTTATACGTTATACGTTATACGTTATACGTTATACGTTATACGTTATGCGTTATACGTTATGCGATATTCGTTATACGTTATACGTTATACGTTATACGTTATACGTTATACGTTATGCGATATACGTTCTACGTTATACGTTATACGTTATACGTTATACGTTATACGTTATACGTTATACGTTATACGTTATACGTTATACGTTATACGTTATACGTTATACGTTATACGTTATACGTTATACGTTATACGTTATACGTTATGCGTTATACGTTATGCGATATTCGTTATACGTCATACGTTATTCGTTATACGTTATGCGATATTCGTTATACGTTATACGTTATACGTTATACGTTATACGTTATACGTTATACGTTATACGTTATACGTTATACGTTATACGTTATACGTTATACGTTATACGTTATACGTTATACGATATGCGTTGTACGTTATGCGTTATACGTTATGCGATATTCGTTATACGTTATACGTTATACGTTATACGTTATACGTTATACGTTATACCTTATACCTTATACGTTATACGTTATACGTTATACGTTATACGTTATAAGTTATACGTTATACGTTATACGTTATACGTTATACGTTATACGTTATACGTTATACGTTATACGTTATACGTTATACGTTATACGTTATACGTTATGCGTTATACGTTCTACGTTATACGTTATAAGTTATACGTTATACGTTATACGTTATACGTTATACGTTATACGTTATGCGTTATACGTTATGCGATATTCGTTATACGTTATACGTTATTCGTTATACGTTATGCGATATTCGTTATACGTTATACGTTATACGTTATACGTTATACGTTATACGTTATACGTTATACGTTATACGTTATACGTTATACGTTATACGTTATACGTTATACGTTATACGTTATACCTTATACCTTATACGTTATACGTTATACGTTATACGTTATACGTTATAAGTTATACGTTATACGTTATACGTTATACGTTATACGTTATACGTTATACGTTATACGTTATACGTTATACGTTATACGTTATACGTTATACGTTATACGTTATACGTTATACGTTATGCGTTATACGTTCTACGTTATACGTTACACTTTAAACGATATTCGTTATGCGTTATACGTTATACGTTATACGTTGTACGTTATACGTTATACGTTATACGTTATACGTTATACGTTATACGTTGTACGTTATACGTTATACGTTATACGTTATACGTTATACGTTATACGTTTTGCGTTATACGTTATGCGTTATACGTTCTACGTTCTACGTTATACGTTATACGTTATACGTTATACGTTACACGTTATACGTTATACGTTATACGTTATACGTTATACGTTATACGTTATACGTTATACGTTATACGTTATACGTTATACGTTATACGTTATACGTTATACGTTATACGTTATGCGTTATACGTTATGCGATATTCGTTATACGTTATTCGTTATACGTTATGCGTTATACGTTATGCGATATTCGTTATACGTTATACGTTATTCGTTATACGTTTTGCGATATTCGTTATACGTTATACGTTATACGTTATACGTTATACGTTATACGTTATACGTTATACGTTATGCGTTATACGTTATGCGATATTCGTTATACGTTATACGTTATACGTTATACGTTATACGTTATACGTTATGCGATATACGTTCTACGTTATACGTTATACGTTATACGTTATACGTTATACGTTATACGTTATACGTTATACGTTATACGTTATACGTTATACGTTATACGTTATACGTTATACGTTATACGTTATACGTTATACGTTATACGTTATACGTTATGCGTTATACGTTATGCGATATTCGTTATACGTCATACGTTATTCGTTATACGTTATGCGATATTCGTTATACGTTATACGTTATACGTTATACGTTATACGTTATACGTTATACGTTATACGTTATACGTTATACGTTATACGTTATACGTTATACGTTATACGTTATACGATATGCGTTATACGTTATGCGTTATACGTTATGCGATATTCGTTATACGTTATACGTTATACGTTATACGTTATACGTTATACGTTATACCTTATACCTTATACGTTATACGTTATACGTTATACGTTATACGTTATAAGTTATACGTTATACGTTATACGTTATACGTTATACGTTATACGTTATACGTTATACGTTATACGTTATACGTTATACGTTATACGTTATACGTTATGCGTTATACGTTCTACGTTATACGTTATAAGTTATACGTTATACGTTATACGTTATACGTTATACGTTATGCGTTATACGTTATGCGATATTCGTTATACGTTATACGTTATTCGTTATACGTTATGCGATATTCGTTATACGTTATACGTTATACGTTATACGTTATACGTTATACGTTATACGTTATACGTTATACGTTATACGTTATACGTTATACGTTATACGTTATACGTTATACGTTATACCTTATACCTTATACGTTATACGTTATACGTTATACGTTATACGTTATAAGTTATACGTTATACGTTATACGTTATACGTTATACGTTATACGTTATACGTTATACGTTATACGTTATACGTTATACGTTATACGTTATACGTTATACGTTATACGTTATACGTTATACGTTATGCGTTATACGTTCTACGTTATACGTTACACTTTAAACGATATTCGTTATGCGTTATACGTTATACGTTATACGTTGTACGTTATACGTTATACGTTATACGTTATACGTTATACGTTATACGTTGTACGTTATACGTTATACGTTATACGTTATACGTTATACGTTATACGTTTTGCGTTATACGTTATGCGTTATACGTTCTACGTTCTACGTTATACGTTATACGTTATACGTTATACGTTACACGTTATACGTTATACGTTATACGTTATACGTTATACGTTATACGTTATGCGTTATACGTTATGCGTTATACGTTATGCGATATTCGTTATACGTTATACGTTATACGTTATACGTTATACGTTATACGTTATGCGATATACGTTATACGTTATACGTTATACGTTATACGTTATACGTTATACGTTATACGTTATACGTTATACGTTATACCTTATACCTTATACGTTATACGTTATACGTTATACGTTATACGTTATAAGTTATACGTTATACGTTATACGTTATACGTTATACGTTATACTTTAAACGATATTCGTTATGCGTTATACGTTATACGTTATACGTTATACGTTATACGTTATACGTTATACGTTATACGTTATACGTTATACGTTATACCTTATACCTTATACGTTATACGTTATACGTTATACGTTATACGTTATGCGTTATACGTTATGCGATATTCGTTATACGTTATACGTTATTCGTTATACGTTATGCGATATTCGTTATACGTTATACGTTATACGTTATACGTTATACGTTATACGTTATACGTTATACGTTATACGTTATACGTTATACGTTATACGTTATACGTTATACGTTATACGTTATACGTTATACGTTATACGTTATACGTTATACCTTATACCTTATACGTTATACGTTATACGTTATACGTTATACGTTATAAGTTATACGTTATACGTTATACGTTATACGTTATACGTTATACGTTATACGTTATACGTTATACGTTATACGTTATACGTTATACGTTATACGTTATACGTTATACGTTATACGTTATGCGTTATACGTTCTACGTTATACGTTAGAAGTTATACGTTATACGTTATACGTTATACGTTATACGTTATGCGTTATACGTTATGCGATATTCGTTATACGTTATACGTTATTCGTTATACGTTATGCGATATTCGTTATACGTTATACGTTATACGTTATACGTTATACGTTATACGTTATACGTTATACGTTATACGTTATACGTTATACGTTATACGTTATGCGTTATACGTTATGCGATATTCGTTATACGTTATACGTTATACGTTATGCGTTATACGTTATGCGATATTCGTTATACGTTATACGTTATTCGTTATACGTTATGCGATATTCGTTATACGTTATACGTTATACGTTATACGTTATACCTTATACCTTATACGTTATACGTTATACGTTATACGTTATACGTTATACGTTATACGTTATACGTTATACGTTATACGTTATACGTTATACGTTATACGTTATACGTTATACGTTATACGTTATACGTTATACGTTATACGTTATACGTTATACGTTATACGTTATACGTTATACGTTATACGTTATACGTTATACGTTATACGTTATAAGTTATACGTTATACGTTATACGTTATACGTTATACGTTATACGTTATACTTTAAACGATATTCATTATGCGTTATACGTTATACGTTATACGTTATACGTTATACGTTATACGTTATACGTTATACGTTATACGTTATACGTTATACGTTATACGTTATACGTTATACGTTATACGTTATACGTTATACGTTATACGTTATACGTTATACGTTATACGTTATACGTTATACGTTATACGTTATACGTTATACGTTATACGTTATACGTTATGCGTTATACGTTATGCGATATTCGTTATACGTTATACGTTATACGTTATGCGTTATACGTTATGCGATATTCGTTATACGTTATACGTTATTCGTTATACGTTATGCGATATTCGTTATACGTTATACGTTATACGTTATACGTTATACGTTATACGTTATACGTTATACGTTATACGTTATACGTTATACGTTATACGTTATACGTTATACGTTATACGTTATACGTTATACGTTATACGTTATACGTTATACGTTATACGTTATACGTTATACGTTATACGTTATACGTTATACGTTATACGTTATACGTTATACGTTATACGTTATACGTTATACGTTATACGTTATGCGTTATACGTTATGCGATATTCGTTATACGTTATACGTTATTCGTTATACGTTATGCGATATCCGTTATACGTTATACGTTATACGTTATACGTTATACGTTATACGTTATACGTTATACGATATACGTTATACGTTATACGTTATACGTTATACGTTATACGTTATAAGTTATACGTTATACGTTATACCTTATACCTTATACCTTATACGTTATACGTTATACGTTATACGTTATACGTTATAAGTTATACGTTATACGTTATACGTTATACGTTATACGTTATACGTTATACGTTATACGTTATACGTTATACGTTATACGTTAAACGTTATACGTTATACGTTATACGTTATACGTTATACGTTATACGTTATACGTTATGCGATATACGTTATACGTTATACGTTATACGTTATACGTTATACGTTATACGTTATACGTTATACGTTATACGTTATACGTTATACCTTATACCTTATACGTTATACGTTATACGTTATACGTTATACGTTATAAGTTATACGTTATACGTTATACGTTATACGTTATACTTTAAACGATATTCGTTATGCGTTATACGTTATACGTTATACGTTATACGTTATACGTTATACGTTATGCGTTATACGTTATGCGATATTCGTTATACGTTATTCGTTATACGTTATGCGTTATACGTTATGCGATATTCGTTATACGTTATACGTTATTCGTTATACGTTTTGCGATATTCGTTATACGTTATACGTTATACGTTATACGTTATACGTTATACGTTATACGTTATACGTTATGCGTTATACGTTATGCGATATTCGTTATACGTTATACGTTATACGTTATACGTTATACGTTATACGTTATGCGATATACGTTCTACGTTATACGTTATACGTTATACGTTATACGTTATACGTTATACGTTATACGTTATACGTTATACGTTATACGTTATACGTTATACGTTATACGTTATACGTTATACGTTATACGTTATACGTTATACGTTATACGTTATACGTTATACGTTATACGTTATACGTTATGCGTTATACGTTATGCGATATTCGTTATACGTTATACGTTATTCGTTATACGTTATGCGATATTCGTTATACGTTATACGTTATACGTTATACGTTATACGTTATACGTTATACGTTATACGTTATACGTTATACGTTATACGTTATACGTTATACGTTATACGATATGCGTTATACGTTATGCGTTATACGTTATGCGATATTCGTTATACGTTATACGTTATACGTTATACGTTATACGTTATACGTTATACGTTATACCTTATACCTTATACGTTATACGTTATACGTTATACGTTATACGTTATAAGTTATACGTTATACGTTATACGTTATACGTTATACGTTATACGTTATACGTTATACGTTATACGTTATACGTTATACGTTATACGTTATACGTTATACGTTATGCGTTATACGTTCTACGTTATACGTTATAAGTTATACGTTATACGTTATACGTTATACGTTATACGTTATACGTTATGCGTTATACGTTATGCGATATTCGTTATACGTTATACGTTATTCGTTATACGTTATGCGATATTCGTTATACGTTATACGTTATACGTTATACGTTATACGTTATACGTTATACGTTATACGTTATACGTTATACGTTATACGTTATACGTTATACGTTATACGTTATACGTTATACGTTATACGTTATACGTTATACGTTATACGTTATACGTTATACGTTATACGTTATACGTTATACGTTATACGTTATACGTTATGCGTTATACGTTCTACGTTATACGTTACACTTTAAACGATATTCGTTATGCGTTATACGTTATACGTTATACGTTGTACGTTATACGTTATACGTTATACGTTATACGTTGTACGTTATACGTTATACGTTATACGTTATACGTTATACGTTATACGTTTTGCGTTATACGTTATGCGTTATACGTTCTACGTTCTACGTTATACGTTATACGTTATACGTTATACGTTACACGTTATACGTTATACGTTATACGTTATACGTTATACGTTATACGTTATACGTTATGCGTTATACGTTATGCGTTATACGTTATGCGATATTCGTTATACGTTATACGTTATACGTTATACGTTATACGTTATACGTTATGCGATATACGTTATACGTTATACGTTATACGTTATACGTTATACGTTATACGATATGCGTTATACGTTATGCGTTATACGTTATGCGATATTCGTTATACGTTATACGTTATACGTTATACGTTATACGTTATACGTTATACCTTATACCTTATACGTTATACGTTATACGTTATACGTTATACGTTATAAGTTATACGTTATACGTTATACGTTATACGTTATACGTTATACGTTATACGTTATACGTTATACGTTATACGTTATACGTTATACGTTATACGTTATACGTTATACGTTATACGTTATACGTTATGCGTTATACGTTCTACGTTATACGTTATAAGTTATACGTTATACGTTATACGTTATACGTTATACGTTATACGTTATACGTTATGCGTTATACGTTATGCGATATTCGTTATACGTTATACGTTATTCGTTATACGTTATGCGATATTCGTTATACGTTATACGTTATACGTTATACGTTATACGTTATACGTTATACGTTATACGTTATACGTTATACGTTATACGTTATACGTTATACGTTATACGTTATACGTTATACCTTATACCTTATACGTTATACGTTATACGTTATACGTTATACGTTATAAGTTATACGTTATACGTTATACGTTATACGTTATACGTTATACGTTATACGTTATACGTTATACGTTATACGTTATACGTTATACGTTATACGTTATACGTTATACGTTATGCGTTATACGTTCTACGTTATACGTTACACTTTAAACGATATTCGTTATGCGTTATACGTTATACGTTATACGTTGTACGTTATACGTTATACGTTATACGTTATACGTTATACGTTATACGTTGTACGTTATACGTTATACGTTATACGTTATACGTTATACGTTATACGTTTTGCGTTATACGTTATGCGTTATACGTTCTACGTTCTACGTTATACGTTATACGTTATACGTTATACGTTACACGTTATACGTTATACGTTATACGTTATACGTTATACGTTATACGTTATGCGTTATACGTTATGCGTTATACGTTATGCGATATTCGTTATACGTTATACGTTATACGTTATACGTTATACGTTATACGTTATGCGATATACGTTATACGTTATACGTTATACGTTATACGTTATACGTTATACGTTATACGTTATACGTTATACCTTATACCTTATACGTTATACGTTATACGTTATACGTTATACGTTATAAGTTATACGTTATACGTTATACGTTATACGTTATACGTTATACTTTAAACGATATTCGTTATGCGTTATACGTTATACGTTATACGTTATACGTTATACGTTATACGTTATACGTTATACGTTATACGTTATACGTTATACGTTATACCTTATACCTTATACGTTATACGTTATACGTTATACGTTATACGTTATGCGTTATACGTTATGCGATATTCGTTATACGTTATACGTTATTCGTTATACGTTATGCGATATTCGTTATACGTTATACGTTATACGTTATACGTTATACGTTATACGTTATACGTTATACGTTATACGTTATACGTTATACGTTATACGTTATACGTTATACGTTATACGTTATACGTTATACGTTATACGTTATACCTTATACCTTATACGTTATACGTTATACGTTATACGTTATACGTTATAAGTTATACGTTATACGTTATACGTTATACGTTATACGTTATACGTTATACGTTATACGTTATACGTTATACGTTATACGTTATACGTTATACGTTATACGTTATACGTTATACGTTATGCGTTATACGTTCTACGTTATACGTTAGAAGTTATACGTTATACGTTATACGTTATACGTTATACGTTATGCGTTATACGTTATGCGATATTCGTTATACGTTATACGTTATTCGTTATACGTTATGCGATATTCGTTATACGTTATACGTTATACGTTATACGTTATACGTTATACGTTATACGTTATACGTTATACGTTATACGTTATACGTTATACGTTATACGTTATACGTTATACGTTATACGTTATACGTTATACGTTATACGTTATACGTTATACGTTATACGTTATACGTTATACGTTATACGTTATACGTTATACGTTATGCGTTATACGTTATGCGATATTCGTTATACGTTATACGTTATTCGTTATACGTTATGCGATATTCGTTATACGTTATACGTTATACGTTATACGTTATACGTTATACGTTATACGTTATACGTTATACGTTATACGTTATACGTTATACGTTATACGTTATACGATATGCGTTATACGTTATGCGTTATACGTTATGCGATATTCGTTATACGTTATACGTTATACGTTATACGTTATACGTTATACGTTATACCTTATACCTTATACGTTATACGTTATACGTTATACGTTATACGTTATAAGTTATACGTTATACGTTATACGTTATACGTTATACGTTATACGTTATACGTTATACGTTATACGTTATACGTTATACGTTATACGTTATACGTTATACGTTATGCGTTATACGTTCTACGTTATACGTTATAAGTTATACGTTATACGTTATACGTTATACGTTATACGTTATACGTTATGCGTTATACGTTATGCGATATTCGTTATACGTTATACGTTATTCGTTATACGTTATGCGATATTCGTTATACGTTATACGTTATACGTTATACGTTATACGTTATACGTTATACGTTATACGTTATACGTTATACGTTATACGTTATACGTTATACGTTATACGTTATACCTTATACCTTATACGTTATACGTTATACGTTATACGTTATACGTTATAAGTTATACGTTATACGTTATACGTTATACGTTATACGTTATACGTTATACGTTATACGTTATACGTTATACGTTATACGTTATACGTTATACGTTATACGTTATGCGTTATACGTTCTACGTTATACGTTACACTTTAAACGATATTCGTTATGCGTTATACGTTATACGTTATACGTTGTACGTTATACGTTATACGTTATACGTTATACGTTATACGTTATACGTTGTACGTTATACGTTATACGTTATACGTTATACGTTATACGTTATACGTTTTGCGTTATACGTTATGCGTTATACGTTCTACGTTCTACGTTATACGTTATACGTTATACGTTATACGTTACACGTTATACGTTATACGTTATACGTTATACGTTATACGTTATACGTTATGCGTTATACGTTATGCGTTATACGTTATGCGATATTCGTTATACGTTATACGTTATACGTTATACGTTATACGTTATACGTTATACGTTATACGTTATGCGATATACGTTATACGTTATACGTTATACGTTATACGTTATACGTTATACGTTATACGATATGCGTTATACGTTATGCGTTATACGTTATGCGATATTCGTTATACGTTATACGTTATACGTTATACGTTATACGTTATACGTTATACGTTATACCTTATACCTTATACGTTATACGTTATACGTTATACGTTATACGTTATAAGTTATACGTTATACGTTATACGTTATACGTTATACGTTATACGTTATACGTTATACGTTATACGTTATACGTTATACGTTATACGTTATACGTTATACGTTATGCGTTATACGTTCTACGTTATACGTTATAAGTTATACGTTATACGTTATACGTTATACGTTATACGTTATACGTTATACGTTATACGTTATGCGTTATACGTTATGCGATATTCGTTATACGTTATACGTTATTCGTTATACGTTATGCGATATTCGTTATACGTTATACGTTATACGTTATACGTTATACGTTATACGTTATACGTTATACGTTATACGTTATACGTTATACGTTATACGTTATACGTTATACGTTATACGTTATACGTTATACCTTATACCTTATACGTTATACGTTATACGTTATACGTTATACGTTATAAGTTATACGTTATACGTTATACGTTATACGTTATACGTTATACGTTATACGTTATACGTTATACGTTATACGTTATACGTTATACGTTATACGTTATACGTTATACGTTATACGTTATGCGTTATACGTTCTACGTTATACGTTACACTTTAAACGATATTCGTTATGCGTTATACGTTATACGTTATACGTTGTACGTTATACGTTATACGTTATACGTTATACGTTATACGTTATACGTTGTACGTTATACGTTATACGTTATACGTTATACGTTATACGTTATACGTTATACGTTTTGCGTTATACGTTATGCGTTATACGTTCTACGTTCTACGTTATACGTTATACGTTATACGTTATACGTTACACGTTATACGTTATACGTTATACGTTATACGTTATACGTTATACGTTATGCGTTATACGTTATGCGTTATACGTTATGCGATATTCGTTATACGTTATACGTTATACGTTATACGTTATACGTTATACGTTATGCGATATACGTTATACGTTATACGTTATACGTTATACGTTATACGTTATACGTTATACGTTATACGTTATACCTTATACCTTATACGTTATACGTTATACGTTATACGTTATACGTTATAAGTTATACGTTATACGTTATACGTTATACGTTATACGTTATACTTTAAACGATATTCGTTATGCGTTATACGTTATACGTTATACGTTATACGTTATACGTTATACGTTATACGTTATACGTTATACGTTATACGTTATACCTTATACCTTATACGTTATACGTTATACGTTATACGTTATACGTTATGCGTTATACGTTATGCGATATTCGTTATACGTTATACGTTATTCGTTATACGTTATGCGATATTCGTTATACGTTATACGTTATACGTTATACGTTATACGTTATACGTTATACGTTATACGTTATACGTTATACGTTATACGTTATACGTTATACGTTATACGTTATACGTTATACGTTATACGTTATACGTTATACGTTATACCTTATACCTTATACGTTATACGTTATACGTTATACGTTATACGTTATAAGTTATACGTTATACGTTATACGTTATACGTTATACGTTATACGTTATACGTTATACGTTATACGTTATACGTTATACGTTATACGTTATACGTTATACGTTATACGTTATACGTTATGCGTTATACGTTCTACGTTATACGTTAGAAGTTATACGTTATACGTTATACGTTATACGTTATACGTTATGCGTTATACGTTATGCGATATTCGTTATACGTTATACGTTATTCGTTATACGTTATGCGATATTCGTTATACGTTATACGTTATACGTTATACGTTATACGTTATACGTTATACGTTATACGTTATACGTTATACGTTATACGTTATACGTTATACGTTATACGTTATACGTTATACGTTATACCTTATACCTTATACGTTATACGTTATACGTTATACGTTATACGTTATACGTTATACGTTATACGTTATACGTTATACGTTATACGTTATACCTTATACGTTATACGTTATACGTTATACGTTATACGTTATACGTTATACGTTATACGTTATACGTTATACGTTATGCGATATTCGTTATACGTTATACGTTATACGTTATACGTTATACGTTATACGTTATACGTTATACGTTATACGTTATACGTTATACGTTATACGTTATACGTTATACCTTATACCTTATACGTTATACGTTATACGTTATACGTTATACGTTATACGTTATGCGTTATACGTTATGCGATATTCGTTATACGTTATACGTTATTCGTTATACGTTATGCGATATTCGTTATACGTTATACGTTATACGTTATACGTTATACGTTATACGTTATACGTTATACGTTATACGTTATACGTTATACGTTATACGTTATACGTTATACGTTATACCTTATACCTTATACGTTATACGTTATACGTTATACGTTATACGTTATAAGTTATACGTTATACGTTATACGTTATACGTTATACGTTATACGTTATACGTTATACGTTATACGTTATACGTTATACGTTATACGTTATACGTTATACGTTATACGTTATGCGTTATACGTTCTACGTTATACGTTACACTTTAAACGATATTCGTTATGCGTTATACGTTATACGTTATACGTTGTACGTTATACGTTATACGTTATACGTTATACGTTATACGTTATACGTTGTACGTTATACGTTATACGTTATACGTTATACGTTATACGTTATACGTTTTGCGTTATACGTTATGCGTTATACGTTCTACGTTCTACGTTATACGTTATACGTTATACGTTATACGTTACACGTTATACGTTATACGTTATACGTTATACGTTATACGTTATACGTTATGCGTTATACGTTATGCGTTATACGTTATGCGATATTCGTTATACGTTATACGTTATACGTTATACGTTATACGTTATACGTTATGCGATATACGTTATACGTTATACGTTATACGTTATACGTTATACGTTATACGTTATACGATATGCGTTATACGTTATGCGTTATACGTTATGCGATATTCGTTATACGTTATACGTTATACGTTATACGTTATACGTTATACGTTATACCTTATACCTTATACGTTATACGTTATACGTTATACGTTATACGTTATAAGTTATACGTTATACGTTATACGTTATACGTTATACGTTATACGTTATACGTTATACGTTATACGTTATACGTTATACGTTATACGTTATACGTTATACGTTATACGTTATGCGTTATACGTTCTACGTTATACGTTATAAGTTATACGTTATACGTTATACGTTATACGTTATACGTTATACGTTATACGTTATGCGTTATACGTTATGCGATATTCGTTATACGTTATACGTTATTCGTTATACGTTATGCGATATTCGTTATACGTTATACGTTATACGTTATACGTTATACGTTATACGTTATACGTTATACGTTATACGTTATACGTTATACGTTATACGTTATACGTTATACGTTATACGTTATACCTTATACCTTATACGTTATACGTTATACGTTATACGTTATACGTTATAAGTTATACGTTATACGTTATACGTTATACGTTATACGTTATACGTTATACGTTATACGTTATACGTTATACGTTATACGTTATACGTTATACGTTATACGTTATACGTTATGCGTTATACGTTCTACGTTATACGTTACACTTTAAACGATATTCGTTATGCGTTATACGTTATACGTTATACGTTGTACGTTATACGTTATACGTTATACGTTATACGTTATACGTTATACGTTGTACGTTATACGTTATACGTTATACGTTATACGTTATACGTTATACGTTTTGCGTTATACGTTATGCGTTATACGTTCTACGTTCTACGTTATACGTTATACGTTATACGTTATACGTTACACGTTATACGTTATACGTTATACGTTATACGTTATACGTTATACGTTATGCGTTATACGTTATGCGTTATACGTTATGCGATATTCGTTATACGTTATACGTTATACGTTATACGTTATACGTTATACGTTATACGTTATACGTTATACGTTATACGTTATGCGTTATACGTTCTACGTTATACGTTATAAGTTATACGTTATACGTTATACGTTATACGTTATACGTTATACGTTATACGTTATGCGTTATACGTTATGCGATATTCGTTATACGTTATACGTTATTCGTTATACGTTATGCGATATTCGTTATACGTTATACGTTATACGTTATACGTTATACGTTATACGTTATACGTTATACGTTATACGTTATACGTTATACGTTATACGTTATACGTTATACGTTATACGTTATACCTTATACCTTATACGTTATACGTTATACGTTATACGTTATACGTTATAAGTTATACGTTATACGTTATACGTTATACGTTATACGTTATACGTTATACGTTATACGTTATACGTTATACGTTATACGTTATACGTTATACGTTATACGTTATACGTTATGCGTTATACGTTCTACGTTATACGTTACACTTTAAACGATATTCGTTATGCGTTATACGTTATACGTTATACGTTGTACGTTATACGTTATACGTTATACGTTATACGTTATACGTTATACGTTGTACGTTATACGTTATACGTTATACGTTATACGTTATACGTTATACGTTTTGCGTTATACGTTATGCGTTATACGTTCTACGTTCTACGTTATACGTTATACGTTATACGTTATACGTTACACGTTATACGTTATACGTTATACGTTATACGTTATACGTTATACGTTATGCGTTATACGTTATGCGTTATACGTTATGCGATATTCGTTATACGTTATACGTTATACGTTATACGTTATACGTTATACGTTATGCGATATACGTTATACGTTATACGTTATACGTTATACGTTATACGTTATACGTTATACGTTATACGTTATACCTTATACCTTATACGTTATACGTTATACGTTATACGTTATACGTTATAAGTTATACGTTATACGTTATACGTTATACGTTATACGTTATACGTTATACGTTATACGTTATGCGTTATACGTTCTACGTTATACGTTACACTTTAAACGATATTCGTTATGCGTTATACGTTATACGTTATACGTTATACGTTATACGTTATACGTTATACGTTATACGTTATGCGTTATACGTTATGCGATATACGTTATGCGTTATACGTTATGCGATATTCGTTATACGTTATACGTTATTCGTTATACGTTATGCGATATTCGTTATACGTTATACGTTATACGTTATACGTTATAAGTTATACGTTATACGTTATACGTTATACGTTATACGTTATACGTTATACGTTATACGTTATACGTTATACGTTATACGTTATACGTTATACGTTATACGTTATACGTTATACGTTATACGTTATACGTTATGCGTTATACGTTCTACGTTATACGTTACACTTTAAACGATATTCGTTATGCGTTATACGTTATACGTTATACGTTATACGTTATACGTTATACGTTATACGTTATACGTTATGCGTTATACGTTATGCGATATTCGTTATACGTTATACGTTATTCGTTATACGTTATGCGATATTCGTTATACGTTATACGTTATACGTTATACGTTATACGTTATACGTTATACGTTATACGTTATACGTTATACGTTATACGTTATACGTTATACGATATGCGTTATACGTTATGCGTTATACGTTATGCGATATTCGTTATACGTTATACGTTATACGTTATACGTTATACGTTATACGTTATACCTTATACCTTATACGTTATACGTTATACGTTATACGTTATACGTTATAAGTTATACGTTATACGTTATACGTTATACGTTATACGTTATACGTTATACGTTATACGTTATACGTTATACGTTATACGTTATACGTTATACGTTATACGTTATGCGTTATACGTTCTACGTTATACGTTATAAGTTATACGTTATACGTTATACGTTATACGTTATACGTTATACGTTATGCGTTATACGTTATGCGATATTCGTTATACGTTATACGTTATTCGTTATACGTTATGCGATATTCGTTATACGTTATACGTTATACGTTATACGTTATACGTTATACGTTATACGTTATACGTTATACGTTATACGTTATACGTTATACGTTATACGTTATACGTTATACGTTATACGTTATACGTTATACGTTATACGTTATACGTTATACGTTATACGTTATACGTTATACGTTATACGTTATACGTTATGCGTTATACGTTCTACGTTATACGTTACACTTTAAACGATATTCGTTATGCGTTATACGTTATACGTTATACGTTGTACGTTATACGTTATACGTTATACGTTATACGTTGTACGTTATACGTTATACGTTATACGTTATACGTTATACGTTATACGTTTTGCGTTATACGTTATGCGTTATACGTTCTACGTTCTACGTTATACGTTATACGTTATACGTTATACGTTACACGTTATACGTTATACGTTATACGTTATACGTTATACGTTATACGTTATGCGTTATACGTTATGCGTTATACGTTATGCGATATTCGTTATACGTTATACGTTATACGTTATACGTTATACGTTATACGTTATGCGATATACGTTATACGTTATACGTTATACGTTATACGTTATACGTTATACGATATGCGTTATACGTTATGCGTTATACGTTATGCGATATTCGTTATACGTTATACGTTATACGTTATGCGTTATACGTTATACGTTATACCTTATACCTTATACGTTATACGTTATACGTTATACGTTATACGTTATAAGTTATACGTTATACGTTATACGTTATACGTTATACGTTATACGTTATACGTTATACGTTATACGTTATACGTTATACGTTATACGTTATACGTTATACGTTATGCGTTATACGTTCTACGTTATACGTTATAAGTTATACGTTATACGTTATACGTTATACGTTATACGTTATACGTTATACGTTATGCGTTATACGTTATGCGATATTCGTTATACGTTATACGTTATTCGTTATACGTTATGCGATATTCGTTATACGTTATACGTTATACGTTATACGTTATACGTTATACGTTATACGTTATACGTTATACGTTATACGTTATACGTTATACGTTATACGTTATACGTTATACGTTATACCTTATACCTTATACGTTATACGTTATACGTTATACGTTATACGTTATAAGTTATACGTTATACGTTATACGTTATACGTTATACGTTATACGTTATACGTTATACGTTATACGTTATACGTTATACGTTATACGTTATACGTTATACGTTATACGTTATACGTTATGCGTTATACGTTCTACGTTATACGTTACACTTTAAACGATATTCGTTATGCGTTATACGTTATACGTTATACGTTGTACGTTATACGTTATACGTTATACGTTATACGTTATACGTTATACGTTGTACGTTATACGTTATACGTTATACGTTATACGTTATACGTTATACGTTTTGCGTTATACGTTATGCGTTATACGTTCTACGTTCTACGTTATACGTTATACGTTATACGTTATACGTTACACGTTATACGTTATACGTTATACGTTATACGTTATACGTTATACGTTATGCGTTATACGTTATGCGTTATACGTTATGCGATATTCGTTATACGTTATACGTTATACGTTATACGTTATACGTTATACGTTATGCGATATACGTTATACGTTATACGTTATACGTTATACGTTATACGTTATACGTTATACGTTATACGTTATACCTTATACCTTATACGTTATACGTTATACGTTATACGTTATACGTTATAAGTTATACGTTATACGTTATACGTTATACGTTATACGTTATACTTTAAACGATATTCGTTATGCGTTATACGTTATACGTTATACGTTATACGTTATACGTTATACGTTATACGTTATACGTTATACGTTATACGTTATACGTTATACCTTATACCTTATACGTTATACGTTATACGTTATACGTTATACGTTATGCGTTATACGTTATGCGATATTCGTTATACGTTATACGTTATTCGTTATACGTTATGCGATATTCGTTATACGTTATACGTTATACGTTATACGTTATACGTTATACGTTATACGTTATACGTTATACGTTATACGTTATACGTTATACGTTATACGTTATACGTTATACGTTATACGTTATACGTTATACGTTATACCTTATACCTTATACGTTATACGTTATACGTTATACGTTATACGTTATAAGTTATACGTTATACGTTATACGTTATACGTTATACGTTATACGTTATACGTTATACGTTATACGTTATACGTTATACGTTATACCTTATACCTTATACGTTATACGTTATGCGTTATACGTTCTACGTTATACGTTAGAAGTTATACGTTATACGTTATACGTTATACGTTATACGTTATGCGTTATACGTTATGCGATATTCGTTATACGTTATACGTTATTCGTTATACGTTATGCGATATTCGTTATACGTTATACGTTATACGTTATACGTTATACGTTATACGTTATACGTTATACGTTATACGTTATACGTTATACGTTATACGTTATACGTTATACGTTATACGTTATACGTTATACGTTATACGTTATACGTTATACGTTATACGTTATACGTTATACGTTATACGTTATACGTTATACGTTATACGTTATGCGTTATACGTTATGCGATATTCGTTATACGTTATACGTTATTCGTTATACGTTATGCGATATTCGTTATACGTTATACGTTATACGTTATACGTTATACGTTATACGTTATACGTTATACGTTATACGTTATACGTTATACGTTATACGTTATACGTTATACGATATGCGTTATACGTTATGCGTTATACGTTATGCGATATTCGTTATACGTTATACGTTATACGTTATACGTTATACGTTATACGTTATACCTTATACCTTATACGTTATACGTTATACGTTATACGTTATACGTTATAAGTTATACGTTATACGTTATACGTTATACGTTATACGTTATACGTTATACGTTATACGTTATACGTTATACGTTATACGTTATACGTTATACGTTATACGTTATGCGTTATACGTTCTACGTTATACGTTATAAGTTATACGTTATACGTTATACGTTATACGTTATACGTTATACGTTATGCGTTATACGTTATGCGATATTCGTTATACGTTATACGTTATTCGTTATACGTTATGCGATATTCGTTATACGTTATACGTTATACGTTATACGTTATACGTTATACGTTATACGTTATACGTTATACGTTATACGTTATACGTTATACGTTATACGTTATACCTTATACCTTATACGTTATACGTTATACGTTATACGTTATACGTTATAAGTTATACGTTATACGTTATACGTTATACGTTATACGTTATACGTTATACGTTATACGTTATACGTTATACGTTATACGTTATACGTTATACGTTATACGTTATACGTTATACGTTATACGTTATGCGTTATACGTTCTACGTTATACGTTACACTTTAAACGATATTCGTTATGCGTTATACGTTATACGTTATACGTTGTACGTTATACGTTATACGTTATACGTTATACGTTATACGTTATACGTTGTACGTTATACGTTATACGTTATACGTTATACGTTATACGTTATACGTTTTGCGTTATACGTTATGCGTTATACGTTCTACGTTCTACGTTATACGTTATACGTTATACGTTATACGTTACACGTTATACGTTATACGTTATACGTTATACGTTATACGTTATACGTTATGCGTTATACGTTATGCGTTATACGTTATGCGATATTCGTTATACGTTATACGTTATACGTTATACGTTATACGTTATACGTTATGCGATATACGTTATACGTTATACGTTATACGTTATACGTTATACGTTATACGTTATACGATATGCGTTATACGTTATGCGTTATACGTTATGCGATATTCGTTATACGTTATACGTTATACGTTATACGTTATACGTTATACGTTATACCTTATACCTTATACGTTATACGTTATACGTTATACGTTATACGTTATAAGTTATACGTTATACGTTATACGTTATACGTTATACGTTATACGTTATACGTTATACGTTATACGTTATACGTTATACGTTATACGTTATACGTTATACGTTATGCGTTATACGTTCTACGTTATACGTTATAAGTTATACGTTATACGTTATACGTTATACGTTATACGTTATACGTTATACGTTATGCGTTATACGTTATGCGATATTCGTTATACGTTATACGTTATTCGTTATACGTTATGCGATATTCGTTATACGTTATACGTTATACGTTATACGTTATACGTTATACGTTATACGTTATACGTTATACGTTATACGTTATACGTTATACGTTATACGTTATACGTTATACGTTATACCTTATACCTTATACGTTATACGTTATACGTTATACGTTATACGTTATAAGTTATACGTTATACGTTATACGTTATACGTTATACGTTATACGTTATACGTTATACGTTATACGTTATACGTTATACGTTATACGTTATACGTTATACGTTATACGTTATGCGTTATACGTTCTACGTTATACGTTACACTTTAAACGATATTCGTTATGCGTTATACGTTATACGTTATACGTTGTACGTTATACGTTATACGTTATACGTTATACGTTATACGTTATACGTTGTACGTTATACGTTATACGTTATACGTTATACGTTATACGTTTTGCGTTATACGTTATGCGTTATACGTTCTACGTTCTACGTTATACGTTATACGTTATACGTTATACGTTACACGTTATACGTTATACGTTATACGTTATACGTTATACGTTATACGTTATGCGTTATACGTTATGCGTTATACGTTATGCGATATTCGTTATACGTTATACGTTATACGTTATACGTTATACGTTATACGTTATGCGATATACGTTATACGTTATACGTTATACGTTATACGTTATACGTTATACGTTATACGTTATACGTTATACCTTATACCTTATACGTTATACGTTATACGTTATACGTTATACGTTATAAGTTATACGTTATACGTTATACGTTATACGTTATACGTTATACTTTAAACGATATTCGTTATGCGTTATACGTTATACGTTATACGTTATACGTTATACGTTATACGTTATACGTTATACGTTATACGTTATACGTTATACCTTATACCTTATACGTTATACGTTATACGTTATACGTTATACGTTATGCGTTATACGTTATGCGATATTCGTTATACGTTATACGTTATTCGTTATACGTTATGCGATATTCGTTATACGTTATACGTTATACGTTATACGTTATACGTTATACGTTATACGTTATACGTTATACGTTATACGTTATACGTTATACGTTATACGTTATACGTTATACGTTATACGTTATACGTTATACGTTATACGTTATACCTTATACCTTATACGTTATACGTTATACGTTATACGTTATACGTTATAAGTTATACGTTATACGTTATACGTTATACGTTATACGTTATACGTTATACGTTATACGTTATACGTTATACGTTATACGTTATACGTTATACGTTATACGTTATACGTTATACGTTATGCGTTATACGTTCTACGTTATACGTTAGAAGTTATACGTTATACGTTATACGTTATACGTTATACGTTATGCGTTATACGTTATGCGATATTCGTTATACGTTATACGTTATTCGTTATACGTTATGCGATATTCGTTATACGTTATACGTTATACGTTATACGTTATACGTTATACGTTATACGTTATACGTTATACGTTATACGTTATACGTTATACGTTATACGTTATACGTTATACGTTATACGTTATACCTTATACCTTATACGTTATACGTTATACGTTATACGTTATACGTTATACGTTATACGTTATACGTTATACGTTATACGTTATGCGATATTCGTTATACGTTATACGTTATACGTTATACGTTATACGTTATACGTTATACGTTATACGTTATACGTTATACGTTATACGTTATACGTTATACGTTATACGTTATACCTTATACCTTATACGTTATACGTTATACGTTATACGTTATACGTTATACGTTATGCGTTATACGTTATGCGATATTCGTTATACGTTATACGTTATTCGTTATACGTTATGCGATATTCGTTATACGTTATACGTTATACGTTATACGTTATACGTTATACGTTATACGTTATACGTTATACGTTATACGTTATACGTTATACGTTATACGTTATACCTTATACCTTATACGTTATACGTTATACGTTATACGTTATACGTTATAAGTTATACGTTATACGTTATACGTTATACGTTATACGTTATACGTTATACGTTATACGTTATACGTTATACGTTATACGTTATACGTTATACGTTATACGTTATACGTTATACCTTATACCTTATACGTTATACGTTATACGTTATACGTTATACGTTATACGTTATGCGTTATACGTTATGCGATATTCGTTATACGTTATACGTTATTCGTTATACGTTATGCGATATTCGTTATACGTTATACGTTATACGTTATACGTTATACGTTATACGTGATACGTTATACGTTATACGTTATACGTTATACGTTATACGTTATACGTTATACGTTATACCTTATACCTTATACGTTATACGTTATACGTTATACGTTATACGTTATAAGTTATACGTTATACGTTATACGTTATACGTTATACGTTATACGTTATACGTTATACGTTATACGTTATACGTTATACGTTATACGTTATACGTTATACGTTATACGTTATACGTTATACGTTATACGTTATGCGTTATACGTTCTACGTTATACGTTAGAAGTTATACGTTATACGTTATACGTTATACGTTATACGTTATGCGTTATACGTTATGCGATATTCGTTATACGTTATACGTTATTCGTTATACGTTATGCGATATTCGTTATACGTTATACGTTATACGTTATACGTTATACGTTATACGTTATACGTTATACGTTATACGTTATACGTTATACGTTATACGTTATACGTTATACGTTATACCTTATACCTTATACGTTATACGTTATACGTTATACGTTATACGTTATAAGTTATACGTTATACGTTATACGTTATACGTTATACGTTATACGTTATACGTTATACGTTATACGTTATACGTTATACGTTATACGTTATACGTTATACGTTATACGTTATACGTTATACGTTATACGTTATGCGTTATACGTTATACGTTCTACGTTATACGTTACACTTTAAACGATATTCGTTATGCGTTATACGTTATACGTTATACGTTGTACGTTATACGTTATACGTTATACGTTATACGTTATACGTTATACGTTGTACGTTATACGTTATACGTTATACGTTATACGTTATACGTTTTGCGTTATACGTTATGCGTTATACGTTCTACGTTCTACGTTATACGTTATACGTTATACGTTATACGTTATACGTTATACGTTATACGTTATACGTTATACGTTATACGTTATACGTTATGCGTTATACGTTATGCGTTATACGTTATGCGATATTCGTTATACGTTATACGTTATACGTTATACGTTATACGTTATACGTTATGCGATATACGTTATACGTTATACGTTATACGTTATACGTTATACGTTATACGTTATACGTTATACCTTATACCTTATACGTTATACGTTATACGTTATACGTTATACGTTATAAGTTATACGTTATACGTTATACGTTATACGTTATACGTTATACGTTATACGTTATACGTTATACTTTAAACGATATTCGTTATGCGTTATACGTTATACGTTATACGTTATACGTTATACGTTATACGTTATACGTTATACGTTATACGTTATACGTTATACCTTATACCTTATACGTTATACGTTATACGTTATACGTTATACGTTATACGTTATACGTTATACGTTATACGTTATACGTTATACGTTATACGTTATACGTTATACGTTATACGTTATACGTTATACGTTATACGTTATAAGTTATACGTTATACGTTATACGTTATACGTTATACGTTATACGTTATACGTTATACGTTATACGTTATACGTTATACGTTATACGTTACACTTTAAACGATATTCGTTATGCGTTATACGTTATACGTTATACGTTATACGTTATACGTTGTACGTTATACGTTATACGTTATACGTTATACGTTATACGTTATGCGTTATACGTTATGCGATATTCGTTATACGTTATACGTTATTCGTTCTACGTTATGCGATATTCGTTATACGTTATACGTTATACGTTATACGTTATACGTTATACGTTATACGTTATACGTTATACGTTATACGTTATGCGTTATACGTTATGCGATATTCGTTATACGTTATACGTTATTCGTTTTCCGTTATGCGATATTCGTTATACGTTATACGTTATACGTTATACGTTATACGTTATACGTTATACGTTATACGTTATACGTTATACCTTATACCTTATACGTTATACGTTATACGTTATACGTTATACGTTATACTTTAAACGATATTCGTTATGCGTTATACGTTATACGTTATACGTTATACGTTATACGTTATACGTTATACGTTATACGTTATACCTTATACCTTATACGTTATACGTTATACGTTATACGTTATACGTTATACGTTATACGTTATACGTTATACGTTATACGTTATACGTTATACGTTATAAGTTATACGTTATACGTTTTGCGTTATACGTTATACGTTATACGTTATACGTTATACGTTATACGTTATACGTTATACGTTATACGTTATACGTTATACGTTATACGTTATACGTTATACGTTATACGTTATACGTTATGCGTTATACGTTATGCGATATTCGCTATACGTTATACGTTATACGTTATACGTTATACGTTATACGTTATACGTTATACGTTATACGTTATACGTTATACGTTATACGTTATACGTTATACGTTATACGTTATACGTTATACGTTATACGTTATACGTTATACGTTATACCTTATACCTTATACGTTATACGTTATACGTTATACGTTATACGTTATACGTTATACGTTATACGTTATACGTTATACGTTATACGTTATACGTTATAAGTTATACGTTATACGTTTTGCGTTATACGTTATACGTTATACGTTATACGTTATACGTTATACGTTATACGTTATACGTTATACGTTATACGTTATACGTTATACGTTATACGTTATACGTTATACGTTATACGTTATACGTTATACGTTATACGTTATACGTTATACGTTATACGTTATACGTCATACGTTATACGTTATACGTTATACGTTATACGTTATACGTTATACGTTATAAGTTATACGTTATACGTTATACGTTATACGTTATACGTTATACGTTATACTTTAAACGATATTCATTATGCGTTATACGTTATACGTTATACGTTATACGTTATACGTTATACGTTATACGTTATACGTTATACGTTATGCGATATTCGTTATACGTTATACGTTATACGTTATACGTTATACGTTATACGTTATGCGATATACGTTATACGTTATACGTTATACGTTATACGTTATACGTTATACGTTATACGTTATACGTTATACGTTATACGTTATACCTTATACCTTATACGTTATACGTTATACGTTATACGTTATACGTTATACGTTATACGTTATAAGTTATACGTTATACGTTATACGTTATACGTTATAAGTTATACGTTATACGTTATACGTTATACGTTATACGTTATACGTTATACTTTAAACGATATTCGTTATGCGTTATACGTTATACGTTATACGTTATACGTTATACGTTATACGTTATACGTTATACGTTATACGTTATACGTTATACGTTATACCTTATACCTTATACGTTATACGTTATACGTTATACGTTATACGTTATACGTTATACGTTATACGTTATACGTTATACGTTATACGTTATAAGTTATACGTTATACGTTTTGCGTTATACGTTATACGTTATACGTTATACGTTATACGTTATACGTTATACGTTATACGTTATACGTTATACGTTATACGTTATACGTTATACGTTATACGTTATACGTTATACGTTATACGTTATACGTTATACGTTATACGTTATACGTTATACGTTATACGTTATACGTTATACGTTATACGTTATACGTTATACGTTATACGTTATACGTTATACGTTATACGTTATACGTTATACGTTATACGTTATACGTTATACGTTATACGTTATACGTTATACGTTATACGTTATACGTTATAAGTTATACGTTATACGTTATACGTTATACGTTATACTTTAAACGATATTCGTTATGCGTTATACGTTATACGTTATACGTTATACGTTATACGTTATACGTTATACGTTATACGTTATACGTTATACGTTATACGTTATACGTTATGCGTTATACGTTATGCGATATTCGTTATACGTTATACGTTATACGTTATACGTTATACGTTATACGTTATACGTTATACGTTATACGTTATACGTTATACGTTATACGTTATACGTTATACGTTATACGTTATACGTTATACGTTATACGTTATACGTTATACGTTATACGTTATACGTTATACGTTATACGTTATACGTTATACGTTATACCTTATACCTTATACGTTATACGTTATACGTTATACGTTATACGTTATACGTTATACGTTATACGTTATACGTTATACGTTATAAGTTATACGTTATACGTTTTGCGTTATACGTTATACGTTATACGTTATACGTTATACGTTATACGTTATACGTTATACGTTATACGTTATACGTTATACGTTATACGTTATACGTTATACGTTATACGTTATACGTTATACGTTATACGTTATACGTTATACGTTATACGTTATACGTTATACGTTATACGTTATACGTTATACGTTATACGTTATACGTTATACGTTATAAGTTATACGTTATACGTTATACGTTATACGTTATACGTTATACGTTATACTTTAAACGATATTCATTATGCGTTATACGTTATACGTTATACGTTATACGTTATACGTTATACGTTATACGTTATACGTTATACGTTATACGTTATACGTTATACGTTATACGTTATACGTTATACGTTATACGTTATACGTTATACGTTATACGTTATACGTTATACGTTATACGTTATACGTTATACGTTATACGTTATACGTTATACGTTATACGTTATACGTTATACGTTATAAGTTATACGTTATACGTTATACGTTATGCGTTATACGTTATGCGTTATACGTTATGCGATATTCGTTATACGTTATACGTTATGCGTTATACGTTATGCGTTATACGTAATGCGATATTCGTTATACGTTATACGTTATACGTTATACGTTATACGTTATATGTTATACGTTATACGTTATACGTTATACGTTATACGTTATACGTTATACGTTATACGTTATACGTTATACGTTATACGTTATACGTTATACGTTATACGTTATAAGTTATACGTTATACGTTATACGTTATACGTTATACGTTATACGTTATACGTTATACGTTATACGTTATACGTTATACGTTATACGTTATACGTTATAAGTTATACGTTATACGTTATACCTTATACCTTATACGTTATACTTTAAACGATATTCGTTATGCGTTATACGTTATACGTTATACGTTATACGTTATACGTTATGCGTTATACGTTATGCGATATTCGTTATACGTTATACGTTATACGTTATACGTTATACGTTATACGTTATACGTTATACGTTATACGTTATACGTTATACGTTATACGTTATACCTTATACCTTATACGTTATACGTTATACGTTATACGTTATACGTTATACCTTATACCTTATACGTTATACGTTATACGTTATACGTTATACGTTATACGTTATACGTTATACGTTATACGTTATACGTTATACGTTATACGTTATACGTTATACGTTATACGTTATACGTTATACGTTATAAGTTATACGTTATACGTTTTGCGTTATACGTTATACGTTATACGTTATACGTTATACGTTATACGTTATACGTTATACGTTATACGTTATACCTTATACCTTATACGTTATACGTTATACGTTATACGTTATACGTTATAAGTTATACGTTATACGTTATACGTTATACGTTATACGTTATACGTTATACGTTATACGTTATACTTTAAACGATATTCGTTATGCGTTATACGTTATACGTTATACGTTATACGTTATACGTTATACGTTATACGTTATACGTTATACGTTATACGTTATACGTTATACCTTATACCTTATACGTTATACGTTATACGTTATACGTTATACGTTATACGTTATACGTTATACGTTATACGTTATACGTTATACGTTATACGTTATACGTTATACGTTATACGTTATACGTTATAAGTTATACGTTATACGTTATACGTTATACGTTATACGTTATACGTTATACGTTATACGTTATACGTTATACGTTATACGTTACACTTTAAACGATATTCGTTATGCGTTATACGTTATACGTTATACGTTATACGTTATACGTTGTACGTTATACGTTATACGTTATACGTTATACGTTATACGTTATGCGTTATACGTTATGCGATATTCGTTATACGTTATACGTTATTCGTTCTACGTTATGCGATATTCGTTATACGTTATACGTTATACGTTATACGTTATACGTTATACGTTATACGTTATACGTTATACGTTATACGTTATGCGTTATACGTTATGCGATATTCGTTATACGTTATACGTTATTCGTTTTCCGTTATGCGATATTCGTTATACGTTATACGTTATACGTTATACGTTATACGTTATACGTTATACGTTATACGTTATACGTTATACCTTATACCTTATACGTTATACGTTATACGTTATACGTTATACGTTATACTTTAAACGATATTCGTTATGCGTTATACGTTATACGTTATACGTTATACGTTATACGTTATACGTTATACGTTATACGTTATACCTTATACCTTATACGTTATACGTTATACGTTATACGTTATACGTTATACGTTATACGTTATACGTTATACGTTATACGTTATACGTTATACGTTATAAGTTATACGTTATACGTTTTGCGTTATACGTTATACGTTATACGTTATACGTTATACGTTATACGTTATACGTTATACGTTATACGTTATACGTTATACGTTATACGTTATACGTTATACGTTATACGTTATACGTTATACGTTATACGTTATACGTTATACGTTATACGTTATACGTTATACGTTATACGTTATACGTTATACCTTATACCTTATACGTTATACGTTATACGTTATACGTTATACGTTATACGTTATACGTTATACGTTATACGTTATACGTTATACGTTATACGTTATAAGTTATACGTTATACGTTTTGCGTTATACGTTATACGTTATACGTTATACGTTATACGTTATACGTTATACGTTATACGTTATACGTTATACGTTATACGTTATACGTTATACGTTATACGTTATACGTTATACGTTATACGTTATACGTTATACGTTATACGTTATACGTTATACGTTATACGTTATACGTTATACGTCATACGTTATACGTTATACGTTATACGTTATACGTTATACGTTATACGTTATAAGTTATACGTTATACGTTATACGTTATACGTTATACGTTATACGTTATACTTTAAACGATATTCATTATGCGTTATACGTTATACGTTATACGTTATACGTTATACGTTATACGTTATACGTTATACGTTATACGTTATGCGATATTCGTTATACGTTATACGTTATACGTTATACGTTATACGTTATACGTTATGCGATATACGTTATACGTTATACGTTATACGTTATACGTTATACGTTATACGTTATACGTTATACGTTATACGTTATACGTTATACCTTATACCTTATACGTTATACGTTATACGTTATACGTTATACGTTATACGTTATACGTTATAAGTTATACGTTATACGTTATACGTTATACGTTATAAGTTATACGTTATACGTTATACGTTATACGTTATACGTTATACGTTATACTTTAAACGATATTCGGTATGCGTTATACGTTATACGTTATACGTTATACGTTATACGTTATACGTTATACGTTATACGTTATACGTTATACGTTATACGTTATACCTTATACCTTATACGTTATACGTTATACGTTATACGTTATACGTTATACGTTATACGTTATACGTTATACGTTATACGTTATACGTTATAAGTTATACGTTATACGTTTTGCGTTATACGTTATACGTTATACGTTATACGTTATACGTTATACGTTATACGTTATACGTTATACGTTATACGTTATACGTTATACGTTATACGTTATACGTTATACGTTATACGTTATACGTTATACGTTATACGTTATACGTTATACGTTATACGTTATACGTTATACGTTATACGTTATACGTTATACGTTATACGTTATACGTTATACGTTATACGTTATACGTTATACGTTATACGTTATACGTTATACGTTATACGTTATACGTTATACGTTATACGTTATACGTTATAAGTTATACGTTATACGTTATACGTTATACGTTATACTTTAAACGATATTCGTTATGCGTTATACGTTATACGTTATACGTTATACGTTATACGTTATACGTTATACGTTATACGTTATACGTTATACGTTATACGTTATACGTTATGCGTTATACGTTATGCGATATTCGTTATACGTTATACGTTATACGTTATACGTTATACGTTATACGTTATACGTTATACGTTATACGTTATACGTTATACGTTATACGTTATACGTTATACGTTATACGTTATACGTTATACGTTATACGTTATACGTTATACGTTATACGTTATACGTTATACGTTATACGTTATACGTTATACGTTATACCTTATACCTTATACGTTATACGTTATACGTTATACGTTATACGTTATACGTTATACGTTATACGTTATACGTTATACGTTATAAGTTATACGTTATACGTTTTGCGTTATACGTTATACGTTATACGTTATACGTTATACGTTATACGTTATACGTTATACGTTATACGTTATACGTTATACGTTATACGTTATACGTTATACGTTATACGTTATACGTTATACGTTATACGTTATACGTTATACGTTATACGTTATACGTTATACGTTATACGTTATACGTTATACGTTATACGTTATACGTTATACGTTATAAGTTATACGTTATACGTTATACGTTATACGTTATACGTTATACGTTATACTTTAAACGATATTCATTATGCGTTATACGTTATACGTTATACGTTATACGTTATACGTTATACGTTATACGTTATACGTTATACGTTATACGTTATACGTTATACGTTATACGTTATACGTTATACGTTATACGTTATACGTTATACGTTATACGTTATACGTTATACGTTATACGTTATACGTTATACGTTATACGTTATGCGTTATACGTTATGCGATATTCGTTATACGTTATACGTTATACGTTATAAGTTATACGTTATACGTTATACCTTATACCTTATACCTTATACGTTATACGTTATACGTTATACGTTATACGTTATAAGTTATACGTTATACGTTATACGTTATACGTTATACGTTATACGTTATACGTTATACGTTATACGTTATACGTTATACGTTATACGTTATACGTTATACGTTATACGTTATACGTTATACGTTATGCGTTATACGTTATGCGATATTCGTTATACGTTATACGTTATACGTTATGCGTTATACGTTATGCGATATTCGTTATACGTTATACGTTATTCGTTATACGTTATGCGATATTCGTTATACGTTATACGTTATACGTTATACGTTATACGTTATACGTTATACGTTATACGTTATACGTTATACGTTATACGTTATACGTTATACGTTATACGTTATACGTTATACGTTATACGTTATACGTTATACGTTATACGTTATACGTTATACGTTATACGTTATACGTTATACGTTATACGTTATACGTTATACGTTATACCTTATACCTTATACGTTATACGTTATACGTTATACGTTATACGTTATACGTTATACGTTATACGTTATACGTTATACGTTATACGTTATACGTTATACGTTATACGTTATACGTTATACGTTATACGTTATACGTTATACGTTATGCGTTATACGTTATGCGATATTCGCTATACGTTATACGTTATACGTTATACGTTATACGTTATACGTTATACGTTATACGTTATACGTTATACGTTATACGTTATACGTTATACGTTATACGTTATACGTTATACGTTATACGTTATACGTTATACGTTATACGTTATACGTTATACCTTATACCTTATACGTTATACGTTATACGTTATACGTTATACGTTATACGTTATATGTTATACGTTATACGTTATACGTTATACGTTATACGTTATAAGTTATACGTTATACGTTTTGCGTTATACGTTATACGTTATACGTTATACGTTATACGTTATACGTTATACGTTATACGTTATACGTTATACGTTATACGTTATACGTTATACGCTATACGTTATACGTTATACGTTATACGTTATACGTTATACGTTATACGTTATACGTTATACGTTATACGTCATACGTTATACGTTATACGTTATACGTTATACGTTATACGTTATACGTTATAAGTTATACGTTATACGTTATACGTTATACGTTATACGTTATACTTTAAACGATATTCATTATGCGTTATACGTTATACGTTATACGTTATACGTTATACGTTATACGTTATACGTTATACGTTATACGTTATACGTTATACGTTATACGTTATACGTTATACGTTATGCGTTATACGTTATGCGATATTCGTTATACGTTATACGTTATTCGTTATACGTTATGCGATATCCGTTATACGTTATACGTTATACGTTTTGCGTTATACGTTATGCGTTATACGTTCTACGTTCTACGATATACGTTATACGTTATACGTTATACGTTATACGTTATACGTTATACGTTATGCGTTATACGTTATGCGTTATACGTTATGCGATATTCGTTATACGTTATACGTTATACGTTATACGTTATACGTTATACGTTATGCGATATACGTTATACGTTATACGTTATACGTTATACGTTATACGTTATACGTTATACGTTATACGTTATACGTTATACCTTATACCTTATACGTTATACGTTATACGTTATACGTTATACGTTATACGTTATAAGTTATACGTTATACGTTATACGTTATACGTTATACGTTATAAGTTATACGTTATACGTTATACGTTATACGTTATACGTTATACGTTATACTTTAAACGATATTCGTTATGCGTTATACGTTATACGTTATACGTTATACGTTATACGTTATACGTTATACGTTATACGTTATACGTTATACGTTATAAGTTATACGTTATACGTTATACGTTATACGTTATACGTTATACGTTATACGTTATACGTTATACGTTATACGTTATACGTTATACGTTATACGTTATACGTTATACGTTATACGTTATACGTTATACGTTATACGTTATACGTTATACGTTATACGTTATACGTTATGCGTTATACGTTATGCGATATTCGTTATACGTTATACGTTATACGTTATGCGTTATACGTTATGCGATATTCGTTATACGTTATACGTTATTCGTTATACGTTATGCGATATTCGTTATACGTTATACGTTATACGTTATACGTTATACGTTATACGTTATACGTTATACGTTCTACGTTCTACGTTATACGTTATACGTTATACGTTATACGTTATACGTTATACGTTATACGTTATACGTTATGCGTTATACGTTATGCGTTATACGTTATGCGATATTCGTTATACGTTATACGTTATACGTTATACGTTATAAGTTATACGTTATACGTTATACGTTATACGTTATACGTTATACGTTATAAGTTATACGTTATACGTTATACCTTATACCTTATACCTTATACGTTATACGTTATACGTTATACGTTATACGTTATAAGTTATACGTTATACGTTATACGTTATACGTTATACGTTATACGTTATACGTTATACGTTATACGTTATACGTTATACGTTATACGTTATACGTTATACGTTATACGTTATACGTTATACGTTTTGCGTTATACGTTATACGTTATACGTTATACGTTATACGTTATACGTTATACGTTATACGTTATACGTTATACGTTATACGTTATACGTTATACGTTATACGTTATACGTTATACGTTATACGTTATACGTTATACGTTATACGTTATACGTTATACGTTATACGTTATACGTTATACGTTATACGTTATACGTTATACGTTATACGTTATACGTTATACCTTATACCTTATACGTTATACGTTATACGTTATACGTTATACGTTATACGTTATACGTTATACGTTATACGTTATACGTTATACGTTATACGTTATAAGTTATACGTTATACGTTTTGCGTTATACGTTATACGTTATACGTTATACGTTATACGTTATACGTTATACGTTATACGTTATACGTTATACGTTATACGTTATACGTTATACGTTATACGTTATACGTTATACGTTATACGTTATACGTTATACGTTATACGTTATACGTTATACGTTATACGTTATACGTTATACGTCATACGTTATACGTTATACGTTATACGTTATACGTTATACGTTATACGTTATAAGTTATACGTTATACGTTATACGTTATACGTTATACGTTATACGTTATACTTTAAACGATATTCATTATGCGTTATACGTTATACGTTATACGTTATACGTTATACGTTATACGTTATACGTTATACGTTATACGTTATGCGATATTCGTTATACGTTATACGTTATACGTTATACGTTATACGTTATACGTTATGCGATATACGTTATACGTTATACGTTATACGTTATACGTTATACGTTATACGTTATACGTTATACGTTATACGTTATACGTTATACCTTATACCTTATACGTTATACGTTATACGTTATACGTTATACGTTATACGTTATACGTTATAAGTTATACGTTATACGTTATACGTTATACGTTATAAGTTATACGTTATACGTTATACGTTATACGTTATACGTTATACGTTATACTTTAAACGATATTCGGTATGCGTTATACGTTATACGTTATACGTTATACGTTATACGTTATACGTTATACGTTATACGTTATACGTTATACGTTATACGTTATACCTTATACCTTATACGTTATACGTTATACGTTATACGTTATACGTTATACGTTATACGTTATACGTTATACGTTATACGTTATACGTTATAAGTTATACGTTATACGTTTTGCGTTATACGTTATACGTTATACGTTATACGTTATACGTTATACGTTATACGTTATACGTTATACGTTATACGTTATACGTTATACGTTATACGTTATACGTTATACGTTATACGTTATACGTTATACGTTATACGTTATACGTTATACGTTATACGTTATACGTTATACGTTATACGTTATACGTTATACGTTATACGTTATACGTTATACGTTATACGTTATACGTTATACGTTATACGTTATACGTTATACGTTATACGTTATACGTTATACGTTATACGTTATACGTTATAAGTTATACGTTATACGTTATACGTTATACGTTATACTTTAAACGATATTCGTTATGCGTTATACGTTATACGTTATACGTTATACGTTATACGTTATACGTTATACGTTATACGTTATACGTTATACGTTATACGTTATACGTTATGCGTTATACGTTATGCGATATTCGTTATACGTTATACGTTATACGTTATACGTTATACGTTATACGTTATACGTTATACGTTATACGTTATACGTTATACGTTATACGTTATACGTTATACGTTATACGTTATACGTTATACGTTATACGTTATACGTTATACGTTATACGTTATACGTTATACGTTATACGTTATACGTTATACGTTATACCTTATACCTTATACGTTATACGTTATACGTTATACGTTATACGTTATACGTTATACGTTATACGTTATACGTTATACGTTATAAGTTATACGTTATACGTTTTGCGTTATACGTTATACGTTATACGTTATACGTTATACGTTATACGTTATACGTTATACGTTATACGTTATACGTTATACGTTATACGTTATACGTTATACGTTATACGTTATACGTTATACGTTATACGTTATACGTTATACGTTATACGTTATACGTTATACGTTATACGTTATACGTTATACGTTATACGTTATACGTTATACGTTATAAGTTATACGTTATACGTTATACGTTATACGTTATACGTTATACGTTATACTTTAAACGATATTCATTATGCGTTATACGTTATACGTTATACGTTATACGTTATACGTTATACGTTATACGTTATACGTTATACGTTATACGTTATACGTTATACGTTATACGTTATACGTTATACGTTATACGTTATACGTTATACGTTATACGTTATACGTTATACGTTATACGTTATACGTTATACGTTATACGTTATGCGTTATACGTTATGCGATATTCGTTATACGTTATACGTTATACGTTATAAGTTATACGTTATACGTTATACCTTATACCTTATACCTTATACGTTATACGTTATACGTTATACGTTATACGTTATAAGTTATACGTTATACGTTATACGTTATACGTTATACGTTATACGTTATACGTTATACGTTATACGTTATACGTTATACGTTATACGTTATACGTTATACGTTATACGTTATACGTTATGCGTTATACGTTATGCGATATTCGTTATACGTTATACGTTATACGTTATGCGTTATACGTTATGCGATATTCGTTATACGTTATACGTTATTCGTTATACGTTATGCGATATTCGTTATACGTTATACGTTATACGTTATACGTTATACGTTATACGTTATACGTTATACGTTATACGTTATACGTTATACGTTATACGTTATACGTTATACGTTATACGTTATACGTTATACGTTATACGTTATACGTTATACGTTATACGTTATACGTTATACGTTATACGTTATACGTTATACGTTATACGTTATACGTTATACCTTATACCTTATACGTTATACGTTATACGTTATACGTTATACGTTATACGTTATACGTTATACGTTATACGTTATACGTTATACGTTATACGTTATACGTTATACGTTATACGTTATACGTTATACGTTATACGTTATGCGTTATACGTTATGCGATATTCGCTATACGTTATACGTTATACGTTATACGTTATACGTTATACGTTATACGTTATACGTTATACGTTATACGTTATACGTTATACGTTATACGTTATACGTTATACGTTATACGTTATACGTTATACGTTATACGTTATACGTTATACGTTATACCTTATACCTTATACGTTATACGTTATACGTTATACGTTATACGTTATACGTTATATGTTATACGTTATACGTTATACGTTATACGTTATACGTTATAAGTTATACGTTATACGTTTTGCGTTATACGTTATACGTTATACGTTATACGTTATACGTTATACGTTATACGTTATACGTTATACGTTATACGTTATACGTTATACGTTATACGCTATACGTTATACGTTATACGTTATACGTTATACGTTATACGTTATACGTTATACGTTATACGTTATACGTCATACGTTATACGTTATACGTTATACGTTATACGTTATACGTTATACGTTATAAGTTATACGTTATACGTTATACGTTATACGTTATACGTTATACTTTAAACGATATTCATTATGCGTTATACGTTATACGTTATACGTTATACGTTATACGTTATACGTTATACGTTATACGTTATACGTTATACGTTATACGTTATACGTTATACGTTATACGTTATGCGTTATACGTTATGCGATATTCGTTATACGTTATACGTTATTCGTTATACGTTATGCGATATCCGTTATACGTTATACGTTATACGTTTTGCGTTATACGTTATGCGTTATACGTTCTACGTTCTACGATATACGTTATACGTTATACGTTATACGTTATACGTTATACGTTATACGTTATGCGTTATACGTTATGCGTTATACGTTATGCGATATTCGTTATACGTTATACGTTATACGTTATACGTTATACGTTATACGTTATGCGATATACGTTATACGTTATACGTTATACGTTATACGTTATACGTTATACGTTATACGTTATACGTTATACGTTATACCTTATACCTTATACGTTATACGTTATACGTTATACGTTATACGTTATACGTTATAAGTTATACGTTATACGTTATACGTTATACGTTATACGTTATAAGTTATACGTTATACGTTATACGTTATACGTTATACGTTATACGTTATACTTTAAACGATATTCGTTATGCGTTATACGTTATACGTTATACGTTATACGTTATACGTTATACGTTATACGTTATACGTTATACGTTATACGTTATAAGTTATACGTTATACGTTATACGTTATACGTTATACGTTATACGTTATACGTTATACGTTATACGTTATACGTTATACGTTATACGTTATACGTTATACGTTATACGTTATACGTTATACGTTATACGTTATACGTTATACGTTATACGTTATACGTTATACGTTATGCGTTATACGTTATGCGATATTCGTTATACGTTATACGTTATACGTTATGCGTTATACGTTATGCGATATTCGTTATACGTTATACGTTATTCGTTATACGTTATGCGATATTCGTTATACGTTATACGTTATACGTTATACGTTATACGTTATACGTTATACGTTATACGTTCTACGTTCTACGTTATACGTTATACGTTATACGTTATACGTTATACGTTATACGTTATACGTTATACGTTATGCGTTATACGTTATGCGTTATACGTTATGCGATATTCGTTATACGTTATACGTTATACGTTATACGTTATAAGTTATACGTTATACGTTATACGTTATACGTTATACGTTATACGTTATAAGTTATACGTTATACGTTATACCTTATACCTTATACCTTATACGTTATACGTTATACGTTATACGTTATACGTTATAAGTTATACGTTATACGTTATACGTTATACGTTATACGTTATACGTTATACGTTATACGTTATACGTTATACGTTATACGTTATACGTTATACGTTATACGTTATACGTTATACGTTATACGTTTTGCGTTATACGTTATACGTTATACGTTATACGTTATACGTTATACGTTATACGTTATACGTTATACGTTATACGTTATACGTTATACGTTATACGTTATACGTTATACGTTATACGTTATACGTTATACGTTATACGTTATACGTTATACGTTATACGTTATACGTTATACGTTATACGTTATACGTTATACGTTATACGTTATACGTTATACGTTATACGTTATACGTTACACTTTAAACGATATTCGTTATGCGTTATACGTTATTCGTTCTACGTTATGCGATATTCGTTATACGTTATACGTTATACGTTATACGTTATACGTTATAAGTTATACGTTATACGTTATACGTTATACGTTATACGTTATACGTTATACGTTATACGTTATACGTTATACGTTATACGTTACACTTTAAACGATATTCGTTATGCGTTATACGTTATACGTTATACGTTATACGTTATACGTTGTACGTTATACGTTATACGTTATACGTTATACGTTATACGTTATGCGTTATACGTTATGCGATATTCGTTATACGTTATACGTTATTCGTTCTACGTTATGCGATATTCGTTATACGTTATACGTTATACGTTATACGTTATACGTTATACGTTATACGTTATACGTTATACGTTATACGTTATGCGTTATACGTTATGCGATATTCGTTATACGTTATACGTTATTCGTTTTCCGTTATGCGATATTCGTTATACGTTATACGTTATACGTTATACGTTATACGTTATACGTTATACGTTATACGTTATACGTTATACCTTATACCTTATACGTTATACGTTATACGTTATACGTTATACGTTATACTTTAAACGATATTCGTTATGCGTTATACGTTATACGTTATACGTTATACGTTATACGTTATACGTTATACGTTATACGTTATACCTTATACCTTATACGTTATACGTTATACGTTATACGTTATACGTTATACGTTATACGTTATACGTTATACGTTATACGTTATACGTTATACGTTATAAGTTATACGTTATACGTTTTGCGTTATACGTTATACGTTATACGTTATACGTTATACGTTATACGTTATACGTTATACGTTATACGTTATACGTTATACGTTATACGTTATACGTTATACGTTATACGTTATACGTTATACGTTATGCGTTATACGTTATGCGATATTCGCTATACGTTATACGTTATACGTTATACGTTATACGTTATACGTTATACGTTATACGTTATACGTTATACGTTATACGTTATACGTTATACGTTATACGTTATACGTTATACGTTATACGTTATACGTTATACCTTATACCTTATACGTTATACGTTATACGTTATACGTTATACGTTATACGTTATACGTTATACGTTATACGTTATACGTTATACGTTATACGTTATAAGTTATACGTTATACGTTTTGCGTTATACGTTATACGTTATACGTTATACGTTATACGTTATACGTTATACGTTATACGTTATACGTTATACGTTATACGTTATACGTTATACGTTATACGTTATACGTTATACGTTATACGTTATACGTTATACGTTATACGTTATACGTTATACGTTATACGTTATACGTCATACGTTATACGTTATACGTTATACGTTATACGTTATACGTTATACGTTATAAGTTATACGTTATACGTTATACGTTATACGTTATACGTTATACTTTAAACGATATTCATTATGCGTTATACGTTATACGTTATACGTTATACGTTATACGTTATACGTTATACGTTATACGTTATACGTTATGCGATATTCGTTATACGTTATACGTTATACGTTATACGTTATACGTTATACGTTATGCGATATACGTTATACGTTATACGTTATACGTTATACGTTATACGTTATACGTTATACGTTATACGTTATACGTTATACGTTATACCTTATACCTTATACGTTATACGTTATACGTTATACGTTATACGTTATACGTTATACGTTATAAGTTATACGTTATACGTTATACGTTATACGTTATAAGTTATACGTTATACGTTATACGTTATACGTTATACGTTATACGTTATACTTTAAACGATATTCGTTATGCGTTATACGTTATACGTTATACGTTATACGTTATACGTTATACGTTATACGTTATACGTTATACGTTATACGTTATACGTTATACCTTATACCTTATACGTTATACGTTATACGTTATACGTTATACGTTATACGTTATACGTTATACGTTATACGTTATACGTTATACGTTATAAGTTATACGTTATACGTTTTGCGTTATACGTTATACGTTATACGTTATACGTTATACGTTATACGTTATACGTTATACGTTATACGTTATACGTTATACGTTATACGTTATACGTTATACGTTATACGTTATACGTTATACGTTATACGTTATACGTTATACGTTATACGTTATACGTTATACGTTATACGTTATACGTTATACGTTATACGTTATACGTTATACGTTATACGTTATACGTTATACGTTATACGTTATACGTTATACGTTATACGTTATACGTTATACGTTATAAGTTATACGTTATACGTTATACGTTATACGTTATACTTTAAACGATATTCGTTATGCGTTATACGTTATACGTTATACGTTATACGTTATACGTTATACGTTATACGTTATACGTTATACGTTATACGTTATACGTTATGCGTTATACGTTATGCGATATTCGTTATACGTTATACGTTATACGTTATACGTTATACGTTATACGTTATACGTTATACGTTATACGTTATACGTTATACGTTATACGTTATACGTTATACGTTATACGTTATACGTTATACGTTATACGTTATACGTTATACGTTATACGTTATACGTTATACGTTATACGTTATACGTTATACGTTATACGTTATACGTTATACGTTATACCTTATACCTTATACGTTATACGTTATACGTTATACGTTATACGTTATACGTTATACGTTATACGTTATACGTTATACGTTATAAGTTATACGTTATACGTTTTGCGTTATACGTTATACGTTATACGTTATACGTTATACGTTATACGTTATACGTTATACGTTATACGTTATACGTTATACGTTATACGTTATACGTTATACGTTATACGTTATACGTTATACGTTATACGTTATACGTTATACGTTATACGTTATACGTTATACGTTATACGTTATACGTTATACGTTATACGTTATACGTTATACGTTATAAGTTATACGTTATACGTTATACGTTATACGTTATACGTTATACGTTATACTTTAAACGATATTCATTATGCGTTATACGTTATACGTTATACGTTATACGTTATACGTTATACGTTATACGTTATACGTTATACGTTATACGTTATACGTTATACGTTATACGTTATACGTTATACGTTATACGTTATACGTTATACGTTATACGTTATACGTTATACGTTATACGTTATACGTTATACGTTATACGTTATACGTTATGCGTTATACGTTATGCGATATTCGTTATACGTTATACGTTATACGTTATAAGTTATACGTTATACGTTATACCTTATACCTTATACCTTATACGTTATACGTTATACGTTATACGTTATACGTTATAAGTTATACGTTATACGTTATACGTTATACGTTATACGTTATACGTTATACGTTATACGTTATACGTTATACGTTATACGTTATACGTTATACGTTATACGTTATACGTTATACGTTATGCGTTATACGTTATGCGATATTCGTTATACGTTATACGTTATACGTTATGCGTTATACGTTATGCGATATTCGTTATACGTTATACGTTATTCGTTATACGTTATGCGATATTCGTTATACGTTATACGTTATACGTTATACGTTATACGTTATACGTTATACGTTATACGTTATACGTTATACGTTATACGTTATACGTTATACGTTATACGTTATACGTTATACGTTATACGTTATACGTTATACGTTATACGTTATACGTTATACGTTATACGTTATACGTTATACGTTATACGTTATACGTTATACGTTATACGTTATACGTTATACCTTATACCTTATACGTTATACGTTATACGTTATACGTTATACGTTATACGTTATACGTTATACGTTATACGTTATACGTTATACGTTATACGTTATACGTTATACGTTATACGTTATACGTTATACGTTATACGTTATGCGTTATACGTTATGCGATATTCGCTATACGTTATACGTTATACGTTATACGTTATACGTTATACGTTATACGTTATACGTTATACGTTATACGTTATACGTTATACGTTATACGTTATACGTTATACGTTATACGTTATACGTTATACGTTATACGTTATACGTTATACGTTATACCTTATACCTTATACGTTATACGTTATACGTTATACGTTATACGTTATACGTTATATGTTATACGTTATACGTTATACGTTATACGTTATACGTTATAAGTTATACGTTATACGTTTTGCGTTATACGTTATACGTTATACGTTATACGTTATACGTTATACGTTATACGTTATACGTTATACGTTATACGTTATACGTTATACGTTATACGCTATACGTTATACGTTATACGTTATACGTTATACGTTATACGTTATACGTTATACGTTATACGTTATACGTCATACGTTATACGTTATACGTTATACGTTATACGTTATACGTTATACGTTATAAGTTATACGTTATACGTTATACGTTATACGTTATACGTTATACTTTAAACGATATTCATTATGCGTTATACGTTATACGTTATACGTTATACGTTATACGTTATACGTTATACGTTATACGTTATACGTTATACGTTATACGTTATGCGTTATACGTTATGCGATATTCGTTATACGTTATACGTTATTCGTTATACGTTATGCGATATCCGTTATACGTTATACGTTATACGTTTTGCGTTATACGTTATGCGTTATACGTTCTACGTTCTACGATATACGTTATACGTTATACGTTATACGTTATACGTTATACGTTATACGTTATGCGTTATACGTTATGCGTTATACGTTATGCGATATTCGTTATACGTTATACGTTATACGTTATACGTTATACGTTATACGTTATGCGATATACGTTATACGTTATACGTTATACGTTATACGTTATACGTTATACGTTATACGTTATACGTTATACGTTATACCTTATACCTTATACGTTATACGTTATACGTTATACGTTATACGTTATACGTTATAAGTTATACGTTATACGTTATACGTTATACGTTATACGTTATAAGTTATACGTTATACGTTATACGTTATACGTTATACGTTATACGTTATACTTTAAACGATATTCGTTATGCGTTATACGTTATACGTTATACGTTATACGTTATACGTTATACGTTATACGTTATACGTTATACGTTATACGTTATACGTTATAAGTTATACGTTATACGTTATACGTTATACGTTATACGTTATACGTTATACGTTATACGTTATACGTTATACGTTATACGTTATACGTTATACGTTATACGTTATACGTTATACGTTATACGTTATACGTTATACGTTATACGTTATACGTTATACGTTATACGTTATACGTTATGCGTTATACGTTATGCGATATTCGTTATACGTTATACGTTATACGTTATGCGTTATACGTTATGCGATATTCGTTATACGTTATACGTTATTCGTTATACGTTATGCGATATTCGTTATACGTTATACGTTATACGTTATACGTTATACGTTATACGTTATACGTTATACGTTCTACGTTCTACGTTATACGTTATACGTTATACGTTATACGTTATACGTTATACGTTATACGTTATGCGTTATACGTTATGCGTTATACGTTATGCGATATTCGTTATACGTTATACGTTATACGTTATACGTTATAAGTTATACGTTATACGTTATACGTTATACGTTATACGTTATACGTTATAAGTTATACGTTATACGTTATACCTTATACCTTATACCTTATACGTTATACGTTATACGTTATACGTTATACGTTATAAGTTATACGTTATACGTTATACGTTATACGTTATACGTTATACGTTATACGTTATACGTTATACGTTATACGTTATACGTTATACGTTATACGTTATACGTTATACGTTATACGTTATACGTTTTGCGTTATACGTTATACGTTATACGTTATACGTTATACGTTATACGTTATACGTTATACGTTATACGTTATACGTTATACGTTATACGTTATACGTTATACGTTATACGTTATACGTTATACGTTATACGTTATACGTTATACGTTATACGTTATACGTTATACGTTATACGTTATACGTTATACGTTATACGTTATACGTTATACGTTATACGTTATACGTTATACGTTATACGTTATACGTTATACGTTATACGTTATACGTTATACGTTATAAGTTATACGTTATACGTTATACGTTATACGTTATACTTTAAACGATATTCGTTATGCGTTATACGTTATACGTTATACGTTATACGTTATACGTTATACGTTATACGTTATACGTTATACGTTATACGTTATACGTTATACGTTATACGTTATACGTTATGCGTTATACGTTAGGCGATATTCGTTATACGTTATACGTTATACGTTATACGTTATACGTTATACGTTATACGTTATACGTTATACGTTATACGTTATACGTTATACGTTATACGTTATACGTTATACGTTATACGTTATACGTTATACGTTATACGTTATACGTTATACGTTATACGTTATACGTTATACGTTATACGTTATACGTTATACGTTATACGTTATACGTTATACGTTATACCTTATACCTTATACGTTATACGTTATACGTTATACGTTATACGTTATACGTTATACGTTATACGTTATACGTTATAAGTTATACGTTATACGTTTTGCGTTATACGTTATACGTTATACGTTATACGTTATACGTTATACGTTATACGTTATACGTTATACGTTATACGTTATACGTTATACGTTATACGTTATACGTTATACGTTATACCTTATACCTTATACGTTATACGTTATACGTTATACGTTATACGTTATACGTTATACGTTATACGTTATACGTTATACGTTATAAGTTATACGTTATACGTTTTGCGTTATACGTTATACGTTATACGTTATACGTTATACGTTATACGTTATACGTTATACGTTATACGTTATACGTTATACGTTATACGTTATACGTTATACGTTATACGTTATACGTTATACGTTATACGTTATACGTTATACGTTATACGTTATACGTTATACGTTATACGTTATACGTTATACGTTATACGTTATACGTTATACGTTATAAGTTATACGTTATACGTTATACGTTATACGTTATACGTTATACGTTATACTTTAAACGATATTCATTATGCGTTATACGTTATACGTTATACGTTATACGTTATACGTTATACGTTATACGTTATACGTTATACGTTATACGTTATACGTTATACGTTATACGTTATACGTTATACGTTATACGTTATACGTTATACGTTATACGTTATACGTTATACGTTATACGTTATACGTTATACGTTATACGTTATGCGTTATACGTTATGCGATATTCGTTATACGTTATACGTTATACGTTATGCGTTATACGTTATGCGATATTCGTTATACGTTATACGTTATTCGTTATACGTTATGCGATATTCGTTATACGTTATACGTTATACGTTATACGTTATACGTTATACGTTATACGTTATACGTTATACGTTATACGTTATACGTTATACGTTATACGTTATACGTTATACGTTATACGTTATACGTTATACGTTATACGTTATACGTTATACGTTATACGTTATACGTTATACGTTATACGTTATACGTTATACGTTATACGTTATACGTTATACGTTATGCGTTATACGTTATGCGATATTCGTTATACGTTATACGTTATTCGTTATACGTTATGCGATATCCGTTATACGTTATACGTTATACGTTATACGTTATACGTTATACGTTATACGATATACGTTATACGTTATACGTTATACGTTATACGTTATACGTTATAAGTTATACGTTATACGTTATACCTTATACCTTATACCTTATACGTTATACGTTATACGTTATACGTTATACGTTATAAGTTATACGTTATACGTTATACGTTATACGTTATACGTTATACGTTATACGTTATACGTTATACGTTATACGTTATACGTTATACGTTATACGTTATACGTTATACGTTATACGTTATACGTTATGCGTTATACGTTATGCGATATTCGTTATACGTTATACGTTATACGTTATGCGTTATACGTTATGCGATATTCGTTATACGTTATACGTTATTCGTTATACGTTATGCGATATTCGTTATACGTTATACGTTATACGTTATACGTTATACGTTATACGTTATACGTTATACGTTATACGTTATACGTTATACGTTATACGTTATACGTTATACGTTATACGTTATACGTTATACGTTATACGTTATACGTTATACGTTATACGTTATACGTTATACGTTATACGTTATACGTTATACGTTATACGTTATACGTTATACGTTATGCGTTATACGTTATGCGATATTCGTTATACGTTATACGTTATTCGTTATACGTTATGCGATATCCGTTATACGTTATACGTTATACGTTATACGTTATACGTTATACGTTATACGATATACGTTATACGTTATACGTTATACGTTATACGTTATAAGTTATACGTTATACGTTATACCTTATACCTTATACCTTATACGTTATACGTTATACGTTATACGTTATACGTTATAAGTTATACGTTATACGTTATACGTTATACGTTATACGTTATACGTTATACGTTATACGTTATACGTTATACGTTATACGTTATACGTTAAACGTTATACGTTATACGTTATACGTTATACGTTATACGTTATACGTTATACGTTATGCGATATACGTTATACGTTATACGTTATACGTTATACGTTATACGTTATACGTTATACGTTATACGTTATACCTTATACCTTATACGTTATACGTTATACGTTATACGTTATACGTTATAAGTTATACGTTATACGTTATACGTTATACGTTATACTTTAAACGATATTCGTTATGCGTTATACGTTATACGTTATACGTTATACGTTATACGTTATACGTTATACGTTATACGTTATACGTTATACGTTATACGTTATACGTTATACGTTATACGTTATACGTTATACGTTATACGTTATACGTTATACGTTATACGTTATGCGTTATACGTTATGCGATATTCGTTATACGTTATTCGTTATACGTTATGCGTTATACGTTATGCGATATTCGTTATACGTTATACGTTATTCGTTATACGTTTTGCGATATTCGTTATACGTTATACGTTATACGTTATACGTTATACGTTATACGTTATACGTTATACGTTATACGTTATACGTTATACGTTATACGTTATACGTTATACGTTATACGTTATACGTTATACGTTATACGTTATACGTTATACGTTATACGTTATACGTTATACGTTATACGTTATACGTTATACGTTATACGTTATACGTTATACGTTATACGTTATACGTTATACGTTATACGTTATACGTTATACGTTATACGTTATACGTTATGCGTTATACGTTATGCGATATTCGTTATACGTTATACGTTATTCGTTATACGTTATGCGATATTCGTTATACGTTATACGTTATACGTTATACGTTATACGTTATACGATATACGTTATACGTTATACGTTATACGTTATACGTTATAAGTTATAAGTTATACGTTATACGTTATACGTTATACGTTATGCGTTATACGTTATGCGTTATACGTTATGCGATATTCGTTATACGTTATACGTTATTCGTTATACGTTATGCGATATTGGTTATACGTTATACGTTATACGTTATACGTTATACGTTATACGTTATACCTTATACCTTATACGTTATACGTTATACCTTATACGTTATACGTTATAAGTTATACGTTATACGTTATACGTTATACGTTATACGTTATACGTTATACGTTATACGTTATACGTTATACGTTATACGTTATACGTTATACGTTATACGTTATACGTTATGCGTTATACGTTCTACGTTATACGTTATAAGTTATACGTTATACGTTATACGTTATACGTTATACGTTATACTTTAAACGATATTCGTTATGCGTTATACGTTATACGTTATACGTTATACGTTATACGTTATACGTTATACGTTATACGTTATACGTTATACGTTATACGTTATACGTTATACGTTATACGTTATACGTTATACGTTATACGTTATACGTTATACGTTATACGTTATACGTTATACGTTATGCGTTATACGTTCTACGTTATACGTTACACTTTAAACGATATTCGTTATGCGTTATACGTTATACGTTATACGTTATACGTTATACGTTATACGTTATACGTTGTACGTTATACGTTATACGTTATACGTTATACGTTATACGTTATACGTTATACGTTATACGTTATACGTTATACGTTATACGTTATACGTTATGCGTTATACGTTCTACGTTATAAGTTACACTTTAGACGATATTCGTTATGCGTTATACGTTATACGTTATACGTTATACGTTATACGTTATACGTTATACGTTATGCGTTATACGTTATGCGTTATACGTTCTACGTTATACGTTATAAGTTATACGTTATACGTTATACGTTATACGTTATACGTTATACGTTATACTTTAAACGATATTCATTATGCGTTATACGTTATACGTTATACGTTATACGTTATACGTTATACGTTATACGTTATACGTTATACGTTATACGTTATACGTTATACGTTATACGTTATACGTTATACGTTATACGTTATACGTTATACGTTATACGTTATACGTTATACGTTATACGTTATACGTTATACGTTATACGTTATACGTTATGCGTTATACGTTATGCGATATTCGTTATACGTTATACGTTATACGTTATGCGTTATACGTTATGCGATATTCGTTATACGTTATACGTTATTCGTTATACGTTATGCGATATTCGTTATACGTTATACGTTATACGTTATACGTTATACGTTATACGTTATACGTTATACGTTATACGTTATACGTTATACGTTATACGTTATACGTTATACGTTATACGTTATACGTTATACGTTATACGTTATACGTTATACGTTATACGTTATACGTTATACGTTATACGTTACACGTTATACGTTATACGTTATACGTTATGCGTTATACGTTATGCGATATTCGTTATACGTTATACGTTATTCGTTATACGTTATGCGATATCCGTTATACGTTATACGTTATACGTTATACGTTATACGTTATACGTTATACGTTATACGATATACGTTATACGTTATACGTTATACGTTATACGTTATACGTTATAAGTTATACGTTATACGTTATACCTTATACCTTATACCTTATACGTTATACGTTATACGTTATACGTTATACGTTATAAGTTATACGTTATACGTTATACGTTATACGTTATACGTTATACGTTATACGTTATACGTTATACGTTATACGTTATACGTTATACGTTAAACGTTATACGTTATACGTTATACGTTATACGTTATACGTTATACGTTATACGTTATGCGATATACGTTATACGTTATACGTTATACGTTATACGTTATACGTTATACGTTATACGTTATACGTTATACGTTATACGTTATACCTTATACCTTATACCTTATACGTTATACGTTATACGTTATACGTTATACGTTATAAGTTATACGTTATACGTTATACGTTATACGTTATACTTTAAACGATATTCGTTATGCGTTATACGTTATACGTTATACGTTATACGTTATACGTTATACGTTATACGTTATACGTTATACGTTATACGTTATACGTTATACGTTATACGTTATACGTTATACGTTATACGTTATACGTTATACGTTATACGTTATACGTTATACGTTATGCGTTATACGTTATGCGATATTCGTTATACGTTATTCGTTATACGTTATGCGTTATACGTTATGCGATATTCGTTATACGTTATACGTTATTCGTTATACGTTTTGCGATATTCGTTATACGTTATACGTTATACGTTATACGTTATACGTTATACGTTATACGTTATACGTTATGCGTTATACGTTATGCGATATTCGTTATACGTTATACGTTATACGTTATACGTTATACGTTATACGTTATGCGATATACGTTCTACGTTATACGTTATACGTTATACGTTATACGTTATACGTTATACGTTATACGTTATACGTTATACGTTATACGTTATACGTTATACGTTATACGTTATACGTTATACGTTATACGTTATACGTTATACGTTATACGTTATACGTTATACGTTATACGTTATACGTTATACGTTATACGTTATACGTTATACGTTATACGTTATACGTTATACGTTATACGTTATACGTTATACGTTATGCGTTATACGTTATGCGATATTCGTTATACGTTATACGTTATTCGTTATACGTTATGCGATATTCGTTATACGTTATACGTTATACGTTATACGTTATACGTTATACGTTATACGTTATACGATATACGTTATACGTTATACGTTATACGTTATACGTTATAAGTTATACGTTATACGATATGCGTTATACGTTATGCGTTATACGTTATGCGATATTCGTTATACGTTATACGTTATTCGTTATACGTTATGCGATATTCGTTATACGTTATACGTTATACGTTATACGTTATACGTTATACGTTATACCTTATACCTTATACGTTATACGTTATACGTTATACGTTATACGTTATAAGTTATACGTTATACGTTATACGTTATACGTTATACGTTATACGTTATACGTTATACGTTATACGTTATACGTTATACGTTATACGTTATACGTTATACGTTATACGTTATGCGTTATACGTTCTACGTTATACGTTATAAGTTATACGTTATACGTTATACGTTATACGTTATACGTTATACGTTATGCGTTATACGTTATGCGATATTCGTTATACGTTATACGTTATTCGTTATACGTTATGCGATATTCGTTATACGTTATACGTTATACGTTATACGTTATACGTTATACGTTATACGTTATACGTTATACGTTATACGTTATACGTTATACGTTATACGTTATACGTTATACCTTATACCTTATACGTTATACGTTATACGTTATACGTTATACGTTATAAGTTATACGTTATACGTTATACGTTATACGTTATACGTTATACGTTATACGTTATACGTTATACGTTATACGTTATACGTTATACGTTATACGTTATGCGTTATACGTTCTACGTTATACGTTACACTTTAAACGATATTCGTTATGCGTTATACGTTATACGTTATACGTTGTACGTTATACGTTATACGTTATACGTTATACGTTATACGTTATACGTTGTACGTTATACGTTATACGTTATACGTTATACGTTATACGTTATACGTTTTGCGTTATACGTTATGCGTTATACGTTCTACGTTCTACGTTATACGTTATACGTTATACGTTATACGTTACACGTTATACGTTATACGTTATACGTTATACGTTATACGTTATACGTTATGCGTTATACGTTATGCGTTATACGTTATGCGATATTCGTTATACGTTATACGTTATACGTTATACGTTATACGTTATGCGATATACGTTATACGTTATACGTTATACGTTATACGTTATACGTTATACGTTATACGTTATACGTTATACCTTATACCTTATACGTTATACGTTATACGTTATACGTTATAAGTTATACGTTATACGTTATACGTTATACGTTATACGTTATACTTTAAACGATATTCGTTATGCGTTATACGTTATACGTTATACGTTATACGTTATACGTTATACGTTATACGTTATACGTTATACGTTATACCTTATACCTTATACGTTATACGTTATACGTTATACGTTATACGTTATGCGTTATACGTTATGCGATATTCGTTATACGTTATACGTTATTCGTTATACGTTATGCGATATTCGTTATACGTTATACGTTATACGTTATACGTTATACGTTATACGTTATACGTTATACGTTATACGTTATACGTTATACGTTATACGTTATACGTTATACGTTATACGTTATACGTTATACCTTATACCTTATACGTTATACGTTATACGTTATACGTTATACGTTATAAGTTATACGTTATACGTTATACGTTATACGTTATACGTTATACGTTATACGTTATACGTTATACGTTATACGTTATACGTTATACGTTATACGTTATACGTTATACGTTATACGTTATGCGTTATACGTTCTACGTTATACGTTAGAAGTTATACGTTATACGTTATACGTTATACGTTATACGTTATGCGTTATACGTTATGCGATATTCGTTATACGTTATACGTTATTCGTTATACGTTATGCGATATTCGTTATACGTTATACGTTATACGTTATACGTTATACGTTATACGTTATACGTTATACGTTATACGTTATACGTTATACGTTATACGTTATACGTTATACGTTATACGTTATACCTTATACCTTATACGTTATACGTTATACGTTATACGTTATACGTTATACGTTATACGTTATACGTTATACGTTATACGTTATACGTTATACGTTATACGTTATACGTTATACGTTATACGTTATACGTTATACGTTATACGTTATACGTTATACGTTATGCGATATTCGTTATACGTTATACGTTATACGTTATACGTTATACGTTATACGTTATACGTTATACGTTATACGTTATACGTTATACGTTATACGTTATACGTTATACGTTATACGTTATACGTTATACGTTATACGTTATACCTTATACCTTATACGTTATACATTATACGTTATACGTTATACGTTATACGTTATGCGTTATACGTTATGCGATATTCGTTATACGTTATACGTTATTCGTTATACGTTATGCGATATTCGTTATACGTTATACGTTATACGTTATACGTTATACGTTATACGTTATACGTTATACGTTATACGTTATACGTTATACGTTATACGTTATACGTTATACGTTATACCTTATACCTTATACGTTATACGTTATACGTTATACGTTATACGTTATACGTTATACGTTATACGTTATACGTTATACGTTATACGTTATACGTTATACGTTATACGTTATACGTTATACGTTATACGTTATACGTTATACCTTATACCTTATACGTTATACGTTATACGTTATACGTTATACGTTATACGTTATGCGTTATACGTTATGCGATATTCGTTATACGTTATACGTTATTCGTTATACGTTATGCGATATTCGTTATACGTTATACGTTATACGTTATACGTTATACGTTATACGTTATACGTTATACGTTATACGTTATACGTTATACGTTATACGTTATACGTTATACGTTATACGTTATACGTTATACGTTATACCTTATACCTTATACGTTATACGTTATACGTTATACGTTATACGTTATAAGTTATACGTTATACGTTATACGTTATACGTTATACGTTATACGTTATACGTTATACGTTATACGTTATACGTTATACGTTATACGTTATACGTTATACGTTATACGTTATACGTTATACGTTATACGTTATACGTTATACGTTATACGTTATACGTTATGCGTTATACGTTCTACGTTATACGTTAGAAGTTATACGTTATACGTTATACGTTATACGTTATACGTTATGCGTTATACGTTATGCGATATTCGTTATACGTTATACGTTATTCGTTATACGTTATGCGATATTCGTTATACGTTATACGTTATACGTTATACGTTATACGTTATACGTTATACGTTATACGTTATACGTTATACGTTATACGTTATACGTTATACGTTATACCTTATACCTTATACGTTATACGTTATACGTTATACGTTATACGTTATAAGTTATACGTTATACGTTATACGTTATACGTTATACGTTATACGTTATACGTTATACCTTATACCTTATACGTTATACGTTATACGTTATACGTTATACGTTATAAGTTATACGTTATACGTTATACGTTATACGTTATACGTTATACGTTATACGTTATACGTTATACGTTATACGTTATACGTTATACGTTATACGTTATACGTTATACGTTATACGTTATACGTTATACGTTATACGTTATACGTTATACGTTATACGTTATACGTTATGCGTTATACGTTCTACGTTATACGTTAGAAGTTATACGTTATACGTTATACGTTATACGATATACGTTATACGTTATACGTTATACGTTATACGTTATAAGTTATACGTTATACGATATGCGTTATACGTTATGCGTTATACGTTATGCGATATTCGTTATACGTTATACGTTATTCGTTATACGTTATGCGATATTCGTTATACGTTATACGTTATACGTTATACGTTATACGTTATACGTTATACCTTATACCTTATACGTTATACGTTATACGTTATACGTTATACGTTATAAGTTATACGTTATACGTTATACGTTATACGTTATACGTTATACGTTATACGTTATACGTTATACGTTATACGTTATACGTTATACGTTATACGTTATACGTTATGCGTTATACGTTCTACGTTATACGTTATAAGTTATACGTTATACGTTATACGTTATACGTTATACGTTATACGTTATGCGTTATACGTTATGCGATATTCGTTATACGTTATACGTTATTCGTTATACGTTATGCGATATTCGTTATACGTTATACGTTATACGTTATACGTTATACGTTATACGTTATACGTTATACGTTATACGTTATACGTTATACGTTATACGTTATACGTTATACCTTATACCTTATACGTTATACGTTATACGTTATACGTTATACGTTATAAGTTATACGTTATACGTTATACGTTATACGTTATACGTTATACGTTATACGTTATACGTTATACGTTATACGTTATACGTTATACGTTATACGTTATACGTTATGCGTTATACGTTCTACGTTCTACGTTATACGTTATACGTTATACGTTATACGTTACACGTTATACGTTATACGTTATACGTTATACGTTATACGTTATACGTTATGCGTTATACGTTATGCGTTATACGTTATGCGATATTCGTTATACGTTATACGTTATACGTTATACGTTATACGTTATGCGATATACGTTATACGTTATACGTTATACGTTATACGTTATACGTTATACGTTATACGTTATACGTTATACCTTATACCTTATACGTTATACGTTATACGTTATACGTTATACGTTATAAGTTATACGTTATACGTTATACGTTATACGTTATACGTTATACTTTAAACGATATTCGTTATGCGTTATACGTTATACGTTATACGTTATACGTTATACGTTATACGTTATACGTTATACGTTATACGTTATACCTTATACCTTATACGTTATACGTTATACGTTATACGTTATACGTTATGCGTTATACGTTATGCGATATTCGTTATACGTTATACGTTATTCGTTATACGTTATGCGATATTCGTTATACGTTATACGTTATACGTTATACGTTATACGTTATACGTTATACGTTATACGTTATACGTTATACGTTATACGTTATACGTTATACGTTATACGTTATACGTTATACGTTATACGTTATACGTTATACGTTATACGTTATACGTTATACCTTATACCTTATACGTTATACGTTATACGTTATACGTTATACGTTATAAGTTATACGTTATACGTTATACGTTATACGTTATACGTTATACGTTATACGTTATACGTTATACGTTATACGTTATACGTTATACGTTATACGTTATACGTTATACGTTATACGTTATACGTTATGCGTTATACGTTCTACGTTATACGTTAGAAGTTATACGTTATACGTTATACGTTATACGTTATACGTTATGCGTTATACGTTATGCGATATTCGTTATACGTTATACGTTATTCGTTATACGTTATGCGATATTCGTTATACGTTATACGTTATACGTTATACGTTATACGTTATACGTTATACGTTATACGTTATACGTTATACGTTATACGTTATACGTTATACGTTATACGTTATACGTTATACGTTATACGTTATACCTTATACCTTACACGTTATACGTTATACGTTATACGTTATACGTTATACGTTATACGTTATACGTTATACGTTATACGTTATACGTTATACGTTATACGTTATACGTTATACGTTATACGTTATACGTTATACGTTATACGTTATACGTTATACGTTATACGTTATACGTTATACGTTATGCGATATTCGTTATACGTTATACGTTATACGTTATACGTTATACGTTATACGTTATACGTTATACGTTATACGTTATACGTTATACGTTATACGTTATACGTTATACGTTATACGTTATACGTTATACGTTATACGTTATACCTTATACCTTATACGTTATACATTATACGTTATACGTTATACGTTATACGTTATGCGTTATACGTTATGCGTTATACGTTATGCGATATTCGTTATACGTTATACGTTATTCGTTATACGTTATGCGATATTCGTTATACGTTATACGTTATACGTTATACGTTATACGTTATACGTTATACGTTATACGTTATACGTTATACGTTATACGTTATACGTTATACGTTATACCTTATACCTTATACGTTATACGTTATACGTTATACGTTATACGTTATACGTTATACGTTATACGTTATACGTTATACGTTATACGTTATACGTTATACGTTATACGTTATACGTTATACGTTATACGTTATACGTTATACGTTATACGTTATACCTTATACCTTATACGTTATACGTTGTACGTTATACGTTATACGTTATACGTTATGCGTTATACGTTATGCGATATTCGTTATACGTTATACGTTATTCGTTATACGTTATGCGATATTCGTTATACGTTATACGTTATACGTTATACGTTATACGTTATACGTTATACGTTATACGTTATACGTTATACGTTATACGTTATACGTTATACGTTATACGTTATACGTTATACGTTATTCCTTATACCTTATACGTTATACGTTATACGTTATACGTTATACGTTATAAGTTATACGTTATACGTTATACGTTATACGTTATACGTTATACGTTATACGTTATACGTTATACGTTATACGTTATACGTTATACGTTATACGTTATACGTTATACGTTATACGTTATACGTTATACGTTATACTGTATACGTTATACGTTATACGTTATACGTTATACGTTATACGTTATGCGTTATACGTTCTACGTTATACGTTAGAAGTTATACGTTATACGTTATACGTTATACGTTATACGTTATGCGTTATACGTTATGCGATATTCGTTATACGTTATACGTTATTCGTTATACGTTATGCGATATTCGTTATACGTTATACGTTATACGTTATACGTTATACGTTATACGTTATACGTTATACGTTATACGTTATACGTTATACGTTATACGTTATACGTTATACGTTATACGTTATACCTTATACCTTATACGTTATACGTTATACGTTATACGTTATACGTTATAAGTTATACGTTATACGTTATACGTTATACGTTATACGTTATACGTTATACGTTATACGTTATACGTTATACGTTATACGTTATACGTTATACGTTATACGTTATACGTTATACGTTATACGTTATGCGTTATACCTTATACGTTCTACGTTATACGTTACACTTTAAACGATATTCGTTATGCGTTATACGTTATACGTTATACGTTGTACGTTATACGTTATACGTTATACGTTATACGTTATACGTTATACGTTGTACGTTATACGTTATACGTTATACGTTATACGTTATACGTTATACGTTTTGCGTTATACGTTATGCGTTATACGTTCTACGTTCTACGTTATGCGTTATACGTTATGCGTTATACGTTATGCGTTATACGTTATACGTTATGCGTTATACGTTATACGTTATACGTTATGCGTTATACGTTATGCGTTATACGTTATGCGTTATACGTTATACGTTATGCGTTATACGTTATGCGATATTCGTTATACGTTATACGTTATTCGTTATACGTTATGCGATATCCGTTATACGTTATACGTTATACGTTATACGTTATACGTTATACGTTATACGTTATACGTTATACGATATACGTTATACGTTATACGTTATACGTTATACGTTATACGTTATAAGTTATACGTTATACGTTATACCTTATACCTTATACCTTATACGTTATACGTTATACGTTATACGTTATACGTTATAAGTTATACGTTATACGTTATACGTTATACGTTATACGTTATACGTTATACGTTATACGTTATACGTTATACGTTATACGTTATACGTTATACGTTAAACGTTATACGTTATACGTTATACGTTATACGTTATACGTTATACGTTATACGTTATGCGATATACGTTATACGTTATACGTTATACGTTATACGTTATACGTTATACGTTATACGTTATACGTTATACGTTATACGTTATACCTTATACCTTATACCTTATACGTTATACGTTATACGTTATACGTTATACGTTATAAGTTATACGTTATACGTTATACGTTATACGTTATACTTTAAACGATATTCGTTATGCGTTATACGTTATACGTTATACGTTATACGTTATACGTTATACGTTATACGTTATACGTTATACGTTATACGTTATACGTTATACGTTATACGTTATACGTTATACGTTATACGTTATACGTTATACGTTATACGTTATGCGTTATACGTTATGCGATATTCGTTATACGTTATTCGTTATACGTTATGCGTTATACGTTATGCGATATTCGTTATACGTTATACGTTATTCGTTATACGTTTTGCGATATTCGTTATACGTTATACGTTATACGTTATACGTTATACGTTATACGTTATACGTTATACGTTATACGTTATGCGTTATACGTTATGCGATATTCGTTATACGTTATACGTTATGCGATATTCGTTATACGTTATACGTTATTCGTTATACGTTATGCGATATTCGTTATACGTTATACGTTATACGTTATACGTTATACGTTATACGTTATACCTTATACCTTATACGTTATACGTTATACGTTATACGTTATACGTTATAAGTTATACGTTATACGTTATACGTTATACGTTATACGTTATACGTTATACGTTATACGTTATACGTTATACGTTATACGTTATACGTTATACGTTATACGTTATGCGTTATACGTTCTACGTTATACGTTATAAGTTATACGTTATACGTTATACGTTATACGTTATACGTTATACGTTATGCGTTATACGTTATGCGATATTCGTTATACGTTATACGTTATTCGTTATACGTTATGCGATATTCGTTATACGTTATACGTTATACGTTATACGTTATACGTTATACGTTATACGTTATACGTTATACGTTATACGTTATACGTTATACGTTATACGTTATACGTTATACCTTATACCTTATACGTTATACGTTATACGTTATACGTTATACGTTATAAGTTATACGTTATACGTTATACGTTATACGTTATACGTTATACGTTATACGTTATACGTTATACGTTATACGTTATACGTTATACGTTATACGTTATGCGTTATACGTTCTACGTTATACGTTACACTTTAAACGATATTCGTTATGCGTTATACGTTATACGTTATACGTTGTACGTTATACGTTATACGTTATACGTTATACGTTATACGTTATACGTTATACGTTGTACGTTATACGTTATACGTTATACGTTATACGTTATACGTTATACGTTTTGCGTTATACGTTATGCGTTATACGTTCTACGTTCTACGTTATACGTTATACGTTATACGTTATACGTTACACGTTATACGTTATACGTTATACGTTATACGTTATACGTTATGCGTTATACGTTATGCGTTATACGTTATGCGATATTCGTTATACGTTATACGTTATACGTTATACGTTATACGTTATGCGATATACGTTATACGTTATACGTTATACGTTATACGTTATACGTTATACGTTATACGTTATACGTTATACCTTATACCTTATACGTTATACGTTATACGTTATACGTTATACGTTATAAGTTATACGTTATACGTTATACGTTATACGTTATACGTTATACTTTAAACGATATTCGTTATGCGTTATACGTTATACGTTATACGTTATACGTTATACGTTATACGTTATACGTTATACGTTATACGTTATACCTTATACCTTATACGTTATACGTTATACGTTATACGTTATACGTTATGCGTTATACGTTATGCGATATTCGTTATACGTTATACGTTATTCGTTATACGTTATGCGATATTCGTTATACGTTATACGTTATACGTTATACGTTATACGTTATACGTTATACGTTATACGTTATACGTTATACGTTATACGTTATACGTTATACGTTATACGTTATACCTTATACCTTATACGTTATACGTTATACGTTATACGTTATACGTTATAAGTTATACGTTATACGTTATACGTTATACGTTATACGTTATACGTTATACGTTATACGTTATACGTTATACGTTATACGTTATACGTTATACGTTATACGTTATACGTTATGCGTTATACGTTCTACGTTATACGTTAGAAGTTATACGTTATACGTTATACGTTATACGTTATACGTTATGCGTTATACGTTATGCGATATTCGTTATACGTTATACGTTATTCGTTATACGTTATGCGATATTCGTTATACGTTATACGTTATACGTTATACGTTATACGTTATACGTTATACGTTATACGTTATACGTTATACGTTATACGTTATACGTTATACGTTATACGTTATACGTTATACGTTATACCTTATACCTTATACGTTATACGTTATACGTTATACGTTATACGTTATACGTTATACGTTATACGTTATACGTTATACGTTATACGTTATACGTTATACGTTATACGTTATACGTTATACGTTATACGTTATACGTTATGCGATATTCGTTATACGTTATACGTTATACGTTATACGTTATACGTTATACGTTATACGTTATACGTTATACGTTATACGTTATACGTTATACGTTATACGTTATACGTTATACGTTATACGTTATACGTTATACGTTATACCTTATACCTTATACGTTATACATTATACGTTATACGTTATACGTTATACGTTATGCGTTATACGTTATGCGATATTCGTTATACGTTATACGTTATTCGTTATACGTTATGCGATATTCGTTATACGTTATACGTTATACGTTATAATAATAATAATATTTTATTCCCATTGCGGGGTACAAACGCGGACCTCCGCTCCGCTTACAAACTCCCCACTTCTTGTCTGTCGACACTTCTATTTACATATATACACATTTATTTCTACCGAGAGAGAGAGCACACCATTCACTCATTCCTCACACTTCCATTCGCTCATTCACTCACTCATTGGACCCCCGGTTCCGCTGCACATCCTTTCTCTCATCTCTTCCACTCTCTTCATCCATACCTCCCCCTCCCCCCCTTCCCCTAACACTTCTGCTACCGCTTCCTGCCATCCTCTATCTCTCCCCCACTCCGTACATTCTTCCCATATATGTTCCCACGACTCTACCCCTCTCCCACATATCCTACACCTCTTTCTTTCTTCCTCCTCCCAATACCTTCCCCCTCTCATTTTGCTCCCTAATCTATATCCCGCTACCAATTGCCATCTCTTTTCTTCCCAGTTCTTCTTCAGGTACCCTGGCACACCTTCCCCTTTTACCATCTTATACCACCTATTGTACCTCGACTCACTTATCCTTCTCCACCTTTCCTCCCTTTGTATATTTTTCTCTTTCCTAACCAGCTCTTCCCCCCTCAACCGCCCTCCCTCCCTCAACTCTTCCACTTCTTCTAAACTCCACCCCTTACTCTCGTAGAACCTTCTCCTCTCTTCCTCCCACCCCCCCAACGTCCTACCTCTCTTTGCCCTTTCCCTTACCTCCATCCAGCATTTCCTCGCTAGGTACCCCCCTTTTCCTTCACTTAGCTTCCTCTCGTACTCCCATGCCCTCATTCCCGCCCTTCCTGCCAATAGCTCCCTCTGTAGTTCCTCTCTTATCATGTACCCAGGTACGCTTCTTTCTACTCCCAACACCCATCTTAAATATCTTTCTTGCACTCTCTCCATTTTCTCCCTCTCTTTCCATCCCCATATTTCCACCCCGTAACCCATCACTGCCCGCCCTAATCTATCGAACAACCATATTCTTCTTCCCCAATCCTTTGCAAATTTTCTCTTCCCTATTCCCCATACCTGCCTCATCGCTACCGCCCCTTTCCTCACCCTCTCATCCACTTGTTCATCTTGCCTCCCATTCGCCATCATCACATACCCCAGATACTTAAACTTCTTTACCTCCTCTATTTCTTCGCCCTTCCACCACCACTTTACCCTCCCTCTCCTCCCCCCACCCTTTTTACACCTCACCATCTTTGTTTTCCCCACATTCACCTCCAGCTTTTTCTCGTCTACATATCTTTCCAGTCTCGCCATTAACCCCCTCATCCCATCCTCATCTTCCGCCAAAACTGCTATATCATCCGCATATGCCAACGTGTAAATCTTTTCTCCCCCCACCCTCACTCCCCCCCACCTACCTTTCTTCAGCTCTTCCTCCATATCTGCTATCAGTAGCGTAAATAATATCGGGCTCAATGGACAACCCTGCCTTACCCCTTTCACTGTCCAGAAGCTCTTCCCTTCTTTCTTCCCCACCCTCACCCTACTCCTCGTTTCCCTCAGAACTTCCACACACCTCCTCACCAGCCCTTCTCTTACCCCCGCCTTCCTCATCGACCCCGCTAAAATCTCTCTATCCACTGTGTCAAACGCTGCTCTCATATCTATAAACAGCGCCAGCATTTTCCCTCCTTTCTTCGCTATCTGCCTATTTATCAAGTAATTCAGCACGTATATGTTGTCCATTGTCCCTACCCCCTTCCTGAACCCCGTCTGATTTGGAGGAAGTATCCCTTTTTCCTCTATTTCCTTCCTTAGCCTTTCCGCCAGCACCGCAGCATAGACTTTATATGCCGTCTGCGTCAACGTTACCCCTCTATATTCTTCCACTCTTTCCCCTTCCCCTTTTTTAATTACTGGCACTACCACCCCCTCCGCCCAGTCCTCTGGCCAACCCTCCCCCCTCCACACCCTATTGCATATCTCCCATAATCTCTCTCTCACTACTTCTCCTCCGTGTTTCCACACCTCATTTGGTATCCCGTCCCCTCCTGTCGCTTTCCCCTCTTTCAGCTTTTTTATTACTTCCCCTACTTCTTCTCTCCCTAGTTCTTCCTCTTCCCCCTCCCCTCTCCCTCTTCCTTCTTCTCCTCTAATCCTCCAGTTAACCCCCCCTAACACACCTCTAAAATAATTGTCCCATACCTCTATCTCAATTTCCTCATTCACTCTTTTCCTACGCTTTCTTCCTCTATTTACAATCTTCCATACATCTCCTTCTGTTCTTACCCCCTCTATCTCTTTTTCCCACCTTTCTTTTTCCTTTCTCTTTTTCTCTTTGCACATCGCGCCCAGTTTATTTCTCTCCCGCCTATATCCTTCCCCATTTCCCCCTTCTTTTCTCCACCTTTTTAACTCCCCTTCAACCTCCTTCTTTTTCTCCCTACATTCCTCATCCCACCAGCCTTTTCTTTCTTTTTTCCCGTTCTTCTTCTCCATCTTTTCTAACACCTCTACCACTTTGTTTTTTAACCCTCCCCAATCTACATCCACCTCCCTTCCCTTGCCTTCACTTTCCCCAAACTTCTCCGCAAACTCCTCCCTTCTTTCTTTTGTCCACCAACCTTTTCCCCTCCCTCCCCCTCTTCCCTTCCCCCTATCCTTCTTCTCTTCCCCCTTTCCCCCTTCTATCCATGCTACCACGGGTTGATGATCCGAGTCAACTTTCCCCTCTACCACCACCCTTTCAATATTTTCCCTAGTCTCCCCATTACCTATTATATAATCTATCACCGACTCCCCATTTCCTACATATGTAAATTCTCCCTCTTCATCGCCTTTAATATCCCCATTCATTATTTCCCACCCCAACTCTCCCAAATATTCACATAATTTCCTTCCCTCTTTATTTACTTTCTTATCCTTCGATCTTCTAGCCTCTTCCCCACTTTCTCCATCCTCTTGTATTCTCCCCCCTTGTGTACCCGTCCTGGCATTAAAATCGCCACCCACGATGACCCTCACCCCTCTTTCCTTCTCCTCCATCCATTCCCTTAGTCTTTCTATCTTCCTCTCTAAGTCCTTATTCACATATACTCCTATTACCTTCCATTCATCCCTCCCTAACCATAATTTTCGTGCTATTATTCCCTCTTCCCCTCCCTCTTTCTCATCCTTCTCCATTCGAATTCCTTCCCTTACTCCCATTATCATCCCTCCCATCGCCCTCCCTTTCTTCCCTCTCCTCACCGCATATTGCACTTCCCAACTATACCCTTTCGTTACCCTCTGTCTCACTACCTCCCATTCCCTTTTTCCTGCCCACGTTTCACTCATAATCACTACATCCCATTGCTTGATTCCCTCCCAGAACTCCCTATCTTTATTCTTTATACCCGCCACGTTCCAAAACGCCATCTTGTACACCTTCCTATCCTCTCCTATCTTTCCTTCTACTTTTCTTCCTACATTCTCCTCCGCTTTTCCTCCCTGTTTTGCACCCCTCTTTATTCGTTTCCCTGTTCCTCAATCCATTTTTCTCCTATTTCATCCCATCTTCTCATTCTATTGTTTACCCACATCCTCATGTACCCTATTTGAACCCTCTTTCCCTCCCTTCTCTCCCTTTCTGCTTCTCTCTCTATCTTCCATCTTGCCCTTCTCTCCTCCGCAGTTAAGTCGTCTTCTATTCTTTCCTGTCTCCCTTTTAATCCCCTCTTCGCCATCATTACTTTTCTCTTTCCCTCTATTTCCTCCATCCTCACTATTATCATACTTCTCCCCTCTCTATCTTCCCTTCCCACCCTTCTTATTTCTTCTACTTTTTCCTTAACACCTATCCTTGTCCATATCTCTTCTATCACTTTTTTCTCCTCCCCTCCTTCCACCTTTACTCCTTTTATTAAAATATTCTTTCTTCTCTCTTCCCTCTCCCTTTTGTCTATTCTTATCGCTAATTCCCTCACTTTTCTCTCCATCTCTTTTCTCCCCTCCTCGTTTTCCCCTGCCCCTTCTCTCTCTTTCCCCTTTAATTCTAACTTTTCTACCTTTTTTTCTAATACCTCTATCTTCCCCAACAGCTCCACCCTTTCTCTTTCCCAACTATCTCTCATCTCACTTAGTTGTCTTTTCAGTTCCTCTCTCCCTTCCTCCATCTCCTCCCCTAGTTTTCTTATATCTTCCCTAATATCTTCTCTCATCCCCTCTCTCATTTCCCATAACATCCTCTCTAATTCCCATTTCCCTATTCCTAATTTCTCTGGCGTTCTCTCCGTTAATCTGCCTCTTTTAAATATTTCCCCCTCCTTCTGCAGATCTGTCTCCCCTCCCGTACCTCTCTCCTTCCTTTTTCCCAAATTCAGCAACTCCTCAATATTCCCATAGCTCCCCTTCCTCTCCCTGCTCAGCCCTACCCTCCCCGTCTGTTTCCCTCCTCTTTTCCCCCCCTCCCCTCCGCTCCTTCCGGCTTCATCATTCCCTACCCCTACTGCCTCGATTCTTTCTTTCTCCATCTTCTTATCTCCCTGCATCTACTTTCCCACCTACTCTCCTCTTCTCTTTTGCTCCTCTCCCCCTTTGAATTTTCGCGCTCTCTATTAACCTCCTACTTTCCCCGCGAGACGTTGCCACCGTCGTCTAACGTTCCTTCTACGTCACCTCTACCCTAGACCCGCGCTCACTCCCAACCTTAACCTCACTTTCCTTTCACTTATTTTTACTCCTCACCCACTCACTCCCTTCCCTACCCTCTCTACTCCGTCAGACGCCCTTTGCTCACTCTACACCTCACTCTCCCTCACTACTTTCTAACCTCCAGATTTCCCCTACCAATCGCTAAATATCTTTCACACACCTTTCACACTGCCTATTCACACAGTCACCGGAAACGGAAGTCCACGTTATACGTTATACGTTATACGTTATACGTTATACGTTATACGTTATACGTTATACGTTATACGTTATACGTTATACGTTATACGTTACACGTTATACCTTATACGTTATACGTTATACGTTATACGTTATACGTTATACGTTATACGTTATACCTTATACCTTATACGTTATACGTTATACGTTATACGTTATACGTTATACGTTATGCGTTATACGTTATGCGATATTCGTTATACGTTATACGTTATTCGTTATACGTTATGCGATATTCGTTATACGTTATACGTTATACGTTATACGTTATACGTTATACGTTATACGTTATACGTTATACGTTATACGTTATACGTTATACGTTATACGTTATACGTTATACGTTATACGTTATACGTTATACGTTATACCTTATACCTTATACGTTATACGTTATACGTTATACGTTATACGTTATAAGTTATACGTTATACGTTATACGTTATACGTTATACGTTATACGTTATACGTTATACGTTATACGTTATACGTTATACGTTATACGTTATACGTTATACGTTATACGTTATACGTTATACGTTATACGTTATACGTTATACGTTATACGTTATACGTTATACGTTATACGTTATACGTTATGCGTTATACGTTCTACGTTATACGTTAGAAGTTATACGTTATACGTTATACGTTATACGTTATACGTTATGCGTTATACGTTATGCGATATTCGTTATACGTTATACGTTATTCGTTATACGTTATGCGATATTCGTTATACGTTATACGTTATACGTTATACGTTATACGTTATACGTTATACGTTATACGTTATACGTTATACGTTATACGTTATACGTTATACGTTATACGTTATACGTTATACGTTATACGTTATACGTTATACGTTATACGTTATACGTTATACCTTATACCTTATACGTTATACATTATACGTTATACGTTATACGTTATACGTTATGCGTTATACGTTATGCGATATTCGTTATACGTTATACGTTATTCGTTATACGTTATGCGATATTCGTTATACGTTATACGTTATACGTTATACGTTATACGTTATACGTTATACGTTATACGTTATACGTTATACGTTATACGTTATACGTTATACGTTATACGTTATACGTTATACCTTATACGTTATACGTTATACGTTATACGTTATACGTTATACGTTATACGTTATACCTTATACCTTATACGTTATACCTTATACGTTATACGTTATACGTTATACGTTATACGTTATACGTTATGCGTTATACGTTATGCGATATTCGTTATACGTTATACGTTATTCGTTATACGTTATGCGATATTCGTTATACGTTATACGTTATACGTTATACGTTATACGTTATACGTTATACGTTATACCTTATACCTTATACGTTATACGTTATACGTTATACGTTATACGTTATAAGTTATACGTTATACGTTATACGTTATACGTTATACGTTATACGTTATACGTTATACCTTATACCTTATACGTTATACGTTATACGTTATACGTTATACGTTATAAGTTATACGTTATACGTTATACGTTATACGTTATACGTTATACGTTATACGTTATACGTTATACGTTATACGTTATACGTTATACGTTATACGTTATACGTTATACGTTATACGTTATACGTTATACGTTATACGTTATACGTTATACGTTATACGTTATGCGTTATACGTTCTACGTTATACGTTAGAAGTTATACGTTATACGTTATACGTTATACGATATACGTTATACGTTATACGTTATACGTTATACGTTATAAGTTATACGTTATACGATATGCGTTATACGTTATGCGTTATACGTTATGCGATATTCGTTATACGTTATACGTTATTCGTTATACGTTATGCGATATTCGTTATACGTTATACGTTATACGTTATACGTTATACGTTATACGTTATACCTTATACCTTATACGTTATACGTTATACGTTATACGTTATACGTTATAAGTTATACGTTATACGTTATACGTTATACGTTATACGTTATACGTTATACGTTATACGTTATACGTTATACGTTATACGTTATACGTTATACGTTATACGTTATACGTTATACGTTATGCGTTATACGTTCTACGTTATACGTTATAAGTTATACGTTATACGTTATACGTTATACGTTATACGTTATACGTTATGCGTTATACGTTATGCGATATTCGTTATACGTTATACGTTATTCGTTATACGTTATGCGATATTCGTTATACGTTATACGTTATACGTTATACGTTATACGTTATACGTTATACGTTATACGTTATACGTTATACGTTATACGTTATACGTTATACGTTATACGTTATACCTTATACCTTATACGTTATACGTTATACGTTATACGTTATACGTTATAAGTTATACGTTATACGTTATACGTTATACGTTATACGTTATACGTTATACGTTATACGTTATACGTTATACGTTATACGTTATACGTTATACGTTATGCGTTATACGTTCTACGTTATACGTTACACTTTAAACGATATTCGTTATGCGTTATACGTTATACGTTATACGTTATACGTTGTACGTTATACGTTATACGTTATACGTTATACGTTATACGTTATACGTTGTACGTTATACGTTATACGTTATACGTTATACGTTATACGTTATACGTTATACGTTTTGCGTTATACGTTATGCGTTATACGTTCTACGTTCTACGTTCTACGTTATACGTTATACGTTATACGTTACACGTTATACGTTATACGTTATACGTTATACGTTATACGTTATACGTTATGCGTTATACGTTATGCGTTATACGTTATGCGATATTCGTTATACGTTATACGTTATACGTTATACGTTATACGTTATGCGATATACGTTATACGTTATACGTTATACGTTATACGTTATACGTTATACGTTATACGTTGTACGTTATACGTTATACGTTATACGTTATACGTTATACGTTATACGTTGTACGTTATACGTTATACGTTATACGTTATACGTTATACGTTATACGTTATACTTTAAACGATATTCGTTATGCGTTATACGTTATACGTTATACGTTATACGTTATACGTTATACGTTATACGTTATACGTTATACGTTATACCTTATACCTTATACGTTATACGTTATACGTTATACGTTATACGTTATGCGTTATACGTTATGCGATATTCGTTATACGTTATACGTTATTCGTTATACGTTATGCGATATTCGTTATACGTTATACGTTATACGTTATACGTTATACGTTATACGTTATACGTTATACGTTATACGTTATACGTTATACGTTATACGTTATACGTTATACGTTATACGTTATACGTTATACCTTATACCTTATACGTTATACGTTATACGTTATACGTTATACGTTATAAGTTATACGTTATACGTTATACGTTATACGTTATACGTTATACGTTATACGTTATACGTTATACGTTATACGTTATACGTTATACGTTATACGTTATACGTTATACGTTATACGTTATGCGTTATACGTTCTACGTTATACGTTAGAAGTTATACGTTATACGTTATACGTTATACGTTATACGTTATGCGTTATACGTTATGCGATATTCGTTATACGTTATACGTTATTCGTTATACGTTATGCGATATTCGTTATACGTTATACGTTATACGTTATACGTTATACGTTATACGTTATACGTTATACGTTATACGTTATACGTTATACGTTATACGTTATACGTTATACGTTATACGTTATACGTTATACCTTATACCTTATACGTTATACGTTATACGTTATACGTTATACGTTATACGTTATACGTTATACGTTATACGTTATACGTTATACGTTATACCTTATACCTTATACGTTATACGTTATACGTTATACGTTATACGTTATACGTTATGCGTTATACGTTATGCGATATTCGTTATACGTTATACGTTATACGTTATACGTTATACGTTATACGTTATACGTTATACGTTATACGTTATACGTTATACGTTATACGTTATACGTTATACGTTATACCTTATACCTTATACGTTATACGTTATACGTTATACGTTATACGTTATAAGTTATACGTTATACGTTATACGTTATACGTTATACGTTATACGTTATACGTTATACGTTATACGTTATACGTTATACGTTATACGTTATACGTTATACGTTATACGTTATACGTTATACGTTATACGTTATACGTTATACGTTATACGTTATACGTTATACGTTATACGTTATACGTTATACGTTATGCGTTATACGTTCTACGTTATACGTTAGAAGTTATACGTTATACGTTATACGTTATACGTTATACGTTATGCGTTATACGTTATGCGATATTCGTTATACGTTATACGTTATTCGTTATACGTTATGCGATATTCGTTATACGTTATACGTTATACGTTATACGTTATACGTTATACGTTATACGTTATACGTTATACGTTATACGTTATACGTTATACGTTATACGTTATACGTTATACGTTATACGTTATACGTTATACCTTATACCTTATACGTTATACGTTATACGTTATACGTTATACGTTATACGTTATACGTTATACGTTATACGTTATACGTTATACGTTATACGTTATACGTTATACGTTATACGTTATACGTTATACGTTATACGTTATACGTTATACGTTATACGTTATGCGATATTCGTTATACGTTATACGTTATACGTTATACGTTATACGTTATACGTTATACGTTATACGTTATACGTTATACGTTATACGTTATACGTTATACGTTATACGTTATACGTTATACGTTATACGTTATACCTTATACCTTATACGTTATACATTATACGTTATACGTTATACGTTATACGTTATGCGTTATACGTTATGCGATATTCGTTATACGTTATACGTTATTCGTTATACGTTATGCGATATTCGTTATACGTTATACGTTATACGTTATACGTTATACGTTATACGTTATACGTTATACGTTATACGTTATACGTTATACGTTATACGTTATACGTTATACGTTACACGTTATACCTTATACGTTATACGTTATACGTTATACGTTATACGTTATACGTTATACGTTATACCTTATACCTTATACGTTATACGTTATACGTTATACGTTATACGTTATACGTTATACGTTATACGTTATACGTTATACGTTATACGTTATACGTTATACGTTATACGTTATACGTTATGCGTTATACGTTCTACGTTATACGTTAGAAGTTATACGTTATACGTTATACGTTATACGTTATACGTTATGCGTTATACGTTATGCGATATTCGTTATACGTTATACGTTATACGTTATACGTTATACCTTATACCTTATACGTTATACGTTATACGTTATACGTTATACGTTATAAGTTATACGTTATACGTTATACGTTATACGTTATACGTTATACGTTATACGTTATACGTTATACGTTATACGTTATACGTTATACGTTATACGTTATACGTTATACGTTATACGTTATACGTTATACGTTATACGTTATACGTTATACGTTATACGTTATACGTTATACGTTATACGTTATACGTTATACGTTATACGTTATACGTTATACGTTATACGTTATACCTTATACGTTATACGTTATACGTTATACGTTATACGTTATACGTTATACGTTATACCTTATACCTTATACGTTATACGTTATACGTTATACGTTATACGTTATACGTTATGCGTTATACGTTATGCGATATTCGTTATACGTTATACGTTATTCGTTATACGTTATGCGATATTCGTTATACGTTATACGTTATACGTTATACGTTATACGTTATACGTTATACGTTATACCTTATACCTTATACGTTATACGTTATACGTTATACGTTATACGTTATAAGTTATACGTTATACGTTATACGTTATACGTTATACGTTATACGTTATACGTTATACCTTATACGTTATACGTTATACGTTATACGTTATACGTTATGCGTTATACGTTATGCGATATTCGTTATACGTTATACGTTATTCGTTATACGTTATGCGATATTCGTTATACGTTATACGTTATACGTTATACGTTATACGTTATACGTTATACGTTATACGTTATACGTTATACGTTATGCGTTATACGTTATGCGATATTCGTTATACGTTATACGTTATTCGTTATACGTTATGCGATATTCGTTATACGTTATACGTTATACGTTATACGTTATACGTTATACGTTATACGTTATACGTTATACTTTAAACGATATTCGTTATGCGTTATACGTTATACGTTATACGTTATACGTTATACGTTATACGTTATACGTTATACGTTATACGTTATACCTTATACCTTATACGTTATACGTTATACGTTATACGTTATACGTTATGCGTTATACGTTATGCGATATTCGTTATACGTTATACGTTATTCGTTATACGTTATGCGATATTCGTTATACGTTATACGTTATACGTTATACGTTATACGTTATACGTTATACGTTATACGTTATACGTTATACGTTATACGTTATACGTTATACGTTATACGTTATACGTTATACGTTATACCTTATACCTTATACGTTATACGTTATACGTTATACGTTATACGTTATAAGTTATACGTTATACGTTATACGTTATACGTTATACGTTATACGTTATACGTTATACGTTATACGTTATACGTTATACGTTATACGTTATACGTTATACGTTATACGTTATACGTTATACGTTATGCGTTATACGTTCTACGTTATACGTTAGAAGTTATACGTTATACGTTATACGTTATACGTTATACGTTATGCGTTATACGTTATGCGATATTCGTTATACGTTATACGTTATTCGTTATACGTTATGCGATATTCGTTATACGTTATACGTTATACGTTATACGTTATACGTTATACGTTATACGTTATACGTTATACGTTATACGTTATACGTTATACGTTATACGTTATACGTTATACGTTATACGTTATACCTTATACCTTATACGTTATACGTTATACGTTATACGTTATACGTTATACGTTATACGTTATACGTTATACGTTATACGTTATACGTTATACGTTATACGTTATACGTTATACGTTATACGTTATACGTTATACGTTATACGTTATACGTTATACGTTATACGTTATACGTTATACGTTATGCGATATTCGTTATACGTTATACGTTATACGTTATACGTTATACGTTATACGTTATACGTTATACGTTATACGTTATACGTTATACGTTATGCGTTATACGTTATGCGATATTCGTTATACGTTATACGTTATTCGTTATACGTTATGCGATATTCGTTATACGTTATACGTTATACGTTATACGTTATACGTTATACGTTATACGTTATACGTTATACGTTATACGTTATACGTTATACGTTATACGTTATACGTTATACCTTATACCTTATACGTTATACGTTATACGTTATACGTTATACGTTATAAGTTATACGTTATACGTTATACGTTATACGTTATACGTTATACGTTATACGTTATACGTTATACGTTATACGTTATACGTTATACGTTATACGTTATACGTTATACGTTATACGTTATACGTTATACGTTATACGTTATACGTTATACGTTATACGTTATACGTTATACGTTATACGTTATACGTTATGCGTTATACGTTCTACGTTATACGTTAGAAGTTATACGTTATACGTTATACGTTATACGTTATACGTTATGCGTTATACGTTATGCGATATTCGTTATACGTTATACGTTATTCGTTATACGTTATGCGATATTCGTTATACGTTATACGTTATACGTTATACGTTATACGTTATACGTTATACGTTATACGTTATACGTTATACGTTATACGTTATACGTTATACGTTATACGTTATACGTTATACGTTATACGTTATACGTTATACGTTATACGTTATACCTTATACCTTATACGTTATACGTTATACGTTATACGTTATACGTTATACGTTATACGTTATACGTTATACGTTATACGTTATACGTTATACGTTATACGTTATACGTTATACGTTATACGTTATACGTTATACGTTATACGTTATACGTTATGCGATATTCGTTATACGTTATACGTTATACGTTATACGTTATACGTTATACGTTATACGTTATACGTTATACGTTATACGTTATACGTTATACGTTATACGTTATACGTTATACGTTATACGTTATACGTTATACCTTATACCTTATACGTTATACATTATACGTTATACGTTATACGTTATACGTTATGCGTTATACGTTATGCGATATTCGTTATACGTTATACGTTATTCGTTATACGTTATGCGATATTCGTTATACGTTATACGTTATACGTTATACGTTATACGTTATACGTTATACGTTATACGTTATACGTTATACGTTATACGTTATACGTTATACGTTATACGTTATACGTTACACGTTATACCTTATACGTTATACGTTATACGTTATACGTTATACGTTATACGTTATACGTTATACCTTATACCTTATACGTTATACGTTATACGTTATACGTTATACGTTATACGTTATACGTTATACGTTATACGTTATACGTTATACGTTATACGTTATACGTTATACGTTATACGTTATGCGTTATACGTTCTACGTTATACGTTAGAAGTTATACGTTATACGTTATACGTTATACGTTATACGTTATGCGTTATACGTTATGCGATATTCGTTATACGTTATACGTTATACGTTATACGTTATACCTTATACCTTATACGTTATACGTTATACGTTATACGTTATACGTTATAAGTTATACGTTATACGTTATACGTTATACGTTATACGTTATACGTTATACGTTATACGTTATACGTTATACGTTATACGTTATACGTTATACGTTATACGTTATACGTTATACGTTATACGTTATACGTTATACGTTATACGTTATACGTTATACGTTATACGTTATACGTTATACGTTATACGTTATACGTTATACGTTATACGTTATACGTTATACCTTATACGTTATACGTTATACGTTATACGTTATACGTTATACGTTATACGTTATACCTTATACCTTATACGTTATACGTTATACGTTATACGTTATACGTTATACGTTATGCGTTATACGTTATGCGATATTCGTTATACGTTATACGTTATTCGTTATACGTTATGCGATATTCGTTATACGTTATACGTTATACGTTATACGTTATACGTTATACGTTATACGTTATACCTTATACGTTATACGTTATACGTTATACGTTATACGTTATAAGTTATACGTTATACGTTATACGTTATACGTTATACGTTATACGTTATACGTTATACCTTATACCTTATACGTTATACGTTATACGTTATACGTTATACGTTATAAGTTATACGTTATACGTTATACGTTATACGTTATACGTTATACGTTATACGTTATACGTTATACGTTATACGTTATACGTTATACGTTATACGTTATACGTTATACGTTATACGTTATACGTTATACGTTATACGTTATACGTTATACGTTATACGTTATGCGTTATACGTTCTACGTTATACGTTAGAAGTTATACGTTATACGTTATACGTTATACGATATACGTTATACGTTATACGTTATACGTTATACGTTATAAGTTATACGTTATACGATATGCGTTATACGTTATGCGTTATACGTTATGCGATATTCGTTATACGTTATACGTTATTCGTTATACGTTATGCGATATTCGTTATACGTTATACGTTATACGTTATACGTTATACGTTATACGTTATACCTTATACCTTATACGTTATACGTTATACGTTATACGTTATACGTTATAAGTTATACGTTATACGTTATACGTTATACGTTATACGTTATACGTTATACGTTATACGTTATACGTTATACGTTATACGTTATACGTTATACGTTATACGTTATGCGTTATACGTTCTACGTTATACGTTATAAGTTATACGTTATACGTTATACGTTATACGTTATACGTTATACGTTATGCGTTATACGTTATGCGATATTCGTTATACGTTATACGTTATTCGTTATACGTTATGCGATATTCGTTATACGTTATACGTTATACGTTATACGTTATACGTTATACGTTATACGTTATACGTTATACGTTATACGTTATACGTTATACGTTATACGTTATACGTTATACGTTATACCTTATACCTTATACGTTATACGTTATACGTTATACGTTATACGTTATAAGTTATACGTTATACGTTATACGTTATACGTTATACGTTATACGTTATACGTTATACGTTATACGTTATACGTTATACGTTATACGTTATACGTTATGCGTTATACGTTCTACGTTATACGTTACACTTTAAACGATATTCGTTATGCGTTATACGTTATACGTTATACGTTATACGTTGTACGTTATACGTTATACGTTATACGTTATACGTTATACGTTATACGTTGTACGTTATACGTTATACGTTATACGTTATACGTTATACGTTATACGTTTTGCGTTATACGTTATGCGTTATACGTTCTACGTTCTACGTTATACGTTATACGTTATACGTTATACGTTACACGTTATACGTTATACGTTATACGTTATACGTTATACGTTATACGTTATGCGTTATACGTTATGCGTTATACGTTATGCGATATTCGTTATACGTTATACGTTATACGTTATACGTTATACGTTATGCGATATACGTTATACGTTATACGTTATACGTTATACGTTATACGTTATACGTTATACGTTATACGTTATACCTTATACCTTATACGTTATACGTTATACGTTATACGTTATACGTTATAAGTTATACGTTATACGTTATACGTTATACGTTATACGTTATACTTTAAACGATATTCGTTATGCGTTATACGTTATACGTTATACGTTATACGTTATACGTTATACGTTATACGTTATACGTTATACGTTATACCTTATACCTTATACGTTATACGTTATACGTTATACGTTATACGTTATGCGTTATACGTTATGCGATATTCGTTATACGTTATACGTTATTCGTTATACGTTATGCGATATTCGTTATACGTTATACGTTATACGTTATACGTTATACGTTATACGTTATACGTTATACGTTATACGTTATACGTTATACGTTATACGTTATACGTTATACGTTATACGTTATACGTTATACCTTATACCTTATACGTTATACGTTATACGTTATACGTTATACGTTATAAGTTATACGTTATACGTTATACGTTATACGTTATACGTTATACGTTATACGTTATACGTTATACGTTATACGTTATACGTTATACGTTATACGTTATACGTTATACGTTATACGTTATACGTTATGCGTTATACGTTCTACGTTATACGTTAGAAGTTATACGTTATACGTTATACGTTATACGTTATACGTTATGCGTTATACGTTATGCGATATTCGTTATACGTTATACGTTATTCGTTATACGTTATGCGATATTCGTTATACGTTATACGTTATACGTTATACGTTATACGTTATACGTTATACGTTATACGTTATACGTTATACGTTATACGTTATACGTTATACGTTATACGTTATACGTTATACGTTATACCTTATACCTTATACGTTATACGTTATACGTTATACGTTATACGTTATACGTTATACGTTATACGTTATACGTTATACGTTATACGTTATACGTTATACGTTATACGTTATACGTTATACGTTATACGTTATACGTTATACGTTATACGTTATACGTTATGCGATATTCGTTATACGTTATACGTTATACGTTATACGTTATACGTTATACGTTATACGTTATACGTTATACGTTATACGTTATACGTTATGCGTTATACGTTATGCGATATTCGTTATACGTTATACGTTATTCGTTATACGTTATGCGATATTCGTTATACGTTATACGTTATACGTTATACGTTATACGTTATACGTTATACGTTATACGTTATACGTTATACGTTATACGTTATACGTTATACGTTATACGTTATACCTTATACCTTATACGTTATACGTTATACGTTATACGTTATACGTTATAAGTTATACGTTATACGTTATACGTTATACGTTATACGTTATACGTTATACGTTATACGTTATACGTTATACGTTATACGTTATACGTTATACGTTATACGTTATACGTTATACGTTATACGTTATACGTTATACGTTATACGTTATACGTTATACGTTATACGTTATACGTTATACGTTATACGTTATGCGTTATACGTTCTACGTTATACGTTAGAAGTTATACGTTATACGTTATACGTTATACGTTATACGTTATGCGTTATACGTTATGCGATATTCGTTATACGTTATACGTTATTCGTTATACGTTATGCGATATTCGTTATACGTTATACGTTATACGTTATACGTTATACGTTATACGTTATACGTTATACGTTATACGTTATACGTTATACGTTATACGTTATACGTTATACGTTATACGTTATACGTTATACGTTATACGTTATACCTTATACCTTATACGTTATACGTTATACGTTATACGTTATACGTTATAAGTTATACGTTATACGTTATACGTTATACGTTATACGTTATACGTTATACGTTATACGTTATACGTTATACGTTATACGTTATACGTTATACGTTATACGTTATACGTTATACGTTATACGTTATACGTTATACGTTATACGTTATACGTTATACGTTATGCGTTATACCTTATACGTTCTACGTTATACGTTACACTTTAAACGATATTCGTTATGCGTTATACGTTATACGTTATACGTTGTACGTTATACGTTATACGTTATACGTTATACGTTATACGTTATACGTTGTACGTTATACGTTATACGTTATACGTTATACGTTATACGTTATACGTTTTGCGTTATACGTTATGCGTTATACGTTCTACGTTCTACGTTATACGTTATACGTTATACGTTATACGTTATACGTTATACGTTATACGTTATACGTTATACGTTATACGTTATACGTTATGCGTTATACGTTATGCGTTATACGTTATGCGATATTCGTTATACGTTATACGTTATACGTTATACGTTATACGTTATGCGATATACGTTATACGTTATACGTTATACGTTATACGTTATACGTTATACGTTATACGTTATACCTTATACCTTATACGTTATACGTTATAAGTTATACGTTATACGTTTTGCGTTATACGTTATACGTTATACGTTATACGTTATACGTTATACGTTACACTTTAAACGATATTCGTTATGCGTTATACGTTATACGTTATACGTTATACGTTATACGTTGTACGTTATACGTTATACGTTATACGTTATACGTTATACGTTATACGTTATACGTTATACGTTATACGTTATACCTTATACCTTATACGTTATACGTTATACGTTATACGTTATACGTTATAAGTTATACGTTATACGTTATACGTTATACGTTATACGTTTTACGTTATACGTTATACGTTATACGTTATACGTTATACGTTATACGTTATACGTTATACGTTATACGTTATACGTTATACGTTATACGTTATACGTTATACGTTATACGTTATACGTTATGCGTTATACGTTCTACGTTATACGTTAGAAGTTATACGTTATACGTTATACGTTATACGATATACGTTATACGTTATACGTTATACGTTATACGTTATAAGTTATACGTTATACGATATGCGTTATACGTTATGCGTTATACGTTATGCGATATTCGTTATACGTTATACGTTATTCGTTATACGTTATGCGATATTCGTTATACGTTATACGTTATACGTTATACGTTATACGTTATACGTTATACCTTATACCTTATACGTTATACGTTATACGTTATACGTTATACGTTATAAGTTATACGTTATACGTTATACGTTATACGTTATACGTTATACGTTATACGTTATACGTTATACGTTATACGTTATACGTTATACGTTATACGTTATACGTTATGCGTTATACGTTCTACGTTATACGTTATAAGTTATACGTTATACGTTATACGTTATACGTTATACGTTATACGTTATGCGTTATACGTTATGCGATATTCGTTATACGTTATACGTTATTCGTTATACGTTATGCGATATTCGTTATACGTTATACGTTATATGTTATACGTTATACGTTATACGTTATACGTTATACGTTATACGTTATACGTTATACGTTATACGTTATACGTTATACGTTATACCTTATACCTTATACGTTATACGTTATACGTTATACGTTATACGTTATAAGTTATACGTTATACGTTATACGTTATACGTTATACGTTATACGTTATACGTTATACGTTATACGTTATACGTTATACGTTATACGTTATACGTTATACGTTATACGTTATACGTTATACGTTATACGTTATGCGTTATACGTTCTACGTTATACGTTACACTTTAAACGATATTCGTTATGCGTTATACGTTATACGTTATACGTTGTACGTTATACGTTATACGTTATACGTTATACGTTATACGTTATACGTTGTACGTTATACGTTATACGTTATACGTTATACGTTATACGTTATACGTTTTGCGTTATACGTTATGCGTTATACGTTCTACGTTCTACGTTATACGTTATACGTTATACGTTATACGTTACACGTTATACGTTATACGTTATACGTTATACGTTATACGTTATACGTTATGCGTTATACGTTATGCGTTATACGTTATGCGATATTCGTTATACGTTATACGTTATACGTTATACGTTATACGTTATGCGATATACGTTATACGTTATACGTTATACGTTATACGTTATACGTTATACGTTATACGTTATACGTTATACCTTATACCTTATACGTTATACGTTATACGTTATACGTTATACGTTATAAGTTATACGTTATACGTTATACGTTATACGTTATACGTTATACTTTAAACGATATTCGTTATGCGTTATACGTTATACGTTATACGTTATACGTTATACGTTATACGTTATACGTTATACGTTATACGTTATACCTTATACCTTATACGTTATACGTTATACGTTATACGTTATACGTTATGCGTTATACGTTATGCGATATTCGTTATACGTTATACGTTATTCGTTATACGTTATGCGATATTCGTTATACGTTATACGTTATACGTTATACGTTATACGTTATACGTTATACGTTATACGTTATACGTTATACGTTATACGTTATACGTTATACGTTATACGTTATACGTTATACGTTATACCTTATACCTTATACGTTATACGTTATACGTTATACGTTATACGTTATAAGTTATACGTTATACGTTATACGTTATACGTTATACGTTATACGTTATACGTTATACGTTATACGTTATACGTTATACGTTATACGTTATACGTTATACGTTATACGTTATACGTTATGCGTTATACGTTCTACGTTATACGTTAGAAGTTATACGTTATACGTTATACGTTATACGTTATACGTTATGCGTTATACGTTATGCGATATTCGTTATACGTTATACGTTATTCGTTATACGTTATGCGATATTCGTTATACGTTATACGTTATACGTTATACGTTATACGTTATACGTTATACGTTATACGTTATACGTTATACGTTATACGTTATACGTTATACGTTATACGTTATACGTTATACGTTATACCTTATACCTTATACGTTATACGTTATACGTTATACGTTATACGTTATACGTTATACGTTATACGTTATACGTTATACGTTATACGTTATACGTTATACGTTATACGTTATACGTTATACGTTATACGTTATACGTTATACGTTATACGTTATGCGATATTCGTTATACGTTATACGTTATACGTTATACGTTATACGTTATACGTTATACGTTATACGTTATACGTTATACGTTATACGTTATACGTTATACGTTATACGTTATACGTTATACGTTATACGTTATACCTTATACCTTATACGTTATACATTATACGTTATACGTTATACGTTATACGTTATGCGTTATACGTTATGCGATATTCGTTATACGTTATACGTTATTCGTTATACGTTATGCGATATTCGTTATACGTTATACGTTATACGTTATACGTTATACGTTATACGTTATACGTTATACGTTATACGTTATACGTTATACGTTATACGTTATACGTTATACGTTATACGTTATACCTTATACCTTATACGTTATACGTTATACGTTATACGTTATACGTTATACGTTATACGTTATACGTTATACGTTATACGTTATACGTTATACGTTATACGTTATACGTTATACGTTATACGTTATACGTTATACGTTATACGTTATACCTTATACCTTATACGTTATACGTTATACGTTATACGTTATACGTTATACGTTATGCGTTATACGTTATGCGATATTCGTTATACGTTATACGTTATTCGTTATACGTTATGCGATATTCGTTATACGTTATACGTTATACGTTATACGTTATACGTTATACGTTATACGTTATACGTTATACGTTATACGTTATACGTTATACGTTATACGTTATACGTTATACGTTATACGTTATACGTTATACCTTATACCTTATACGTTATACGTTATACGTTATACGTTATACGTTATAAGTTATACGTTATACGTTATACGTTATACGTTATACGTTATACGTTATACGTTATACGTTATACGTTATACGTTATACGTTATACGTTATACGTTATACGTTATACGTTATACGTTATACGTTATACGTTATACGTTATACGTTATACGTTATGCGTTATACGTTCTACGTTATACGTTAGAAGTTATACGTTATACGTTATACGTTATACGTTATACGTTATGCGTTATACGTTATGCGATATTCGTTATACGTTATACGTTATTCGTTATACGTTATGCGATATTCGTTATACGTTATACGTTATACGTTATACGTTATACGTTATACGTTATACGTTATACGTTATACGTTATACGTTATACGTTATACGTTATACGTTATACGTTATACCTTATACCTTATACGTTATACGTTATACGTTATACGTTATACGTTATAAGTTATACGTTATACGTTATACGTTATACGTTATACGTTATACGTTATACGTTATACGTTATACGTTATACGTTATACGTTATACGTTATACGTTATACGTTATACGTTATACGTTATACGTTATACGTTATGCGTTATACCTTATACGTTCTACGTTATACGTTACACTTTAAACGATATTCGTTATGCGTTATACGTTATACGTTATACGTTGTACGTTATACGTTATACGTTATACGTTATACGTTATACGTTATACGTTATACGTTGTACGTTATACGTTATACGTTATACGTTATACGTTATACGTTATACGTTTTGCGTTATACGTTATGCGTTATACGTTCTACGTTCTACGTTATACGTTATACGTTATACGTTATACGTTATACGTTATACGTTATACGTTATACGTTATACGTTATACGTTATACGTTATACGTTATGCGTTATACGTTATGCGTTATACGTTATGCGATATTCGTTATACGTTATACGTTATACGTTATACGTTATACGTTATGCGATATACGTTATACGTTATACGTTATACGTTATACGTTATACGTTATACGTTATACGTTATACCTTATACCTTATACGTTATACGTTATAAGTTATACGTTATACGTTTTGCGTTATACGTTATACGTTATACGTTATACGTTATACGTTATACGTTACACTTTAAACGATATTCGTTATGCGTTATACGTTATACGTTATACGTTATACGTTATACGTTGTACGTTATACGTTATACGTTATACGTTATACGTTATACGTTATGCGTTATACGTTATGCGATATTCGTTATACGTTATACGTTATTCGTTCTACGTTATGCGATATTCGTTATACGTTATACGTTATACGTTATACGTTATACGTTATACGTTATACGTTATACGTTATACGTTATACGTTATACGTTATACGTTATACGTTATACGTTATACGTTATACGTTATACGTTATACGTTATACCTTATACCTTATACGTTATACGTTATACGTTATACGTTATACGTTATACTTTAAACGATATTCGTTATGCGTTATACGTTATACGTTATACGTTATACGTTATACGTTATACGTTATACGTTATACGTTATACGTTATACGTTATACGTTATACGTTATACGTTATACCTTATACCTTATACGTTATACGTTATACGTTATACGTTATACGTTATACGTTATACGTTATACGTTATACGTTATACGTTATACGTTATACGTTATAAGTTATACGTTATACGTTTTGCGTTATACGTTATACGTTATACGTTATACGTTATACGTTATACGTTATACGTTATACGTTATACGTTATACGTTATACGTTATACGTTATACGTTATACGTTATACGTTATACGTTATACGTTATACGTTATACGTTATGCGTTATACGTTATGCGATATTCGCTATACGTTATACGTTATACGTTATACGTTATACGTTATACGTTATACGTTATACGTTATACGTTATACGTTATACGTTATACGTTATACGTTATACGTTATACGTTATACGTTATACGTTATACGTTATACGTTATACCTTATACCTTATACGTTATACGTTATACGTTATACGTTATACGTTATACGTTATACGTTATACGTTATACGTTATACGTTATAAGTTATACGTTATACGTTTTGCGTTATACGTTATACGTTATACGTTATACGTTATACGTTATACGTTATACGTTATACGTTATACGTTATACGTTATACGTTATACGTTATACGTTATACGTTATACGTTATACGTTATACGTTATACGTTATACGTTATACGTTATACGTCATACGTTATACGTTATACGTTATACGTTATGCGTTATACGTTATACGTTATAAGTTATACGTTATACGTTATACGTTATACGTTATACGTTATACGTTATACTTTAAACGATATTCATTATGCGTTATACGTTATACGTTATACGTTATACGTTATACGTTATACGTTATACGTTATACGTTATACGTTATACGTTATACGTTATACGTTATACGTTATACGTTATACGTTATACGTTATACGTTATACGTTATACGTTATACGTTATACGTTATACGTTATACGTTATACGTTATACGTTATACGTTATGCGTTATACGTTATGCGATATTCGTTATACGTTATACGTTATTCGTTATACGTTATGCGATATCCGTTATACGTTATACGTTATACGTTATACGTTTTGCGTTATACGTTATGCGTTATACGTTCTACGTTCTACGTTATACGTTATACGTTATACGTTATACGTTATACGTTATACGTTATACGTTATACGTTATACGTTATACGTTATGCGTTATACGTTATGCGTTATACGTTATGCGATATTCGTTATACGTTATACGTTATACGTTATACGTTATACGTTATACGTTATGCGATATACGTTATACGTTATACGTTATACGTTATACGTTATACGTTATACGTTATACGTTATACGTTATACGTTATACCTTATACCTTATACGTTATACGTTATACGTTATACGTTATACGTTATACGTTATAAGTTATACGTTATACGTTATACGTTATACGTTATAAGTTATACGTTATACGTTATACGTTATACGTTATACGTTATACGTTATACTTTAAACGATATTCGTTATGCGTTATACGTTATACGTTATACGTTATACGTTATACGTTATACGTTATACGTTATACGTTATACGTTATACGTTATACGTTATACGTTATACGTTATACCTTATACCTTATACGTTATACGTTATACGTTATACGTTATAGGTTATACGTTATACGTTATACGTTATACGTTATACGTTATACGTTATAAGTTATACGTTATACGTTTTGCGTTATACGTTATACGTTATACGTTATACGTTATACGTTATACGTTATACGTTATACGTTATACGTTATACGTTATACGTTATACGTTATACGTTATACGTTATACGTTATACGTTATACGTTATACGTTATACGTTATACGTTATACGTTATACGTTATACGTTATACGTTATACGTTATACGTTATACGTTATACGTTATAAGTTATACGTTATACGTTATACGTTATACGTTATACGTTATACTTTAAACGATATTCGTTATGCGTTATACGTTATACGTTATACGTTATACGTTATACGTTATACGTTATACGTTATACGTTATACGTTATACGTTATACGTTATACGTTATACGTTATACGTTATGCGTTATACGTTATGCGATATTCGTTATACGTTATACGTTATACGTTATACGTTATACGTTATACGTTATACGTTATACGTTATACGTTATACGTTATACGTTATACGTTATACGTTATACGTTATACGTTATACGTTATACGTTATAAGTTATACGTTATACGTTTTGCGTTATACGTTATACGTTATACGTTATACGTTATACGTTATACGTTATACGTTATACGTTATACGTTATACGTTATACGTTATACGTTATACGTTATACGTTATACGTTATACGTTATACGTTATACGTTATACGTTATACGTTATACGTTATACGTTATACGTTATACGTTATACGTTATACGTTATACGTTATACGTTATACGTTATAAGTTATACGTTATACGTTATACGTTATACGTTATACGTTATACGTTATACGTTATACGTTATACGTTATACGTTATACGTTATACTTTAAACGATATTCATTATGCGTTATACGTTATACGTTATACGTTATACGTTATACGTTATACGTTATACGTTATACGTTATACGTTATACGTTATACGTTATACGTTATACGTTATACGTTATACGTTATACGTTATACGTTATACGTTATACGTTATACGTTATACGTTATACGTTATACGTTATACGTTATACGTTATGCGTTATACGTTATGCGATATTCGTTATACGTTATACGTTATACGTTATGCGTTATACGTTATGCGATATTCGTTATACGTTATACGTTATTCGTTATACGTTATGCGATATTCGTTATACGTTATACGTTATACGTTATACGTTATACGTTATACGTTATACGTTATACGTTATACGTTATACGTTATACGTTATACGTTATACGTTATACGTTATACGTTATACGTTATACGTTATACGTTATACGTTATACGTTATACGTTATACGTTATACGTTATGCGTTATACGTTATGCGATATTCGTTATACGTTATACGTTATTCGTTATACGTTATGCGATATTCGTTATACGTTATACGTTATACGTTATACGTTATACGTTATACGTTATACGTTATACGTTATACGTTATACGTTATACGTTGTACGTTATACGTTATACGTTATACGTTATACGTTATACGTTATACGTTATACGTTATACGTTATACGTTATACGTTATACGTTATACGTTATACGTTATACGTTATACGTTATACGTTATACTTTAAACGATATTCATTATGCGTTATACGTTATACGTTATACGTTATACGTTATACGTTATACGTTATACGTTATACGTTATACGTTATACGTTATACGTTATACGTTATACGTTATACGTTATACGTTATACGTTATACGTTATACGTTATACGTTATACGTTATACGTTATACGTTATACGTTATACGTTATACGTTATACGTTATGCGTTATACGTTATGCGATATTCGTTATACGTTATACGTTATACGTTATGCGTTATACGTTATGCGATATTCGTTATACGTTATACGTTATTCGTTATACGTTATGCGATATTCGTTATACGTTATACGTTATACGTTATACGTTATACGTTATACGTTATACGTTATACGTTATACGTTATACGTTATACGTTATACGTTATACGTTATACGTTATACGTTATACGTTATACGTTATACGTTATACGTTATACGTTATACGTTATACGTTATACGTTATACGTTATGCGTTATACGTTATGCGATATTCGTTATACGTTATACGTTATTCGTTATACGTTATGCGATATCCGTTATACGTTATACGTTATACGTTATACGTTATACGTTATACGTTATACGATATACGTTATACGTTATACGTTATACGTTATACGTTATACGTTATAAGTTATACGTTATACGTTATACCTTATACCTTATACCTTATACGTTATACGTTATACGTTATACGTTATACGTTATAAGTTATACGTTATACGTTATACGTTATACGTTATACGTTATACGTTATACGAATACGTTATACGTTATACGTTATACGTTATACGTTAAACGTTATACGTTATACGTTATACGTTATACGTTATACGTTATACGTTATACGTTATACGTTATGCGATATACGTTATACGTTATACGTTATACGTTATACGTTATACGTTATACGTTATACGTTATACGTTATACGTTATACGTTATACGTTATACGTTATACCTTATACCTTATACGTTATACGTTATACGTTATACGTTATACGTTATACGTTATAAGTTATACGTTATACGTTATACGTTATACGTTATACTTTAAACGATATTCGTTATGCGTTATACGTTATACGTTATACGTTATACGTTATACGTTATACGTTATACGTTATACGTTATACGTTATACGTTATACGTTATACGTTATACGTTATACGTTATACGTTATACGTTATACGTTATACGTTATACGTTATACGTTATACGTTATGCGTTATACGTTATGCGATATTCGTTATACGTTATTCGTTATACGTTATGCGTTATACGTTATGCGATATTCGTTATACGTTATACGTTATTCGTTATACGTTTTGCGATATTCGTTATACGTTATACGTTATACGTTATACGTTATACGTTATACGTTATACGTTATACGTTATACGTTATACGTTATACGTTATACGTTATACGTTATACGTTATACGTTATACGTTATACGTTATACGTTATACGTTATACGTTATACGTTATACGTTATACGTTATACGTTATACGTTATACGTTATACGTTATACGTTATACGTTATACGTTATGCGTTATTCGTTATACGTTATGCGATATTCGTTATACGTTATACGTTATACGTTATACGTTATACGTTATACGATATACGTTATACGTTATACGTTATACGTTATACGTTATACGTTATAAGTTATACGTTATACGTTATACGTTATACGTTATGCGTTATACGTTATGCGTTATACGTTATGCGATATTCGTTATACGTTATACGTTATTCGTTATACGTTATGCGATATTCGTTATACGTTATACGTTATACGTTATACGTTATACGTTATACGTTATACCTTATACCTTATACGTTATACGTTATACCTTATACGTTATACGTTATAAGTTATACGTTATACGTTATACGTTATACGTTATACGTTATACGTTATACGTTATACGTTATACGTTATACGTTATACGTTATACGTTATACGTTATGCGTTATACGTTCTACGTTATACGTTATAAGTTATACGATATACGTTATACGTTATACGTTATACGTTATACGTTATACTTTAAACGATATTCGTTATGCGTTATACGTTATACGTTATACGTTATACGTTATACGTTATACGTTATACGTTATACGTTATACGTTATACGTTATACGTTATACGTTATACGTTATACGTTATACGTTATACGTTATACGTTATACGTTATACGTTATACGTTATACGTTATACGTTATACGTTATACGTTATACGTTATACGTTATACGTTATACGTTATACGTTATACGTTATACGTTATACGTTATACGTTATACGTTATACGTTATGCGTTATACGTTATACGTTATGCGATATTCGTTATACGTTATACGTTATTCGTTATACGTTATGCGATATTCGTTATACGTTATACGTTATACGTTATACGTTATACGTTATACGTTATACGATATACGTTATACGTTATACGTTATACGTTATACGTTATAAGTTATACGTTATACGTTATACGTTATGCGTTATACGTTATGCGTTATACGTTATGCGATATTCGTTATACGTTATACGTTATTCGTTATACGTTATGCGATATTCGTTATACGTTATACGTTATACGTTATACGTTATACGTTATACGTTATACCTTATACCTTATACGTTATACGTTATACGTTATACGTTATACGTTATAAGTTATACGTTATACGTTATACGTTATACGTTATACGTTATACGTTATACGTTATACGTTATACGTTATACGTTATACGTTATACGTTATACGTTATGCGTTATACGTTCTACGTTATACGTTACACTTTAAACGATATTCGTTATGCGTTATACGTTATACGTTATACGTTATACGTTATACGTTATGCGTTATACGTTCTACGTTATAAGTTACACTTTAGACGATATTCGTTATGCGTTATACGTTATACGTTATACGTTATACGTTATACGTTATACGTTATACGTTATACGTTATGCGTTATACGTTATGCGTTATACGTTCTACGTTATACGTTACACTTTAAACGATATTCGTTATGCGTTATACGTTATACGTTATACGTTATACGTTATACGTTGTACGTTATACGTTATACGTTATACGTTATGCGTTATACGTTCTACGTTATACGTTACACTTTAAACGATATTCGTTATGCGTTATACGTTATACGTTATACGTTATACGTTATACGTTATGCGTTATACGTTCTACGTTATAAGTTACACTTTAGACGATATTCGTTATGCGTTATACGTTATACGTTATACGTTATACGTTATACGTTATAAGTTATACGTTATGCGTTATACGTTATGCGTTATACGTTATGCGATATTCGTTATACGTTATACGTTATTCGTTATACGTTATGCGATATTCGTTATACGTTATACGTTATACGTTATACGTTATACGTTATACGTTATACCTTATACCTTATACGTTATACGTTATACGTTATACGTTATACGTTATAAGTTATACGTTATACGTTATACGTTATACGTTATACGTTATACGTTATACGTTATACGTTATACGTTATACGTTATACGTTATACGTTATACGTTATGCGTTATACGTTCTACGTTATACGTTACACTTTAAACGATATTCGTTATGCGTTATACGTTATACGTTATACGTTATACGTTATACGTTATGCGTTATACGTTCTACGTTATAAGTTACACTTTAGACGATATTCGTTATGCGTTATACGTTATACGTTATACGTTATACGTTATACGTTATACGTTATACGTTATACGTTATGCGTTATACGTTATGCGTTATACGTTCTACGTTATACGTTACACTTTAAACGATATTCGTTATGCGTTATACGTTATACGTTATACGTTATACGTTATACGTTGTACGTTATACGTTATACGTTATACGTTATACGTTATACGTTATACGTTTTACGTTATACGTTATACGTTATACGTTATACGTTATACGTTTTGCGTTATACGTTATGCGTTATACGTTCTACGTTATACGTTATACGTTATACGTTATACGTTATACGTTATGCGTTATACGTTATACGTTATACGTTATACGTTATACGTTATACGTTATACGTTATACGTTATACGTTATACGTTATACGTTACACGTTATACGTTATGCGTTATACGTTATGCGATATTCGTTATACGTTATACGTTATACGTTATACGTTATACGTTATACGTTATACGTTATACGTTATACGTTATACGTTATACGTTATACGTTATACGTTATACGTTATACGTTATAAGTTATACGTTATACGTTTTGCGTTATACGTTATACGTTATCCGTTATACGTTATACGTTATACGTTATACGTTATACGTTATACGTTATACGTTATACGTTATACGTTATACGTTATACGTTATACGTTATACGTTATACCTTATACCTTATACCTTATACGTTATACGTTATACGTTATACGTTATACGTTATACGTTATACGTTATACGTTATACGTTATACGTTATACGTTATACGTTATAAGTTATACGTTATACGTTTTGCGTTATACGTTATACGTTATACGTTATACGTTATACGTTATACGTTATACGTTATACGTTATACGTTATACGTTATACGTTATACGTTATACGTTATACGTTATACGTTATACGTTATACGTTATACGTTATACGTTATACGTTATACGTTATACGTTATACGTTATACGTTATACGTTATACGTTATACGTTATACGTTATACGTTATACGTTATACGTTATAAGTTATACGTTATACGTTATACGTTATGCGTTATACGTTATGCGTTATACGTTATGCGATATTCGTTATACGTTATACGTTATGCGTTATACGTTATGCGTTATACGTAATGCGATATTCGTTATACGTTATACGTTATACGTTATACGTTATATGTTATACGTTATACGTTATACGTTATACGTTATACGTTATACGTTATACGTTATACGTTATACGTTATACGTTATACGTTATACCTTATACCTTATACGTTATACGTTATACGTTATACGTTATACGTTATACGTTATAAGTTATACGTTATACGTTATACGTTATACGTTATACGTTATACGTTATACGTTATACGTTATACGTTATACGATATTCGTTATGCGTTATACGTTATACGTTATACGTTATACGTTATACGTTATACGTTATACGTTATACGTTATACGTTATACGTTATACGTTACACGTTATACGTTATACGTTATACGTTATACGTTGTACGTTATACGTTATACGTTATACGTTATACGTTATGCGTTGTACGTTATGCGATATTCGTTATACGTTATACGTTATACGTTATACGTTATACGTTATACGTTATACGTTATACGTTATACGTTAGACGTTATACGTTATACGTTATACGTTATACGTTATACCTTATACCTTATACGTTATACGTTATACGTTATACGTTATACGTTATACGTTATACGTTATACGTTTTGCGTTATACGTTATGCGTTATACGTTCTACGTTATACGTTATACGTTATACGTTATACGTTATACGTTATACGTTATACGTTATACGTTATACGTTATACGTTATACGTTATACGTTATACGTTATACGTTATACGTTACACGTTATACGTTATGCGTTATACGTTATGCGATATTCGTTATACGTTATACGTTATACGTTATACGTTATACGTTATACGTTATACGTTATACGTTATACGTTATACGTTATACGTTATACGTTATACGTTATACGTTATACGTTATACGTTATACGTTATACGTTATAAGTTATACGTTATACGTTTTGCGTTATACGTTATACGTTATACGTTATACGTTATACGTTATACGTTATACGTTATACGTTATACGTTATACGTTATACGTTATACGTTATACGTTATACGTTATACGTTATACGTTATACCTTATACCTTATACGTTATACGTTATACGTTATACGTTATACGTTATACGTTATACGTTATACGTTATACGTTATACGTTATACGTTATAAGTTATACGTTATACGTTTTGCGTTATACGTTATACGTTATACGTTATACGTTATACGTTATACGTTATACGTTATACGTTATACGTTATACGTTATACGTTATACGTTATACGTTATACGTTATACGTTATACGTTATACGTTATACGTTATACGTTATACGTTATACGTTATACGTTATACGTTATACGTTATACGTTATACGTTATACGTTATACGTTATACGTTATACGTTATACGTTATACGTTATAAGTTATACGTTATACGTTATACGTTATGCGTTATACGTTATGCGTTATACGTTATGCGATATTCGTTATACGTTATACGTTATGCGTTATACGTTATGCGTTATACGCAATGCGATATTCGTTATACGTTATACGTTATACGTTATACGTTATATGTTATACGTTATACGTTATACGTTATACGTTATACGTTATACGTTATACGTTATACGTTATACGTTATACGTTATACGTTATACCTTATACCTTATACGTTATACGTTATACGTTATACGTTATACGTTATAAGTTATACGTTATACGTTATACGTTATACGTTATACGTTATACGTTATACGTTATACGTTATACGATATTCGTTATGCGTTATACGTTATACGTTATACGTTATACGTTATACGTTATACGTTATACGTTATACGTTATACGTTATACGTTATACGTTACACGTTATACGTTATACGTTATACGTTATACGTTATACGTTATACGTTATACGTTATACGTTATACGTTATGCGTTGTACGTTATGCGATATTCGTTATACGTTATACGTTATACGTTATACGTTATACGTTATACGTTATACGTTATACGTTATACGTTAGACGTTATACGTTATACGTTATACGTTATACGTTATACCTTATACCTTATACGTTATACGTTATACGTTATACGTTATACGTTATACGTTATACGTTATACGTTATACGTTATACGTTATACGTTATAAGTTATACGTTATACGTTTTGCGTTATACGTTATACGTTATACGTTATACGTTATACGTTATAAGTTATACGTTATACGTTTTGCGTTATACGTTATACGTTATACGTTATACCTTATACCTTATACCTTATACGTTATACGTTATACGATATACGTTATACGTTATACGTTATACGTTGTACGTTATACGTTATACGTTATACGTTATACGTTATACGTTATACGTTATACGTTATACGTTATACGTTATACGTTATACGTTATACGTTATGCGTTATACGTTCTACGTTATAAGTTACACTTTAGACGATATTCGTTATGCGTTATACGTTATACGTTATACGTTATACGTTATACGTTATACGTTATACGTTATACGTTATGCGTTATACGTTATGCGTTATACGTTCTACGTTATACGTTACACTTTAAACGATATTCGTTATGCGTTATACGTTATACGTTATACGTTATACGTTATACGTTGTACGTTATACGTTATACGTTATACGTTATACGTTATACGTTTTACGTTATACGTTATACGTTATACGTTATACGTTATACGTTTTGCGTTATACGTTATGCGTTATACGTTCTACGTTATACGTTATACGTTATACGTTATACGTTATACGTTATACGTTATACGTTATACGTTATACGTTATACGTTATACGTTATACGTTATACGTTATACGTTATACGTTATACGTTATACGTTATACGTTATACGTTATACGTTATACGTTATACATTATGCGTTATACGTTATGCGATATTCGTTATACGTTATACGTTATACGTTATACGTTATACGTTATACGTTATACGTTATACGTTATACGTTATACGTTATACGTTATACGTTATACGTTATACGTTATACGTTATACGTTATACGTTATACGTTATACGTTATACGTTATACGTTATAAGTTATACGTTATACGTTTTGCGTTATACGTTATACGTTATACGTTATACGTTATACGTTATACGTTATACGTTATACGTTATACGTTATACGTTATACGTTATACGTTATACGTTATACGTTATACGTTATACGTTATACGTTATACGTTATACGTTATACGTTATACGTTATACGTTATACGTTATACGTTATACGTTATACGTTATACGTTATACGTTATACGTTATACGTTATACGTTATACGTTATAAGTTATACGTTATACGTTTTGCGTTATACGTTATACGTTATACGTTATACGTTATACGTTATACGTTATACGTTATACGTTATACGTTATACGTTATACGTTATACGTTATACGTTATACGTTATACCTTATACCTTATACGTTATACGTTATACGTTATACGTTATACGTTATACGTTATACGTTATACGTTATACGTTATACGTTATAAGTTATACGTTATACGTTTTGCGTTATACGTTATACGTTATACGTTATACGTTATACGTTATACGTTATACGTTATACGTTATACGTTATACGTTATACGTTATACGTTATACGTTATACGTTATACGTTATACGTTATACGTTATACGTTATACGTTATACGTTATACGTTATACGTTATACGTTATACGTTATACGTTATACGTTATACGTTATACGTTATACGTTATAAGTTATACGTTATACGTTATACGTTATGCGTTATACGTTATGCGTTATACGTTATGCGATATTCGTTATACGTTATACGTTATGCGTTATACGTTATGCGTTATACGTAATGCGATATTCGTTATACGTTATACGTTATACGTTATACGTTATATGTTATACGTTATACGTTATACGTTATACGTTATACGTTATACGTTATACGTTATACGTTATACGTTATACGTTATACGTTATACGTTATACGTTATACCTTATACCTTATACGTTATACGTTATACGTTATACGTTATACGTTATACGTTATAAGTTATACGTTATACGTTATACGTTATACGTTATACGTTATACGTTATACGTTATACGATATTCGTTATGCGTTATACGTTATACGTTATACGTTATACGTTATACGTTATACGTTATACGTTATACGTTATACGTTACACGTTATACGTTATACGTTATACGTTATACGTTATACGTTATACGTTATACGTTATACGTTATACGTTATGCGTTGTACGTTATGCGATATTCGTTATACGTTATACGTTATACGTTATACGTTATACGTTATACGTTATACGTTATACGTTATACGTTAGACGTTATACGTTATACGTTATACGTTATACGTTATACCTTATACCTTATACGTTATACGTTATACGTTATACGTTATACGTTATACGTTATACGTTATACGTTTTGCGTTATACGTTATGCGTTATACGTTCTACGTTATACGTTATACGTTATACGTTATACGTTATACGTTATTCGTTATACGTTATACGTTATACGTTATACGTTATACGTTATACGTTATACGTTATACGTTACACGTTATACGTTATGCGTTATACGTTATGCGATATTCGTTATACGTTATACGTTATACGTTATACGTTATACGTTATACGTTATACGTTATACGTTATACGTTATACGTTATACGTTATACGTTATACGTTATACGTTATACGTTATACGTTATAAGTTATACGTTATACGTTTTGCGTTATACGTTATACGTTATACGTTATACGTTATACGTTATACGTTATACGTTATACGTTATACGTTATACGTTATACGTTATACGTTATACGTTATACGTTATACGTTATACGTTATACGTTATACGTTATACATTATACCTTATACGTTATACGTTATACGTTATACGTTATACGTTATACGTTATACGTTATACGTTATACGTTATACGTTACACTTTAAACGATATTCGTTATGCGTTATACGTTATACGTTATACGTTATACGTTATACGTTGTACGTTATACGTTATACGTTATACGTTATACGTTATACGTTATACGTTTTACGTTATACGTTATACGTTATACGTTATACGTTATACGTTATACGTTATACGTTATACGTTATACGTTATACGTTATACGTTATACGTTATACGTTATACGTTATACGTTATACGTTATACGTTATACGTTATACGTTATACGTTATACGTTATACGTTATACGTTATACGTTATAAGTTATACGTTATACGTTTTGCGTTATACGTTATACGTTATACGTTATACGTTATACGTTAGACGTTATACGTTATACGTTATACGTTATACGTTATACCTTATACCTTATACGTTATACGTTATACGTTATACGTTATACGTTATACGTTATACGTTATACGTTTTGCGTTATACGTTATGCGTTATACGTTCTACGTTATACGTTATACGTTATACGTTATACGTTATACGTTATTCGTTATACGTTATACGTTATACGTTATACGTTATACGTTATACGTTATACGTTATACGTTACACGTTATACGTTATGCGTTATACGTTATGCGATATTCGTTATACGTTATACGTTATACGTTATACGTTATACGTTATACGTTATACGTTATACGTTATACGTTATACGTTATACGTTATACGTTATACGTTATACGTTATACGTTATACGTTATACGTTATAAGTTATACGTTATACGTTTTGCGTTATACGTTATACGTTATACGTTATACGTTATACGTTATACGTTATACGTTATACGTTATACGTTATACGTTATACGTTATACGTTATACGTTATACGTTATACGTTATACGTTATACGTTATACATTATACCTTATACGTTATACGTTATACGTTATACGTTATACGTTATACGTTATACGTTATACGTTATACGTTATACGTTATAAGTTATACGTTATACGTTTTGCGTTATACGTTATACGTTATACGTTATACGTTATACGTTATACGTTATACGTTATACGTTATACGTTATACGTTATACGTTATACGTTATACGTTATACGTTATACGTTATACGTTATACGTTATACGTTATACGTTATACGTTATACGTTATACGTTATACGTTATACGTTATACGTTATACGTTATACGTTATACGTTATACGTTATAAGTTATACGTTATACGTTATACGTTATACGTTATACGTTATACGTTATACGTTATACGTTATACGTTATACGTTATAAGTTATACGTTATACGTTTTGCGTTATACGTTATACGTTATACGTTATACGTTATACGTTATACGTTATACGTTATACGTTATACGTTATACGTTATACGTTATACGTTATACGTTATACGTTATACGTTATACGTTATACGTTATACGTTATACGTTATACGTTATAAGTTATACGTTATACGTTATACGTTATGCGTTATACGTTATGCGTTATACGTTATGCGATATTCGTTATACGTTATACGTTATGCGTTATACGTTATGCGTTATACGTAATGCGATATTCGTTATACGTTATACGTTATACGTTATACGTTATACGTTATATGTTATACGTTATACGTTATACGTTATACGTTATACGTTATACGTTATACGTTATACGTTATACGTTATACGTTATACGTTATACGTTATACCTTATACCTTATACGTTATACGTTATACGTTATACGTTATACGTTATACGTTATAAGTTATACGTTATACGTTATACGTTATACGTTATACGTTATACGTTATACGTTATACGTTATACGTTATACGATATTCGTTATGCGTTATACGTTATACGTTATACGTTATACGTTATACGTTATACGTTATACGTTATACGTTATACGTTATACGTTACACGTTATACGTTATACGTTATACGTTATACGTTGTACGTTATACGTTATACGTTATACGTTATACGTTATGCGTTGTACGTTATGCGATATTCGTTATACGTTATACGTTATACGTTATACGTTATACGTTATACGTTATACGTTATACGTTATACGTTAGACGTTATACGTTATACGTTATACGTTATACGTTATACGTTATACCTTATACCTTATACGTTATACGTTATACGTTATACGTTATACGTTATACGTTATACGTTATACGTTATACGTTTTGCGTTATACGTTATGCGTTATACGTTCTACGTTATACGTTATACGTTATACGTTATACGTTATACGTTATACGTTATACGTTATACGTTATACGTTATACGTTATACGTTATACGTTATACGTTATACGTTACACGTTATACGTTATGCGTTATACGTTATGCGATATTCGTTATACGTTATACGTTATACGTTATACGTTATACGTTATACGTTATACGTTATACGTTATACGTTATACGTTATACGTTATACGTTATACGTTATACGTTATACGTTATACGTTATACGTTATACGTTATAAGTTATACGTTATACGTTTTGCGTTATACGTTATACGTTATACGTTATACGTTATACGTTATACGTTATACGTTATACGTTATACGTTATACGTTATACGTTATACGTTATACGTTATACGTTATACGTTATACGTTATACGTTATACGTTATACGTTATACGTTATACGTTATACGTTATACCTTATACCTTATACGTTATACGTTATACGTTATACGTTATACGTTATACGTTATACGTTATACGTTATACGTTATAAGTTATACGTTATACGTTTTGCGTTATACGTTATACGTTATACGTTATACGTTATACGTTATACGTTATACGTTATACGTTATACGTTATACGTTATACGTTATACGTTATACGTTATACGTTATACGTTATACGTTATACGTTATACGTTATACGTTATACGTTATACGTTATACGTTATACGTTATACGTTATACGTTATACGTTATACGTTATAAGTTATACGTTATACGTTATGCGTTATACGTTATGCGTTATACGTTATGCGATATTCGTTATACGTTATACGTTATGCGTTATACGTTATGCGTTATACGCAATGCGATATTCGTTATACGTTATACGTTATACGTTATACGTTATATGTTATACGTTATACGTTATACGTTATACGTTATACGTTATACGTTATACGTTATACGTTATACGTTATACGTTATACGTTATACGTTATACCTTATACCTTATACGTTATACGTTATACGTTATACGTTATACGTTATAAGTTATACGTTATACGTTATACGTTATACGTTATACGTTATACGTTATACGTTATACGTTATACGTTATACGATATTCGTTATGCGTTATACGTTATACGTTATACGTTATACGTTATACGTTATACGTTATACGTTATACGTTACACGTTATACGTTATACGTTATACGTTATACGTTATACGTTATACGTTATACGTTATACGTTATACGTTATGCGTTGTACGTTATGCGATATTCGTTATACGTTATACGTTATACGTTATACGTTATACGTTATACGTTATATGTTATACGTTAGACGTTATACGTTATACGTTATACGTTATACGTTATACCTTATACCTTATACGTTATACGTTATACGTTATACGTTATACGTTATACGTTATACGTTATACGTTATACGTTATACGTTATAAGTTATACGTTATACGTTTTGCGTTATACGTTATACGTTATACGTTATACGTTATACGTTATAAGTTATACGTTATACGTTTTGCGTTATACGTTATACGTTATACGTTATACCTTATACCTTATACCTTATACGTTATACGTTATACGTTATACGTTATACGTTATACGTTATACGTTGTACGTTATACGTTATACGTTATACGTTATACGTTATACGTTATACGTTATACGTTATACGTTATACGTTATACGTTATACGTTATGCGTTATACGTTCTACGTTATAAGTTACACTTTAGACGATATTCGTTATGCGTTATACGTTATACGTTATACGTTATACGTTATACGTTATACGTTATACGTTATGCGTTATACGTTATGCGTTATACGTTCTACGTTATACGTTACACTTTAAACGATATTCGTTATGCGTTATACGTTATACGTTATACGTTATACGTTATACGTTGTACGTTATACGTTATACGTTATACGTTATACGTTATACGTTTTACGTTATACGTTATACGTTATACGTTATACGTTATACGTTTTGCGTTATACGTTATGCGTTATACGTTCTACGTTATACGTTATACGTTATACGTTATACGTTATACGTTATACGTTATACGTTATACGTTATACGTTATACGTTATACGTTATACGTTATACGTTATACGTTATACGTTATACGTTATACGTTATACGTTATACGTTATACGTTATACGTTATACGTTATACGTTATACATTATGCGTTATACGTTATGCGATATTCGTTATACGTTATACGTTATACGTTATACGTTATACGTTATACGTTATACGTTATACGTTATACGTTATACGTTATACGTTATACGTTATACGTTATACGTTATACGTTATACGTTATACGTTATACGTTATACGTTATAAGTTATACGTTATACGTTTTGCGTTATACGTTATACGTTATACGTTATACGTTATACGTTATACGTTATACGTTATACGTTATACGTTATACGTTATACGTTATACGTTATACGTTATACGTTATACGTTATACGTTATACGTTATACGTTATACGTTATACGTTATACGTTATACGTTATACGTTATACGTTATACGTTATACGTTATACGTTATACGTTATACGTTATACGTTATAAGTTATACGTTATACGTTTTGCGTTATACGTTATACGTTATACGTTATACGTTATACGTTATACGTTATACGTTATACGTTATACGTTATACGTTATACGTTATACGTTATACCTTATACCTTATACGTTATACGTTATACGTTATACGTTATACGTTATACGTTATACGTTATACGTTATACGTTATACGTTATACGTTATAAGTTATACGTTATACGTTTTGCGTTATACGTTATACGTTATACGTTATACGTTATACGTTATACGTTATACGTTATACGTTATACGTTATACGTTATACGTTATACGTTATACGTTATACGTTATACGTTATACGTTATACGTTATACGTTATACGTTATACGTTATACGTTATACGTTATACGTTATACGTTATACGTTATACGTTATACGTTATACGTTATAAGTTATACGTTATACGTTATACGTTATGCGTTATACGTTATGCGTTATACGTTATGCGATATTCGTTATACGTTATACGTTATGCGTTATACGTTATGCGTTATACGTAATGCGATATTCGTTATACGTTATACGTTATACGTTATACGTTATATGTTATACGTTATACGTTATACGTTATACGTTATACGTTATACGTTATACGTTATACGTTATACGTTATACGTTATACGTTATACCTTATACCTTATACGTTATACGTTATACGTTATACGTTATACGTTATACGTTATAAGTTATACGTTATACGTTATACGTTATACGTTATACGTTATACGTTATACGTTATACGTTATACGTTATACGATATTCGTTATGCGTTATACGTTATACGTTATACGTTATACGTTATACGTTATACGTTATACGTTATACGTTATACGTTACACGTTATGCGTTATACGTTATGCGATATTCGTTATACGTTATACGTTATACGTTATACGTTATACGTTATACGTTATACGTTATACGTTATACGTTATACGTTATACGTTATACGTTATACGTTATACGTTATACGTTATACGTTATACGTTATAAGTTATACGTTATACGTTTTGCGTTATACGTTATACGTTATACGTTATACGTTATACGTTATACGTTATACGTTATACGTTATACGTTATACGTTATACGTTATACGTTATACGTTATACGTTATACCTTATACCTTATACGTTATACGTTATACGTTATACGTTATACGTTATACGTTATACGTTATACGTTATACGTTATACGTTATACGTTATACGTTATACGTTATAAGTTATACGTTATACGTTTTGCGTTATACGTTATACGTTATACGTTATACGTTATACGTTATACGTTATACGTTATACGTTGTACGTTATACGTTATACGTTATACGTTATACGTTATACGTTATACGTTATACGTTATACGTTATACGTTATACGTTATACGTTATACGTTATGCGTTATACGTTCTACGTTATAAGTTACACTTTAGACGATATTCGTTATGCGTTATACGTTATACGTTATACGTTATACGTTATACGTTATACGTTATACGTTATACGTTATACCTTATACCTTATACGTTATACGTTATACGTTATACGTTATACGTTATAAGTTATACGTTATACGTTATACGTTATACGTTATACGTTATACGTTATACGTTATACGTTATACGTTATACGTTATACGATATTCGTTATGCGTTATACGTTATACGTTATACGTTATACGTTATACGTTATACGTTATACGTTATACGTTATACGTTATACGTTACACGTTATACGTTATACGTTATACGTTATACGTTATACGTTATACGTTATACGTTATACGTTATACGTTATGCGTTGTACGTTATGCGATATTCGTTATACGTTATACGTTATACGTTATACGTTATACGTTATACGTTATACGTTATACGTTATACGTTAGACGTTATACGTTATACGTTATACGTTATACGTTATACCTTATACCTTATACGTTATACGTTATACGTTATACGTTATACGTTATACGTTATACGTTATACGTTATACGTTATACGTTATAAGTTATACGTTATACGTTTTGCGTTATACGTTATACGTTATACGTTATACGTTATACGTTATAAGTTATACGTTATACGTTTTGCGTTATACGTTATACGTTATACGTTATACCTTATACCTTATACCTTATACGTTATACGTTATACGTTATACGTTATACGTTATACGTTATACGTTATACGTTGTACGTTATACGTTATACGTTATACGTTATACGTTATACGTTATACGTTATACGTTATACGTTATACGTTATACGTTATACGTTATACGTTATACGTTATGCGTTATACGTTCTACGTTATAAGTTACACTTTAGACGATATTCGTTATGCGTTATACGTTATACGTTATACGTTATACGTTATACGTTATACGTTATACGTTATGCGTTATACGTTATGCGTTATACGTTCTACGTTATACGTTACACTTTAAACGATATTCGTTATGCGTTATACGTTATACGTTATACGTTATACGTTATACGTTGTACGTTATACGTTATACGTTATACGTTATACGTTATACGTTTTACGTTATACGTTATACGTTATACGTTATACGTTATACGTTTTGCGTTATACGTTATGCGTTATACGTTCTACGTTATACGTTATACGTTATACGTTATACGTTATACGTTATACGTTATACGTTATACGTTATACGTTATACGTTATACGTTATACGTTATACGTTATACGTTATACGTTATACGTTATACGTTATACGTTATACGTTATACGTTATGCGTTATACGTTATGCGATATTCGTTATACGTTATACGTTATACGTTATACGTTATACGTTATACGTTATACGTTATACGTTATACGTTATACGTTATACGTTATACGTTATACGTTATACGTTATACGTTATACGTTATACGTTATAAGTTATACGTTATACGTTTTGCGTTATACGTTATACGTTATACGTTATACGTTATACGTTATACGTTATACGTTATACGTTATACGTTATACGTTATACGTTATACGTTATACGTTATACGTTATACGTTATACGTTATACGTTATACGTTATACCTTATACCTTATACGTTATACGTTATACGTTATACGTTATACGTTATACGTTATACGTTATACGTTATACGTTATACGTTATACGTTATACGTTATAAGTTATACGTTTTGCGTTATACGTTATACGTTATACGTTATACGTTATACGTTATACGTTATACGTTATACGTTATACGTTATACGTTATACGTTATACGTTATACGTTATACGTTATACGTTATACGTTATACGTTATACGTTATACGTTATACGTTATACGTTATACGTTATACGTTATACGTTATACGTTATACGTTATGCGTTATACGTTCTACGTTATAAGTTACACTTTAGACGATATTCGTTATGCGTTATACGTTATACGTTATACGTTATACGTTATACGTTATACGTTATACGTTATGCGTTATACGTTATGCGTTATACGTTCTACGTTATACGTTACACTTTAAACGATATTCGTTATGCGTTATACGTTATACGTTATACGTTATACGTTATACGTTGTACGTTATACGTTATACGTTATACGTTATACGTTATACGTTTTACGTTATACGTTATACGTTATACGTTATACGTTATACGTTTTGCGTTATACGTTATGCGTTATACGTTCTACGTTATACGTTATACGTTATACGTTATACGTTATACGTTATACGTTATACGTTATACGTTATACGTTATACGTTATACGTTATACGTTATACGTTATACGTTATACGTTATACGTTATACGTTATACGTTATACGTTATACGTTATACGTTATACATTATGCGTTATACGTTATGCGATATTCGTTATACGTTATACGTTATACGTTATACGTTATACGTTATACGTTATACGTTATACGTTATTCGTTATACGTTATACGTTATACGTTATACGTTATACGTTATACGTTATACGTTATACGTTATACGTTATACGTTATAAGTTATACGTTATACGTTTTGCGTTATACGTTATACGTTATACGTTATACGTTATACGTTATACGTTATACGTTATACGTTATACGTTATACGTTATACGTTATACGTTATACGTTATACGTTATACGTTATACGTTATACGTTATACGTTATACGTTATACGTTATACGTTATACGTTATACGTTATACGTTATACGTTATACGTTATACGTTATAAGTTATACGTTATACGTTTTGCGTTATACGTTATACGTTATACGTTATACGTTATACGTTATACGTTATACGTTATACGTTATACGTTATACGTTATACGTTATACGTTATACCTTATACCTTATACGTTATACGTTATACGTTATACGTTATACGTTATACGTTATACGTTATACGTTATACGTTATACGTTATACGTTATAAGTTATACGTTATACGTTTTGCGTTATACGTTATACGTTATACGTTATACGTTATACGTTATACGTTATACGTTATACGTTATACGTTATACGTTATACGTTATACGTTATACGTTATACGTTATACGTTATACGTTATACGTTATACGTTATACGTTATACGTTATACGTTATACGTTATACGTTATACGTTATACGTTATACGTTATAAGTTATACGTTATACGTTATACGTTATGCGTTATACGTTATGCGTTATACGTTATGCGATATTCGTTATACGTTATACGTTATGCGTTATACGTTATGCGTTATACGTAATGCGATATTCGTTATACGTTATACGTTATACGTTATACGTTATATGTTATACGTTATACGTTATACGTTATACGTTATACGTTATACGTTATACGTTATACGTTATACGTTATACGTTATACGTTATACCTTATACCTTATACGTTATACGTTATACGTTATACGTTATACGTTATACGTTATAAGTTATACGTTATACGTTATACGTTATACGTTATACGTTATACGTTATACGTTATACGTTATACGATATTCGTTATGCGTTATACGTTATACGTTATACGTTATACGTTATACGTTATACGTTATACGTTATACGTTATACGTTACACGTTATGCGTTATACGTTATGCGATATTCGTTATACGTTATACGTTATACGTTATACGTTATACGTTATACGTTATACGTTATACGTTATACGTTATACGTTATACGTTATACGTTATACGATATACGTTATACGTTATAAGTTATACGTTATACGTTTTGCGTTATACGTTATACGTTATACGTTATACGTTATACGTTATACGTTATACGTTATACGTTATACGTTATACGTTATACGTTATACGTTATACGTTATACGTTATACCTTATACCTTATACGTTATACGTTATACGTTATACGTTATACGTTATACGTTATACGTTATACGTTATACGTTATACGTTATACGTTATACGTTATAAGTTATACGTTATACGTTTTGCGTTATACGTTATACGTTATACGTTATACGTTATACGTTATACGTTATACGTTATACGTTGTACGTTATACGTTATACGTTATACGTTATACGTTATACGTTATACGTTATACGTTATACGTTATACGTTATACGTTATACGTTATACGTTATGCGTTATACGTTCTACGTTATAAGTTACACTTTAGACGATATTCGTTATGCGTTATACGTTATACGTTATACGTTATACGTTATACGTTATACGTTATACGTTATACGTTATACCTTATACCTTATACGTTATACGTTATACGTTATACGTTATACGTTATAAGTTATACGTTATACGTTATACGTTATACGTTATACGTTATACGTTATACGTTATACGTTATACGTTATACGATATTCGTTATGCGTTATACGTTATACGTTATACGTTATACGTTATACGTTATACGTTATACGTTATACGTTATACGTTATACGTTACACGTTATACGTTATACGTTATACGTTATACGTTATACGTTATACGTTATACGTTATACGTTATACGTTATGCGTTGTACGTTATGCGATATTCGTTATACGTTATACGTTATACGTTATACGTTATACGTTATACGTTATACGTTATACGTTATACGTTAGACGTTATACGTTATACGTTATACGTTATACGTTATACCTTATACCTTATACGTTATACGTTATACGTTATACGTTATACGTTATACGTTATACGTTATACGTTATACGTTATACGTTATAAGTTATACGTTATACGTTTTGCGTTATACGTTATACGTTATACGTTATACGTTATACGTTATAAGTTATACGTTATACGTTTTGCGTTATACGTTATACGTTATACGTTATACCTTATACCTTATACCTTATACGTTATACGTTATACGTTATACGTTATACGTTATACGTTATACGTTATACGTTGTACGTTATACGTTATACGTTATACGTTATACGTTATACGTTATACGTTATACGTTATACGTTATACGTTATACGTTATACGTTATACGTTATGCGTTATACGTTCTACGTTATAAGTTACACTTTAGACGATATTCGTTATGCGTTATACGTTATACGTTATACGTTATACGTTATACGTTATACGTTATACGTTATGCGTTATACGTTATGCGTTATACGTTCTACGTTATACGTTACACTTTAAACGATATTCGTTATGCGTTATACGTTATACGTTATACGTTATACGTTATACGTTGTACGTTATACGTTATACGTTATACGTTATACGTTATACGTTTTACGTTATACGTTATACGTTATACGTTATACGTTATACGTTTTGCGTTATACGTTATGCGTTATACGTTCTACGTTATACGTTATACGTTATACGTTATACGTTATACGTTATACGTTATACGTTATACGTTATACGTTATACGTTATACGTTATACGTTATACGTTATACGTTATACGTTATACGTTATACGTTATACGTTATACGTTATACGTTATACGTTATACGTTATACGTTATACGTTATACGTTATACGTTATACGTTATACGTTATACGTTATAAGTTATACGTTATACGTTTTGCGTTATACGTTATACGTTATACGTTATACGTTATACGTTATACGTTATACGTTATACGTTATACGTTATACGTTATACGTTATACGTTATACGTTATACGTTATACGTTATACGTTATACCTTATACCTTATACGTTATACGTTATACGTTATACGTTATACGTTATACGTTATACGTTATACGTTATACGTTATACGTTATACGTTATACGTTATAAGTTATACGTTATACGTTTTGCGTTATACGTTATACGTTATACGTTATACGTTATACGTTATACGTTATACGTTATACGTTATACGTTATACGTTATACGTTATACGTTATACGTTATACGTTATACGTTATACGTTATACGTTATACGTTATACGTTATACGTTATACGTTATACGTTATACGTTATACGTTATACGTTATACGTTATAAGTTATACGTTATACGTTATACGTTATGCGTTATACGTTATGCGTTATACGTTATGCGATATTCGTTATACGTTATACGTTATGCGTTATACGTTATGCGTTATACGTAATGCGATATTCGTTATACGTTATACGTTATACGTTATACGTTATATGTTATACGTTATACGTTATACGTTATACGTTATACGTTATACGTTATACGTTATACGTTATACGTTATACGTTATACGTTATACCTTATACCTTATACGTTATACGTTATACGTTATACGTTATACGTTATAAGTTATACGTTATACGTTATACGTTATACGTTATACGTTATACGTTATACGTTATACGTTATACGTTATACGTTATACGTTATACGTTATACGTTATACGTTATACGTTATACGTTATACGTTATACGTTATAAGTTATACGTTATACGTTATACCTTATACCTTACACGTTATACTTTAAACGATATTCGTTATGCGTTATACGTTATACGTTATACGTTATACGTTATACGTTATACGTTATACGTTATACGTTATACGTTATACGTTATACGTTACACGTTATACGTTATACGTTATACGTTATACGTTATACGTTATACGTTATACGTTATACGTTATACGTTATACGTTATACGTTATGCGTTGTACGTTATGCGATATTCGTTATACGTTATACGTTATACGTTATACGTTATACGTTATACGTTATACGTTATACGTTATACGTTAGACGTTATACGTTATACGTTATACGTTATACGTTATACCTTATACCTTATACGTTATACGTTATACGTTATACGTTATACGTTATACGTTATACGTTATACGTTATACGTTATACGTTATGCGTTATACGTTATGCTTTATACGTTATGCGATATTCGTTATACGTTATTCGTTATACGTTATACGTTATACGTTATACGTTATATGTTATACGTTATACGTTATACGTTATACGTTATACGTTATACGTTATACGTTATACGTTATACGTTATACGTTATACGTTATACGTTATACCTTATACCTTATACGTTATACGTTATGCGTTATACGTTATACGTTATACGTTATACGTTATACGTTATACGTTATACGTTATACGTTATACGTTATGCGTTATACGTTATGCGTTATACGTTATGCGATATTCGGTATACGTTATACGTTATGCGTTATACGTTATACGTTATACGTTATACGTTATACGTTATACGTTATACGTTATACGTTATACGTTATACGTTATGCGTTATACGTTCTACGTTATAAGTTACACTTTAGACGATATTCGTTATGCGTTATACGTTATACGTTATACGTTATACGTTATACGTTATACGTTATACGTTATGCGTTATACGTTATGCGTTATACGTTCTACGTTATACGTTACACTTTAAACGATATTCGTTATGCGTTCTACGTTATACGTTACACTTTAAACGATATTCGTTATGCGTTATACGTTATACGTTATACGTTATACGTTATACGTTGTACGTTATACGTTATACGTTATACGTTATACGTTATACGTTTTACGTTATACGTTATACGTTATACGTTATACGTTATACGTTTTGCGTTATACGTTATGCGTTATACGTTCTACGTTATACGTTATACGTTATACGTTATACGTTATACGTTATACGTTATACGTTATACGTTATACGTTATACGTTATACGTTATACGTTATACGTTATACGTTATACGTTATACGTTATACGTTATACGTTATACGTTATACGTTATACGTTATACGTTATACGTTATGCGTTATACGTTATGCGATATTCGTTATACGTTATACGTTATGCGATATTCGTTATACGTTATACGTTATACGTTATACGTTATACGTTATACGTTATACGTTATACGTTATACGTTATACGTTATACGTTATACGTTATACGTTATACGTTATACGTTATACGTTATACGTTATACGTTATACGTTATACGTTATACGTTATACGTTATACGTTATACGTTATACGTTATACGTTATACGTTATACGTTATACGTTATACGTTATAAGTTATACGTTATACGTTATACCTTATACCTTATACGTTATACGTTATAAGTTATACGTTATACGTTATACGTTATACGTTATACGTTATAAGTTATACGTTATACGTTATACCTTATACCTTATACGTTATACTTTAAACGATATTCGTTATGCGTTATACGTTATACGTTATACGTTATACGTTATACGTTATACGTTATACGTTATACGTTATACGTTATACGTTATACGTTATACGTTATACGTTATACGTTATACGTTATACGTTATACGTTATACGTTATGCGTTATGCGTTATACGTTATACGTTATGCGATATTCGTTATACGTTATACGTTATACGTTATACGTTATACGTTATACGTTATACGTTATACGTTATACGTTATACGTTATACGTTATACGTTATACGTTATACGTTATACGTTATACGTTATACGTTATACGTTATACGTTATACGTTATACGTTATACGTTATACGTTATACGTTATACGTTATACGTTATACGTTATACGTTATACGTTATACGTTATACGTTATACGTTATACGTTATACGTTATACGTTATACGTTATACGTTATACGTTATACGTTATACGTTATACGTTATACGTTATACGTTATACGTTATACGTTATACGTTATACGTTATACGTTATACGTTATACGTTATACGTTATACGTTATACGTTATACGTTATACGTTATACGTTATACGTTATACGTTATGCGTTATACGTTATGCGTTATACGTTATGCGATATTCGTTATACGTTATACGTTATGCGTTATACGTTATGCGTTATACGTAATGCGATATTCGTTATACGTTATACGTTATACGTTATACGTTATATGTTATACGTTATACGTTATACGTTATACGTTATACGTTATACGTTATACGTTATACGTTATACGTTATACGTTATACGTTATACCTTATACCTTATACGTTATACGTTATACGTTATACGTTATACGTTATACGTTATAAGTTATACGTTATACGTTATACGTTATACGTTATAAGTTATACGTTATACGTTATACCTTATACCTTATACGTTATACTTTAAACGATATTCGTTATGCGTTATACGTTATACGTTATACGTTATACGTTATACGTTATGCGTTATACGTTATGCGTTATACGTTATGCGATATTCGTTATACGTTATACGTTATGCGTTATACGCAATGCGATATTCGTTATACGTTATACGTTATACGTTATACGTTATATGTTATACGTTATACGTTATACGTTATACGTTATACGTTATACGTTATACGTTATACGTTATACGTTATACGTTATACGTTATACCTTATACCTTATACGTTATACGTTATACGTTATACGTTATACGTTATAAGTTATACGTTATACGTTATACGTTATACGTTATACGTTATACGTTATACGTTATACGTTATACGTTAGACGTTATACGTTATACGTTATACGTTATACGTTATACCTTATACCTTATACGTTATACGTTATACGTTATACGTTATACGTTATACGTTATACGTTATACGTTACACGTTATACGTTATACGTTATACGTTATACGTTATACGTTATACGTTATACGTTATACGTTATACGTTATACGTTATACGTTATGCGTTGTACGTTATGCGATATTCGTTATACGTTATACGTTATACGTTATACGTTATACGTTATACGTTATACGTTATACGTTATACGTTAGACGTTATACGTTATACGTTATACGTTATACGTTATACCTTATACCTTATACGTTATACGTTATACGTTATACGTTATACGTTATACGTTATACGTTATACGTTATACGTTATACGTTATAAGTTATACGTTATACGTTTTGCGTTATACGTTATACGTTATACGTTATACGTTATACGTTATACGTTATACCTTATACCTTATACCTTATACGTTATACGTTATACGTTATACGTTATACGTTATACGTTATACGTTATACGTTGTACGTTATACGTTATACGTTATACGTTATACGTTATACGTTATACGTTATACGTTATACGTTATACGTTATACGTTATACGTTATACGTTATGCGTTATACGTTCTACGTTATAAGTTACACTTTAGACGATATTCGTTATGCGTTATACGTTATACGTTATACGTTATACGTTATACGTTATACGTTATACGTTATGCGTTATACGTTATGCGTTATACGTTCTACGTTATACGTTACACTTTAAACGATATTCGTTATGCGTTATACGTTATACGTTATACGTTATACGTTATACGTTGTACGTTATACGTTATACGTTATACGTTATACGTTATACGTTTTACGTTATACGTTATACGTTATACGTTATACGTTATACGTTTTGCGTTATACGTTATGCGTTATACGTTCTACGTTATACGTTATACGTTATACGTTATACGTTATACGTTATACGTTATACGTTATACGTTATACGTTATACGTTATACGTTATACGTTATACGTTATACGTTATACGTTATACGTTATACGTTATACGTTATACGTTATACGTTATGCGTTATACGTTATGCGATATTCGTTATACGTTATACGTTATACGTTATACGTTATACGTTATACGTTATACGTTATACGTTATACGTTATACGTTATACGTTATACGTTATACGTTATACGTTATACGTTATACGTTATACGTTATACGTTATAAGTTATACGTTATACGTTTTGCGTTATACGTTATACGTTATACGTTATACGTTATACGTTATACGTTATACGTTATACGTTATACGTTATACGTTATACGTTATACGTTATACGTTATACGTTATACGTTATACGTTATACGTTATACCTTATACCTTATACGTTATACGTTATACGTTATACGTTATACGTTATACGTTATACGTTATACGTTATACGTTATACGTTATACGTTATACGTTATAAGTTATACGTTATACGTTTTGCGTTATACGTTATACGTTATACGTTATACGTTATACGTTATACGTTATACGTTATACGTTATACGTTATACGTTATACGTTATACGTTATACGTTATACGTTATACGTTATACGTTATACGTTATACGTTATACGTTATACGTTATACGTTATACGTTATACGTTATACGTTATACGTTATACGTTATATGTTATACGTTATAAGTTATACGTTATACGTTATACGTTATGCGTTATACGTTATGCGTTATACGTTATGCGATATTCGTTATACGTTATACGTTATGCGTTATACGTTATGCGTTATACGTAATGCGATATTCGTTATACGTTATACGTTATACGTTATACGTTATATGTTATACGTTATACGTTATACGTTATACGTTATACGTTATACGTTATACGTTATACGTTATACGTTATACCTTATACCTTATACGTTATACGTTATACGTTATACGTTATACGTTATAAGTTATACGTTATACGTTATACGTTATACGTTATACGTTATACGTTATACGTTATACGTTATACGTTATACGTTATACGTTATACGTTATACGTTATACGTTATACGTTATACGTTATAAGTTATACGTTATACGTTATACCTTATACCTTACACGTTATACTTTAAACGATATTCGTTATGCGTTATACGTTATACGTTATACGTTATACGTTATACGTTATACGTTATACGTTATACGTTATACGTTATACGTTATACGTTACACGTTATACGTTATACGTTATACGTTATACGTTATACGTTATACGTTATACGTTATACGTTATACGTTATACGTTATACGTTATGCGTTGTACGTTATGCGATATTCGTTATACGTTATACGTTATACGTTATACGTTATACGTTATACGTTATACGTTATACGTTATACGTTAGACGTTATACGTTATACGTTATACGTTATACGTTATACGTTATGCGTTGTACGTTATGCGATATTCGTTATATGTTATACGTTATACGTTATACGTTATACGTTATACGTTATACGTTATACGTTATACGTTATACGTTATACGTTAGACGTTATACGTTATACGTTATACGTTATACGTTATACCTTATACCTTATACGTTATACGTTATACGTTATACGTTATACGTTATACGTTATACGTTATACGTTATACGTTATACGTTATACGTTATACGTTATAAGTTATACGTTATACGTTTTGCGTTATACGTTATACGTTATACGTTATACGTTATACGTTATACGTTATACGTTATACGTTATACGTTATACTTTAAACGATATTCGTTATGCGTTATACGTTATACGTTATACGTTATACGTTATACGTTATACGTTATACGTTATACGTTATACGTTATACGTTATACGTTATACGTTATACGTTATACGTTATACGTTATACGTTATACGTTATACGTTATACGTTATACGTTATACGTTATACGTTATACGTTATACGTTATACGTTATGCGTTATACGTTATGCGATATTCGTGATACGTTATACGTTATACGTTATACGTTATACGTTATACGTTATACGTTATACGTTATACGTTATACGTTATACGTTATACGTTATACGTTATACGTTATACGTTATACGTTATACGTTATACGTTATACGTTATACGTTATACGTTATACGTTATACGTTATACGTTATACGTTATACGTTATACGTTATACGTTATACGTTATACGTTATACGTTATACGTTATACGTTATACGTTATACGTTATACGTTATACGTTATACGTTATACGTTATACGTTATACGTTATACGTTATACGTTATACGTTATACGTTATACGTTATACGTTATACGTTATACGTTATACGTTATACGTTATACGTTATACGTTATACGTTATACGTTATACGTTATACGTTATACGTTATACGTTATACGTTATACGTTATACGTTATGCGTTATACGTTATGCGTTATACGTTATGCGATATTCGTTATACGTTATACGTTATGCGTTATACGTTATGCGTTATACGTAATGCGATATTCGTTATACGTTATACGTTATACGTTATACGTTATATGTTATACGTTATACGTTATACGTTATACGTTATACGTTATACGTTATACGTTATACGTTATACGTTATACGTTATACGTTATACCTTATACCTTATACGTTATACGTTATACGTTATACGTTATACGTTATACGTTATACGTTATACGTTATACGTTATACGTTATACGTTATACGTTATACGTTATACGTTTTACGTTATACGTTATACGTTATACGTTATACGTTATACGTTTTGCGTTATACGTTATGCGTTATACGTTCTACGTTATACGTTATACGTTATACGTTATACGTTATACGTTATACGTTATACGTTATACGTTATGCGTTATACGTTATGCGATATTCGTTATACGTTATACGTTATACGTTATACGTTATATGTTATACGTTATACGTTATACGTTATACGTTATACGTTATACGTTATACGTTATACGTTATACGTTATACGTTATACCTTATACCTTATACGTTATACGTTATACGTTATACGTTATACGTTATACGTTATAAGTTATACGTTATACGTTATACGTTATACGTTATACGTTATACGTTATACGTTATACGTTATACGTTATACGTTATACGTTATACGTTATACGTTATACGTTATACGTTATACGTTATACGTTATAAGTTATACGTTATACGTTATACCTTATACCTTATACGTTATACTTTAAACGATATTCGTTATGCGTTATACGTTATACGTTATACGTTATACGTTATACGTTATACGTTATACGTTATACGTTATACGTTACACGTTATACGTTATACGTTATACGTTATACGTTATACGTTATACGTTATACGTTATACGTTATACGTTATACGTTATACGTTATACGTTATGCGTTGTACGTTATGCGATATTCGTTATACGTTATACGTTATACGTTATACGTTATACGTTATACGTTATACGTTATACGTTATACGTTAGACGTTATACGTTATACGTTATACGTTATACGTTATACCTTATACCTTATACGTTATACGTTATACGTTATACGTTATACGTTATACGTTATACGTTATACGTTATACGTTATACGTTATACGTTATACGTTATACGTTATAAGTTATACGTTATACGTTTTGCGTTATACGTTATACGTTATACGTTATACGTTATACGTTCTACGTTATACGTTATACGTTATACGTTATACGTTATACGTTATACGTTATACGTTATACGTTATACGTTATGCGTTATACATTATGCTTTATACGTTATGCGATATTCGATATACGTTATTCGTTATACGTTATACGTTATACGTTATACGTTATACGTTATATGTTATACGTTATACGTTATACGTTATACGTTATACGTTATACGTTATACGTTATACGTTATACGTTATACGTTATACGTTATACGTTATACGTTATACGTTATACGTTATACCTTATACCTTATACGTTATACGTTATGCGTTATACGTTATACGTTATACGTTATACGTTATACGTTATACGTTATACGTTATACGTTATACGTTATACGTTATGCGTTATACGTTATGCGTTATACGTTATGCGATATTCGTTATACGTTATACGTTATGCGTTATACGTTATGCGTTATACGTAATGCGATATTCGTTATACGTTATACGTTATACGTTATACGTTATATGTTATACGTTATACGTTATACGTTATACGTTATACGTTATACGTTATACGTTATACGTTATACGTTATACGTTATACGTTATACGTTATACGTTATACCTTATACCTTATACGTTATACGTTATGCGTTATACGTTATACGTTATACGTTATACGTTATACGTTATACGTTATACGTTATACGTTATACGTTATACTTTAAACGATATTCGTTATGCGTTATACGTTATACGTTATACGTTATAAGTTATACGTTATACGTTATACGTTATACGTTATACGTTATACGTTATACTTTAAACGATATTCGTTATGCGTTATACGTTATACGTTATACGTTATACGTTATACGTTATACGTTATACGTTATACGTTATACGTTATACGTTATACGTTATACGTTATACGTTATACGTTATACGTTATACGTTATACGTTATACGTTATACGTTATACGTTATACGTTATGCGTTATACGTTATGCGATATTCGTGATACGTTATACGTTATACGTTATACGTTATACGTTATACGTTATACGTTATACGTTATACGTTATACGTTATACGTTATACGTTATACGTTATACGTTATACGTTATACGTTATACGTTATACGTTATACGTTATACGTTATACGTTATACGTTATACGTTATACGTTATACGTTATACGTTATACGTTATACGTTATACGTTATACGTTATACGTTATACGTTATACGTTATACGTTATACGTTATACGTTATACGTTATACGTTATACGTTATACGTTATACGTTATACGTTATACGTTATACGTTATACGTTATACGTTATACGTTATACGTTATACGTTATACGTTATACGTTATACGTTATACGTTATACGTTATACGTTATACGTTATACGTTATGCGTTATGCGTTATGCGTTATACGTTATACGTTATGCGTTATACGTTATACGTTATACGTTATACGTTATACGTTATACGTTATACGTTATACGTTATACGTTATACGTTATACGTTATACGTTATACGTTATACGTTATACGTTATACGTTATACGTTATACGTTATACGTTATACGTTATACGTTATACGTTATACGTTATACGTTATACGTTATACGTTATACGTTATACGTTATACGTTATACGTTATACGTTATACGTTATACGTTATACGTTATACGTTATACGTTATACGTTATACGTTATACGTTATACGTTTTACGTTATACGTTATACGTTATACGTTATACGTTATACGTTTTGCGTTATACGTTATGCGTTATACGTTCTACGTTATACGTTATACGTTATACGTTATACGTTATACGTTATACGTTATACGTTATACGTTATACGTTATGCGTTATACGTTATGCGATATTCGTTATACGTTATACGTTATACGTTATACGTTATACGTTATACGTTATACGTTATACGTTATACGTTATACGTTATACGTTATACGTTATACGTTATACGTTATACGTTATACGTTATACGTTATACGTTATACGTTATACGTTATACGTTATACCTTATACCTTATACGTTATACGTTATACGTTATACCTTATACCTTATACGTTATACGTTATACGTTATACGTTATACGTTATACGTTATACGTTATACGTTATACGTTATACGTTATACGTTATACGTTTTACGTTATACGTTATACGTTATACGTTATACGTTATACGTTTTGCGTTATACGTTATGCGTTATACGTTCTACGTTATACGTTATACGTTATACGTTATACGTTATACGTTATACGTTATACGTTATGCGTTATACGTTATGCGATATTCGTTATACGTTATACGTTATACGTTATACGTTATATGTTATACGTTATACGTTATACGTTATACGTTATACGTTATACGTTATACGTTATACGTTATACGTTATACGTTATACTTTATACCTTATACGTTATACGTTATACGTTATACGTTATAAGTTATACGTTATACGTTATACGTTATACGTTATACGTTATACGTTATACGTTATACGTTATACGTTATACGTTATACGTTATACGTTATACGTTATACGTTATACGTTATACGTTATACGTTATACGTTATACGTTATAAGTTATACGTTATACGTTATACCTTATACCTTATACGTTATACTTTAAACGATATTCGTTATGCGTTATACGTTATACGTTATACGTTATACGTTATACGTTATACGTTATACGTTATACGTTATACGTTATACGTTACACGTTATACGTTATACGTTATACGTTATACGTTATACGTTATACGTTATACGTTATACGTTATACGTTATACGTTATACGTTATACGTTATACGTTATACGTTATACGTTATACGTTATACGTTATACGTTATACGTTATACGTTATACGTTATACGTTATACGTTATACGTTATACGTTATACGTTATACGTTATACGTTATACGTTATACGTTATACGTTATACGTTTTACGTTATACGTTATACGTTATACGTTATACGTTATACGTTTTGCGTTATACGTTATGCGTTATACGTTCTACGTTATACGTTATACGTTATACGTTATACGTTATACGTTATACGTTATACGTTATACGTTATACGTTATGCGTTATACGTTATGCGATATTCGTTATACGTTATACGTTATACGTTATACGTTATACGTTATACGTTATACGTTATACGTTATACGTTATACGTTATACGTTATACGTTATACGTTATACGTTATACGTTATACGTTATACGTTATACGTTATACGTTATACGTTATACCTTATACCTTATACGTTATACGTTATACGTTATACCTTATACCTTATACGTTATACGTTATACGTTATACGTTATACGTTATACGTTATACGTTATACGTTATACGTTATACGTTATACGTTTTACGTTATACGTTATACGTTATACGTTATACGTTATACGTTTTGCGTTATACGTTATGCGTTATACGTTCTACGTTATACGTTATACGTTATACGTTATACGTTATACGTTATACGTTATACGTTATGCGTTATACGTTATGCGATATTCGTTATACGTTATACGTTATACGTTATACGTTATATGTTATACGTTATACGTTATACGTTATACGTTATACGTTATACGTTATACGTTATACGTTATACGTTATACGTTATACTTTATACCTTATACGTTATACGTTATACGTTATACGTTATAAGTTATACGTTATACGTTATACGTTATACGTTATACGTTATACGTTATACGTTATACGTTATACGTTATACGTTATACGTTATACGTTATACGTTATACGTTATACGTTATACGTTATACGTTATACGTTATACGTTATAAGTTATACGTTATACGTTATACCTTATACCTTATACGTTATACTTTAAACGATATTCGTTATGCGTTATACGTTATACGTTATACGTTATACGTTATACGTTATACGTTATACGTTATACGTTATACGTTATACGTTACACGTTATACGTTATACGTTATACGTTATACGTTATACGTTATACGTTATACGTTATACGTTATACGTTATACGTTATGCGTTGTACGTTATGCGATATTCGTTATACGTTATACGTTATACGTTATACGTTATACGTTATACGTTATACGTTATACGTTATACGTTAGACGTTATACGTTATACGTTTTACGTTATACGTTATACCTTATACCTTATACGTTATACGTTATACGTTATACGTTATACGTTATACGTTATACGTTATACGTTATACGTTATACGTTATACGTTATAAGTTATACGTTATACGTTTTGCGTTATACGTTATACGTTATACGTTATACGTTCTACGTTATACGTTATACGTTATACGTTATACGTTATACGTTATACGTTATACGTTATACGTTATACGTTATACGTTATGCGTTATACATTATGCTTTATACGTTATGCGATATTCGTTATACGTTATTCGTTATACGTTATACGTTATACGTTATACGTTATATGTTATACGTTATACGTTATACGTTATACGTTATACGTTATACGTTATACGTTATACGTTATACGTTATACGTTATACGTTATACGTTATACGTTATACGTTATACGTTATACCTTATACCTTATACGTTATACGTTATGCGTTATACGTTATACGTTATACGTTATACGTTATACGTTATACGTTATACGTTATACGTTATACGTTATACGTTATACGTTATGCGTTATACGTTATGCGTTATACGTTATGCGATATTCGTTATACGTTATACGTTATGCGTTATACGTTATGCGTTATACGTAATGCGATATTCGTTATACGTTATACGTTATACGTTATACGTTATACGTTATACGTTATATGTTATACGTTATACGTTATACGTTATACGTTATACGTTATACGTTATACGTTATACGTTATACGTTATACGTTATACGTTATACGTTATACGTTATACGTTATACGTTATACCTTATACCTTATACGTTATACGTTATGCGTTATACGTTATACGTTATACGTTATACGTTATACGTTATACGTTATACGTTATACGTTATACTTTAAACGATATTCGTTATGCGTTATACGTTATACGTTATACGTTATAAGTTATACGTTATACGTTATACGTTATACGTTATACGTTATACGTTATACTTTAAACGATATTCGTTATGCGTTATACGTTATACGTTATACGTTATACGTTATACGTTATACGTTATACGTTATACGTTATACGTTATACGTTATACGTTATACGTTATACGTTATACGTTATACGTTATACGTTATACGTTATACGTTATACGTTATACGTTATACGTTATACGTTATACGTTATACGTTATACGTTATACGTTATGCGTTATACGTTATGCGATATTCGTGATACGTTATACGTTATACGTTATACGTTATACGTTATACGTTATACGTTATACGTTATACGTTATACGTTATACGTTATACGTTATACGTTATACGTTATACGTTATACGTTATACGTTATACGTTATACGTTATACGTTATACGTTATACGTTATACGTTATACGTTATACGTTATACGTTATACGTTATACGTTATACGTTATACGTTATACGTTATACGTTATACGTTATACGTTATACGTTATACGTTATACGTTATACGTTATACCTTATACCTTATACGTTATACGTTATACGTTATACCTTATACCTTATACGTTATACGTTATACGTTATACGTTATACGTTATACGTTATACGTTATACGTTATACGTTATACGTTATACGTTTTACGTTATACGTTATACGTTATACGTTATACGTTATACGTTTTGCGTTATACGTTATGCGTTATACGTTCTACGTTATACGTTATACGTTATACGTTATACGTTATACGTTATACGTTATACGTTATACGTTATGCGTTATACGTTATGCGATATTCGTTATACGTTATACGTTATACGTTATACGTTATATGTTATACGTTATACGTTATACGTTATACGTTATACGTTATACGTTATACGTTATACGTTATACGTTATACGTTATACCTTATACCTTATACGTTATACGTTATACGTTATACGTTATACGTTATACGTTATAAGTTATACGTTATACGTTATACGTTATACGTTATACGTTATACGTTATACGTTATACGTTATACGTTATACGTTATACGTTATACGTTATACGTTATACGTTATACGTTATACGTTATACGTTATACGTTATACGTTATACGTTATAAGTTATACGTTATACGTTATACCTTATACCTTATACGTTATACTTTAAACGATATTCGTTATGCGTTATACGTTATACGTTATACGTTATACGTTATACGTTATACGTTATACGTTATACGTTATACGTTATACGTTACACGTTATACGTTATACGTTATACGTTATACGTTATACGTTATACGTTATACGTTATACGTTATACGTTATACGTTATACGTTATACGTTATGCGTTGTACGTTATGCGATATTCGTTATACGTTATACGTTATACGTTATACGTTATACGTTATACGTTATACGTTATACGTTATACGTTAGACGTTATACGTTATACGTTATACGTTATACGTTATACCTTATACCTTATACGTTATACGTTATACGTTATACGTTATACGTTATACGTTATACGTTATACGTTATACGTTATACGTTATACGTTATACGTTATAAGTTATACGTTATACGTTTTGCGTTATACGTTATACGTTATACGTTATACGTTCTACGTTATACGTTATACGTTATACGTTATACGTTATACGTTATACGTTATACGTTATACGTTATACGTTATACGTTATGCGTTATACATTATGCTTTATACGTTATGCGATATTCGTTATACGTTATTCGTTATACGTTATACGTTATACGTTATACGTTATATGTTATACGTTATACGTTATACGTTATACGTTATACGTTATACGTTATACGTTATACGTTATACGTTATACGTTATACGTTATACGTTATACGTTATACGTTATACGTTATACGTTATACCTTATACCTTATACGTTATACGTTATGCGTTATACGTTATACGTTATACGTTATACGTTATACGTTATACGTTATACGTTATACGTTATACGTTATACGTTATACGTTATGCGTTATACGTTATGCGTTATACGTTATGCGATATTCGTTATACGTTATACGTTATGCGTTATACGTTATGCGTTATACGTAATGCGATATTCGTTATACGTTATACGTTATACGTTATACGTTATACGTTATATGTTATACGTTATACGTTATACGTTATACGTTATACGTTATACGTTATACGTTATACGTTATACGTTATACGTTATACGTTATACGTTATACGTTATACGTTATACGTTATACCTTATACCTTATACGTTATACGTTATGCGTTATACGTTATACGTTATACGTTATACGTTATACGTTATACGTTATACGTTATACGTTATACTTTAAACGATATTCGTTATGCGTTATACGTTATACGTTATACGTTATAAGTTATACGTTATACGTTATACGTTATACGTTATACGTTATACGTTATACTTTAAACGATATTCGTTATGCGTTATACGTTATACGTTATACGTTATACGTTATACGTTATACGTTATACGTTATACGTTATACGTTATACGTTATACGTTATACGTTATACGTTATACGTTATACGTTATACGTTATACGTTATACGTTATACGTTATGCGTTATACGTTATGCGATATTCGTGATACGTTATACGTTATACGTTATACGTTATACGTTATACGTTATACGTTATACGTTATACGTTATACGTTATACGTTATACGTTATACGTTATACGTTATACGTTATACGTTATACGTTATACGTTATACGTTATACGTTATACGTTATACGTTATACGTTATACGTTATACGTTATACGTTATACGTTATACGTTATACGTTATACGTTATACGTTATACGTTATACGTTATACGTTATACGTTATACGTTATACGTTATACGTTATACGTTATACGTTATACGTTATACGTTATACGTTATACGTTATACGTTATACGTTATACGTTATACGTTATACGTTATACGTTATACGTTATACGTTATACGTTATACGTTATACGTTATACGTTATACGTTATACGTTATACGTTATGCGTTATGCGTTATGCGTTATGCGTTATACGTTATACGTTATACGTTATACGTTATACGTTATACGTTATACGTTATACGTTATACGTTATACGTTATACGTTATACGTTATACGTTATACGTTATACGTTATACGTTATACGTTATACGTTATACGTTATACGTTATACGTTATACGTTATACGTTATACGTTATACGTTATACGTTATACGTTATACGTTATACGTTATACGTTATACGTTATACGTTATACGTTATACGTTATACGTTATACGTTATACGTTATACGTTATACGTTATACGTTATACGTTATACGTTATACGTTATACGTTATACGTTATACGTTATACGTTATACGTTATACGTTATACGTTATACGTTATACGTTATACGTTATACGTTATACGTTATACGTTTTACGTTATACGTTATACGTTATACGTTATACGTTATACGTTATACGTTTTGCGTTATACGTTATGCGTTATACGTTCTACGTTATACGTTATACGTTATACGTTATACGTTATACGTTATACGTTATACGTTATACGTTATACGTTATGCGTTATACGTTATGCGATATTCGTTATACGTTATACGTTATACGTTATACGTTATACGTTATACGTTATACGTTATACGTTATACGTTATACGTTATACGTTATACGTTATACGTTATACGTTATACGTTATACGTTATACGTTATACGTTATACCTTATACCTTATACGTTATACGTTATACGTTATACCTTATACCTTATACGTTATACTTTAAACGATATTCGTTATGCGTTATACGTTATACGTTATACGTTATACGTTATACGTTATACGTTATACGTTATACGTTATACGTTATACGTTACACGTTATACGTTATACGTTATACGTTATACGTTATACGTTATACGTTATACGTTATACGTTATACGTTATACGTTATGCGTTATACGTTATGCGATATTCGTTATACGTTATACGTTATACGTTATACGTTATACGTTATACGTTATACGTTATACGTTATACGTTATACGTTATGCGTTATACGTTATGCGTTATACGTTATGCGATATTCGTTATACGTTATACGTTATGCGTTATACGTTATGCGTTATACGTAATGCGATATTCGTTATACGTTATACGTTATACGTTATACGTTATGCGTTATACGTTATGCGTTATACGTTATGCGATATTCGTTATACGTTATACGTTATGCGTTATACGTTATGCGTTATACGTAATGCGATATTCGTTATACGTTATACGTTATACGTTATACGTTATACGTTATACGTTATACGTTATACGTTATACGTTATACGTTACACGTTATACGTTATACGTTATACGTTATACGTTATACGTTATACGTTATACGTTATACGTTATACGTTATACGTTATACGTTATACGTTATGCGTTGTACGTTATGCGATATTCGTTATACGTTATACGTTATACGTTATACGTTATACGTTATACGTTATACGTTATACGTTATACGTTAGACGTTATACGTTATACGTTATACGTTATACGTTATACCTTATACCTTATACGTTATACGTTATACGTTATACGTTATACGTTATACGTTATACGTTATACGTTATACGTTATACGTTATACGTTATAAGTTATACGTTATACGTTTTGCGTTATACGTTATACGTTATACGTTATACGTTCTACGTTATACGTTATACGTTATACGTTATACGTTATACGTTATACGTTATACGTTATACGTTATACGTTATACGTTATGCGTTATACATTATGCTTTATACGTTATGCGATATTCGTTATACGTTATTCGTTATACGTTATACGTTATACGTTATACGTTATATGTTATACGTTATACGTTATACGTTATACGTTATACGTTATACGTTATACGTTATACGTTATACGTTATACGTTATACGTTATACGTTATACGTTATACGTTATACGTTATACCTTATACCTCATACGTTATACGTTATGCGTTATACGTTATACGTTATACGTTATACGTTATACGTTATACGTTATACGTTATACGTTATACGTTATACGTTATACGTTATACGTTATGCGTTATACGTTATGCGTTATACGTTATGCGATATTCGTTATACGTTATACGTTATGCGTTATACGTTATGCGTTATACGTAATGCGATATTCGTTATACGTTATACGTTATACGTTATACGTTATACGTTATATGTTATACGTTATACGTTATACGTTATACGTTATACGTTATACGTTATACGTTATACGTTATACGTTATACGTTATACGTTATACGTTATACGTTATACGTTATACGTTATACGTTATACGTTATACGTTATACGTTATACGTTATACGTTATACGTTATACGTTATACGTTATACGTTATACGTTATACGTTATACGTTATACGTTATACGTTATACGTTATACGTTATACGTTATACGTTATACGTTATACGTTATACGTTATACGTTATACGTTATACGTTATACGTTATACGTTTTACGTTATACGTTATACGTTATACGTTATACGTTATACGTTTTGCGTTATACGTTATGCGTTATACGTTATACGTTATACGTTATACGTTATACGTTATACGTTATACGTTATACGTTATACGTTATACGTTATACGTTATACGTTATGCGTTATACGTTATGCGATATTCGTTATACGTTATACGTTATACGTTATACGTTATACGTTATACGTTATACGTTATACGTTATACGTTATACGTTATACGTTATACGTTATACGTTATACGTTATACGTTATACGTTATACGTTATACGTTATACCTTATACCTTATACGTTATACGTTATACGTTATACCTTATACCTTATACGTTATACTTTAAACGATATTCGTTATGCGTTATACGTTATACGTTATACGTTATACGTTATACGTTATACGTTATACGTTATACGTTATACGTTATACGTTATACGTTATACGTTATACGTTATACGTTATACGTTATACGTTATACGTTATACGTTATACGTTATACGTTATACCTTATACCTTATACGTTATACGTTATACGTTATACCTTATACCTTATACGTTATACTTTAAACGATATTCGTTATGCGTTATACGTTATACGTTATACGTTATACGTTATACGTTATACGTTATACGTTATACGTTATACGTTATACGTTACACGTTATACGTTATACGTTATACGTTATACGTTATACGTTATACGTTATACGTTATACGTTATACGTTATACGTTATGCGTTATACGTTATGCGATATTCGTTATACGTTATACGTTATACGTTATACGTTATACGTTATACGTTATACGTTATACGTTATACGTTATACGTTATACGTTATACGTTATACGTTATACGTTATGCGTTATACGTTATGCGTTATACGTTATGCGATATTCGTTATACGTTATACGTTATGCGTTATACGTTATGCGTTATACGTAATGCGATATTCGTTATACGTTATACGTTATACGTTATACGTTATGCGTTATACGTTATGCGTTATACGTTATGCGATATTCGTTATACGTTATACGTTATGCGTTATACGTTATGCGTTATACGTAATGCGATATTCGTTATACGTTATACGTTATACGTTATACGTTATACGTTATACGTTATACGTTATACGTTATACGTTATACGTTATGCGTTATACGTTATGCGATATTCGTTATACGTTATACGTTATACGTTATACGTTATACGTTATACGTTATACGTTATACGTTATACGTTATACGTTATACGTTATACGTTATACGTTATACGTTATACGTTATACGTTATACGTTATACCTTATACCTTATACGTTATACGTTATACGTTATACCTTATACCTTATACGTTATACGTTATACGTTATACGTTATACGTTATACGTTATACGTTATACGTTATACGTTATACGTTATACGTTTTACGTTATACGTTATACGTTATACGTTATACGTTATACGTTTTGCGTTATACGTTATGCGTTATACGTTCTACGTTATACGTTATACGTTATACGTTATACGTTATACGTTATACGTTATACGTTATGCGTTATACGTTATGCGATATTCGTTATACGTTATACGTTATACGTTATACGTTATATGTTATACGTTATACGTTATACGTTATACGTTATACGTTATACGTTATACGTTATACGTTATACGTTATACGTTATACCTTATACCTTATACGTTATACGTTATACGTTATACGTTATACGTTATACGTTATAAGTTATACGTTATACGTTATACGTTATACGTTATACGTTATACGTTATACGTTATACGTTATACGTTATACGTTATACGTTATACGTTATACGTTATACGTTATACGTTATACGTTATACGTTATACGTTATACGTTATACGTTATACGTTATAAGTTATACGTTATACGTTATACCTAATACCTTATACGTTATACTTTAAACGATATTCGTTATGCGTTATACGTTATACGTTATACGTTATACGTTATACGTTATACGTTATACGTTATACGTTATACGTTATACGTTATACGTTATACCTTATACCTTATACGTTATACTTTAAACGATATTCGTTATGCGTTATACGTTATACGTTATACGTTATACGTTATACGTTATACGTTATACGTTATACGTTATACGTTATACGTTATACGTTATACGTTATACGTTATACGTTATACGTTATACGTTATACGTTATACGTTATACGTTATACGTTATACGTTATACGTTATACGTTATACGTTATACGTTATACGTTATACGTTTTACGTTATACGTTATACGTTATACGTTATACGTTATACGTTTTGCGTTATACGTTATGCGTTATACGTTCTACGTTATACGTTATACGTTATACGTTATACGTTATACGTTATACGTTATACGTTATACGTTATACGTTATACGTTATGCGTTATACGTTATGCGATATTCGTTATACGTTATACGTTATACGTTATACGTTATACGTTATACGTTATACGTTATACGTTATACGTTATACGTTATACGTTATACGTTATACGTTATACGTTATACGTTATACGTTATACGTTATACGTTATACGTTATACCTTATACCTTATACGTTATACGTTATACGTTATACCTTATACCTTATACGTTATACTTTAAACGATATTCGTTATGCGTTATACGTTATACGTTATACGTTATACGTTATACGTTATACGTTATACGTTATACGTTATACGTTATACGTTATACGTTATACGTTATACGTTATACGTTATACGTTATACGTTATACGTTATACGTTATACGTTATACGTTATACGTTATACCTTATACCTTATACGTTATACGTTATACGTTATACCTTATACCTTATACGTTATACTTTAAACGATATTCGTTATGCGTTATACGTTATACGTTATACGTTATACGTTATACGTTATACGTTATACGTTATACGTTATACGTTATACGTTACACGTTATACGTTATACGTTATACGTTATACGTTATACGTTATACGTTATACGTTATACGTTATACGTTATACGTTATGCGTTATACGTTATGCGATATTCGTTATACGTTATACGTTATACGTTATACGTTATACGTTATACGTTATACGTTATACGTTATACGTTATACGTTATACGTTATACGTTATGCGTTATACGTTATGCGTTATACGTTATGCGATATTCGTTATACGTTATACGTTATGCGTTATACGTTATGCGTTATACGTAATGCGATATTCGTTATACGTTATACGTTATACGTTATACGTTATGCGTTATACGTTATGCGTTATACGTTATGCGATATTCGTTATACGTTATACGTTATGCGTTATACGTTATGCGTTATACGTAATGCGATATTCGTTATACGTTATACGTTATACGTTATACGTTATACGTTATACGTTATACGTTATACGTTATACGTTATACGTTATGCGTTATACGTTATGCGATATTCGTTATACGTTATACGTTATACGTTATACGTTATACGTTATACGTTATACGTTATACGTTATACGTTATACGTTATACGTTATACGTTATACGTTATACGTTATACGTTATACGTTATACGTTATACGTTATACCTTATACCTTATACGTTATACGTTATACGTTATACCTTATACCTTATACGTTATACGTTATACGTTATACGTTATACGTTATACGTTATACGTTATACGTTATACGTTATACGTTATACGTTTTACGTTATACGTTATACGTTATACGTTATACGTTATACGTTTTGCGTTATACGTTATGCGTTATACGTTCTACGTTATACGTTATACGTTATACGTTATACGTTATACGTTATACGTTATACGTTATGCGTTATACGTTATGCGATATTCGTTATACGTTATACGTTATACGTTATACGTTATATGTTATACGTTATACGTTATACGTTATACGTTATACGTTATACGTTATACGTTATACGTTATACGTTATACGTTATACCTTATACCTTATACGTTATACGTTATACGTTATACGTTATACGTTATACGTTATAAGTTATACGTTATACGTTATACGTTATACGTTATACGTTATACGTTATACGTTATACGTTATACGTTATACGTTATACGTTATACGTTATACGTTATACGTTATACGTTATACGTTATACGTTATACGTTATACGTTATACGTTATAAGTTATACGTTATACGTTATACCTTATACCTTATACGTTATACTTTAAACGATATTCGTTATGCGTTATACGTTATACGTTATACGTTATACGTTATACGTTATACGTTATACGTTATACGTTATACGTTATACGTTATACGTTACACGTTATACGTTATACGTTATACGTTATACGTTATACGTTATACGTTATACGTTATACGTTTTACGTTATACGTTATACGTTATACGTTATACGTTATACGTTTTGCGTTATACGTTATACGTTATACGTTATACGTTATACGTTATACGTTATAAGTTATACGTTATACGTTTTGCGTTATACGTTATACGTTATACGTTATACGTTCTACGTTATACGTTATACGTTATACGTTATACGTTATACGTTATACGTTATACGTTATACGTTATACGTTATACGTTATGCGTTATACATTATGCTTTATACGTTATGCGATATTCGTTATACGTTATTCGTTATACGTTATACGTTATACGTTATACGTTATATGTTATACGTTATACGTTATACGTTATACGTTATACGTTATACGTTATACGTTATACGTTATACGTTATACGTTATACGTTATACGTTATACGTTATACGTTATACGTTATACCTTATACCTTATACGTTATACGTTATGCGTTATACGTTATACGTTATACGTTATACGTTATACGTTATACGTTATACGTTATACGTTATACGTTATACGTTATACGTTATACGTTATACGTTATACGTTATGCGTTATACGTTATGCGTTATACGTTATGCGATATTCGTTATACGTTATACGTTATGCGTTATACGTTATGCGTTATACGTAATGCGATATTCGTTATACGTTATACGTTATACGTTATACGTTATACGTTATATGTTATACGTTATACGTTATACGTTATACGTTATACGTTATACGTTATACGTTATACGTTATACGTTATACGTTATACGTTATACGTTATACGTTATACGTTATACCTTATACCTTATACGTTATACGTTATGCGTTATACGTTATACGTTATACGTTATACGTTATACGTTATACGTTATACGTTATACGTTATACGTTATACTTTAAACGATATTCGTTATGCGTTATACGTTATACGTTATACGTTATAAGTTATACGTTATACGTTATACGTTATACGTTATACGTTATACGTTATACTTTAAACGATATTCGTTATGCGTTATACGTTATACGTTATACGTTATACGTTATACGTTATACGTTATACGTTATACGTTATACGTTATACGTTATACGTTATACGTTATACGTTATACGTTATACGTTATACGTTATACGTTATGCGTTATACGTTATGCGATATTCGTGATACGTTATACGTTATACGTTATACGTTATACGTTATACGTTATACGTTATACGTTATACGTTATACGTTATACGTTATACGTTATACGTTATACGTTATACGTTATACGTTATACGTTATACGTTATACGTTATACGTTATACGTTATACGTTATACGTTATACGTTATACGTTATACGTTATACGTTATACGTTATACGTTATACGTTATACGTTATACGTTATACGTTATACGTTATACGTTATACGTTATACGTTATACGTTATACGTTATACGTTATACGTTATACGTTATACGTTATACGTTTTACGTTATACGTTATACGTTATACGTTATACGTTATACGTTTTGCGTTATACGTTATGCGTTATACGTTCTACGTTATACGTTATACGTTATACGTTATACGTTATACGTTATACGTTATACGTTATGCGTTATACGTTATGCGATATTCGTTATACGTTATACGTTATACGTTATACGTTATATGTTATACGTTATACGTTATACGTTATACGTTATACGTTATACGTTATACGTTATACGTTATACGTTATACGTTATACGTTATACCTTATACCTTATACGTTATACGTTATACGTTATACGTTATACGTTATACGTTATACGTTATACGTTATACGTTATACGTTATACGTTATACGTTATACGTTATACGTTATACGTTATACGTTATACGTTATACGTTATACGTTATACGTTATACGTTTTACGTTATACGTTATACGTTATACGTTATACGTTATACGTTTTGCGTTATACGTTATGCGTTATACGTTCTACGTTATACGTTATACGTTATACGTTATACGTTATACGTTATACGTTATACGTTATACGTTATGCGTTATACGTTATGCGATATTCGTTATACGTTATACGTTATACGTTATACGTTATACGTTATACGTTATACGTTATACGTTATACGTTATACGTTATACGTTATACGTTATACGTTATACGTTATACGTTATACGTTATACGTTATACCTTATACCTTATACGTTATACGTTATACGTTATACCTTATACCTTATACGTTATACTTTAAACGATATTCGTTATGCGTTATACGTTATACGTTATACATTATACGTTATACGTTATACGTTATACGTTATACGTTATACGTTATACGTTACACGTTATACGTTATACGTTATACGTTATACGTTATACGTTATACGTTATACGTTATACGTTATACGTTATACGTTATGCGTTATACGTTATGCGATATTCGTTATACGTTATACGTTATACGTTATACGTTATACGTTATACGTTATACGTTATACGTTATACGTTATACGTTATGCGTTATACGTTATGCGTTATACGTTATGCGATATTCGTTATACGTTATACGTTATGCGTTATACGTTATGCGTTATACGTAATGCGATATTCGTTATACGTTATACGTTATACGTTATACGTTATACGTTATATGTTATACGTTATACGTTATACGTTATACGTTATACGTTATACGTTATACGTTATACGTTATACGTTATACGTTATACCTTATACCTTATACGTTATACGTTATACGTTATACGTTATACGTTATAAGTTATACGTTATACGTTATACGTTATACGTTATGCGTTATACGTTCTACGTTATACGTTATACGTTATACGTTATACGTTATACGTTATACGTTATACGTTATACGTTATACGTTATGCGTTATACGTTATGCGATATTCGTTATACGTTATACGTTATACGTTATACGTTATACGTTATACGTTATACGTTATACGTTATACGTTATACGTTATACGTTATACGTTATACGTTATACGTTATACGTTATACGTTATACGTTATACCTTATACCTTATACGTTATACGTTATACGTTATACCTTATACCTTATACGTTATACTTTAAACGATATTCGTTATGCGTTATACGTTATACGTTATACGTTATACGTTATACGTTATACGTTATACGTTATACGTTATACGTTATACGTTACACGTTATACGTTATACGTTATACGTTATACGTTATACGTTATACGTTATACGTTATACGTTATACGTTATACGTTATGCGTTATACGTTATGCGATATTCGTTATACGTTATACGTTATACGTTATACGTTATACGTTATACGTTATACGTTATACGTTAGACGTTATACGTTATACGTTATACGTTATACGTTATACCTTATACCTTATACGTTATACGTTATACGTTATACGTTATACGTTATACGTTATACGTTATACGTTATACGTTATACGTTATAAGTTATACGTTATACGTTTTGCGTTATACGTTATACGTTATACGTTATACGTTATACGTTATACGTTATACGTTATACGTTATACGTTATACGTTATACGTTATACGTTATACGTTATACGTTATACGTTATACGTTATACGTTATACGTTATACGTTATACGTTATAAGTTATACGTTATACGTTATACGTTATGCGTTATACGTTATGCGTTATACGTTATGCGATATTCGTTATACGTTATACGTTATGCGTTATACGTTATGCGTTATACGTAATGCGATATTCGTTATACGTTATACGTTATACGTTATACGTTATACGTTATATGTTATACGTTATACGTTATACGTTATACGTTATACGTTATACGTTATACGTTATACGTTATACGTTATACGTTATACGTTATACGTTATACGTTATACGTTATACGTTATACGTTATACGTTATACGTTATACGTTATACGTTATACGTTATACGTTATAAGTTATACGTTATACGTTATACCTTATACCTTATACGTTATACTTTAAACGATATTCGTTATGCGTTATACGTTATACGTTATACGTTATACGTTATACGTTATACGTTATACGTTATACGTTATACGTTATACGTTACACGTTATACGTTATACGTTATACCTTATACCTTATACGTTATACTTTAAACGATATTCGTTATGCGTTATACGTTATACGTTATACGTTATACGTTATACGTTATACGTTATACGTTATACGTTATACGTTATACGTTATACGTTATACGTTATACGTTATACGTTATACGTTATACGTTATACGTTATACGTTATACGTTATACGTTATACGTTATACGTTATACGTTATACGTTATACGTTATACGTTATACGTTATACCTTATACCTTATACGTTATACGTTATACGTTATACGTTATACGTTATAAGTTATACGTTATACGTTATACGTTATACGTTATACGTTATACGTTATACGTTATACGTTATACGTTATACGTTATACGTTATACGTTATACGTTATACGTTATACGTTATACGTTATACGTTATACGTTATACGTTATAAGTTATACGTTATACGTTATACGTTATACGTTATACGTTATACGTTATACGTTATACGTTATACGTTATACGTTATACGTTATACGTTATACGTTATACGTTATACGTTATACGTTATACGTTATACGTTATAAGTTATACGTTATACGTTATACCTTATACCTTATACGTTATACTTTAAACGATATTCGTTATGCGTTATACGTTATACGTTATACGTTATACGTTATACGTTATACGTTATACGTTATACGTTATACGTTATACGTTACACGTTATACGTTATACGTTATACGTTATACGTTATACGTTATACCTTATACCTTATACGTTATACTTTAAACGATATTCGTTATGCGTTATACGTTATACGTTATACGTTATACGTTATACGTTATACGTTATACGTTATACGTTATACGTTATACGTTACACGTTATACGTTATACGTTATACGTTATACGTTATACGTTATACGTTATACGTTATACGTTATACGTTATACGTTATGCGTTATACGTTATGCGATATTCGTTATACGTTATACGTTATACGTTATACGTTATACGTTATACGTTATACGTTATACGTTATACGTTATACGTTAGACGTTATACGTTATACGTTATACGTTATACGTTATACCTTATACCTTATACGTTATACGTTTTACGTTATACGTTATACGTTATACGTTATACGTTATACGTTATACGTTATAAGTTATACGTTATACGTTTTGCGTTATACGTTATACGTTATACGTTATACGTTATACGTTATACGTTATACGTTATACGTTATACGTTATACGTTATACGTTATACGTTATACGTTATACGTTATACGTTATACGTTATACGTTATACGTTATACGTTATACGTTATACGTTTTGCGTTATACGTTATGCGTTATACGTTCTACGTTATACGTTATACGTTATACGTTATACGTTATACGTTATACGTTATACGTTATGCGTTATACGTTATGCTTTATACGTTATGCGTTATTCGTTATACGTTATTCGTTATACGTTATACGTTATACGTTATACGTTATACGTTATATGTTATACGTTATACGTTATACGTTATACGTTATACGTTATACGTTATACGTTATACGTTATACGTTATACGTTATACCTTATACCTTATACGTTATACGTTATGCGTTATACGTTATACGTTATACGTTATACGTTATACGTTATACGTTATACGTTATACGTTATACGTTATGCGTTATACGTTATGCGTTATACGTTATGCGATATTCGTTATACGTTATACGTTATGCGTTATACGTTATGCGTTATACGTAATGCGATATTCGTTATACGTTATACGTTATACGTTATACGTTATACGTTATATGTTATACGTTATACGTTATACGTTATACGTTATACGTTATACGTTATACGTTATACGTTATACGTTATACCTTATACGTTATACTTTAAACGATATTCGTTATGCGTTATACGTTATACGTTATACATTATACGTTATACGTTATACGTTATACGTTATACGTTATACGTTATACGTTACACGTTATACGTTATACGTTATACGTTATACGTTATACGTTATACGTTATACGTTATACGTTATACGTTATACGTTATGCGTTATACGTTATGCGATATTCGTTATACGTTATACGTTATACGTTATACGTTATACGTTATACGTTATACGTTATACGTTATACGTTATACGTTATGCGTTATACGTTATGCGTTATACGTTATGCGATATTCGTTATACGTTATACGTTATGCGTTATACGTTATGCGTTATACGTAATGCGATATTCGTTATACGTTATACGTTATACGTTATACGTTATACGTTATATGTTATACGTTATACGTTATACGTTATACGTTATACGTTATACGTTATACGTTATACGTTATACGTTATACGTTATACCTTATACCTTATACGTTATACGTTATACGTTATACGTTATACGTTATAAGTTATACGTTATACGTTATACGTTATACGTTATGCGTTATACGTTCTACGTTATACGTTATACGTTATACGTTATACGTTATACGTTATACGTTATACGTTATACGTTATACGTTATGCGTTATACGTTATGCGATATTCGTTATACGTTATACGTTATACGTTATACGTTATACGTTATACGTTATACGTTATACGTTATACGTTATACGTTATACGTTATACGTTATACCTTATACCTTATACGTTATACGTTATACGTTATACGTTATACGTTATAAGTTATACGTTATACGTTATACGTTATACGTTATACGTTATACGTTATACGTTATACGTTATACGTTATACGTTATACGTTATACGTTATACGTTATACGTTATACGTTATACGTTATACGTTATACGTTATACGTTATACGTTATACGTTATACGTTATACGTTATACGTTATACGTTATACGTTATACGTTATACGTTATACGTTATACGTTATACGTTATACGTTATACGTTATACGTTATACGTTATACGTTATAAGTTATACGTTATACGTTATACCTTATACCTTATACGTTATACTTTAAACGATATTCGTTATGCGTTATACGTTATACGTTATACGTTATACGTTATACGTTATACGTTATACGTTATACGTTATACGTTATACGTTACACGTTATACGTTATACGTTATACGTTATACGTTATACGTTATACCTTATACCTTATACGTTATACTTTAAACGATATTCGTTATGCGTTATACGTTATACGTTATACGTTATACGTTATACGTTATACGTTATACGTTATACGTTATACGTTATACGTTACACGTTATACGTTATACGTTATACGTTATACGTTATACGTTATACGTTATACGTTATACGTTATACGTTATACGTTATGCGTTATACGTTATGCGATATTCGTTATACGTTATACGTTATACGTTATACGTTATACGTTATACGTTATACGTTATACGTTATACGTTATACGTTAGACGTTATACGTTATACGTTATACGTTATACGTTATACCTTATACCTTATACGTTATACGTTTTACGTTATACGTTATACGTTATACGTTATACGTTATACGTTATACGTTATAAGTTATACGTTATACGTTTTGCGTTATACGTTATACGTTATACGTTATACGTTATACGTTATACGTTATACGTTATACGTTATACGTTATACGTTATACGTTATACGTTATACGTTATACGTTATACGTTATACGTTATACGTTATACGTTATACGTTATACGTTATACGTTTTGCGTTATACGTTATGCGTTATACGTTCTACGTTATACGTTATACGTTATACGTTATACGTTATACGTTATACGTTATACGTTATGCGTTATACGTTATGCTTTATACGTTATGCGTTATTCGTTATACGTTATTCGTTATACGTTATACGTTATACGTTATACGTTATACGTTATATGTTATACGTTATACGTTATACGTTATACGTTATACGTTATACGTTATACGTTATACGTTATACGTTATACGTTATACCTTATACCTTATACGTTATACGTTATGCGTTATACGTTATACGTTATACGTTATACGTTATACGTTATACGTTATACGTTATACGTTATACGTTATGCGTTATACGTTATGCGTTATACGTTATGCGATATTCGTTATACGTTATACGTTATGCGTTATACGTTATGCGTTATACGTAATGCGATATTCGTTATACGTTATACGTTATACGTTATACGTTATACGTTATATGTTATACGTTATACGTTATACGTTATACGTTATACGTTATACGTTATACGTTATACGTTATACGTTATACCTTATACCTTATACGTTATACGTTATGCGTTATACGTTATACGTTATACGTTATACGTTATAAGTTATACGTTATACGTTATACGTTATACGTTATACGTTATACGTTATACTTTAAACGATATTCGTTATGCGTTATACGTTATACGTTATACGTTATACGTTATACGTTATACGTTATACGTTATACGTTATACGTTATACGTTATACGTTATACGTTATACGTTATACGTTATACGTTATACGTTATACGTTATACGTTATACGTTATACGTTATACGTTATACGTTATACGTTATACGTTATACGTTATACGTTATACGTTATACGTTATACGTTATACGTTATACGTTATACGTTATACGTTATACGTTATACGTTATACGTTATGCGTTATACGTTATGCGATATTCGTTATACGTTATACGTTATACGTTATACGTTATACGTTATACGTTATACGTTATACCTTATACCTTATACGTTATACCTTATACCTTATACGTTATACGTTATACGTTATATGTTGGAGATCGGAACGAGTATCAGTGGGAGATTTGGTGGGTGGTGAATAAACTCTGCGCACTGGGTGGAACACTCACGTTTACTTAACAAAGGTATAACAACGAGGCACAATAGTATACAAAAACTGAGACGCGGTACAAACAAGAAGCGGTTTAACAAACGCAGCGGTACGACGGCGGTTTGGACGGCGGTGTTGATCGTTGCGATCGCGGTGTTGACATGAGATTAGCGTATAGACGAGTGCCCTCGATCCCGTGCGTAACCGAAAATCCTATTCGGCGGATCGCCAAGTGGGGGGCCGCGAGGATGACATGACGTCATCCCGCGCGGCTCCGCAACGTCGGTTGAAGCGGGTCCGCCGAGTATAGGTCGGCCGGAACATTACTCCCCCCCTTGCCGAGACGCCGTCTCGGCAATAGACGCGGGGTTGTCGCATGCCGTGAGCGGAGACGCGAAAGCTGAGACAAAGGAGCGGAGGCGCAGGCGGAGACGAACGGGCGCACACGCGGATGCGAACGAGCGCACGAGCGGAGGTGCGAGAACGCAAGCGCGGCGGCGCGAAAGCGGTGGCAAAGGAGCGGAGGTACAAGAGCAGAGACGAAAAGGCGCACAAGCGGATGCGAACGAGCGCACGGGCGGAGGTGCGAGAACGCAAGCGCGGCGGCGCGAAAGCGGAGGCACACGAGCGGAGACGAAAGAGAGCACAAGCGGATGCGAACGAGCGCACGGGCGGAGGTGCGAGAACGCAAGCGCGGCGGCGCGAAAGCGGAGGCGCGAGCGGAGACGAAAGAGCGCACAAGCGGATGCGAACGAGCGCACGAGCGGAGGTGCGAGAACGCAAGCGCGGCGGCGCGAAAGCGGAGGCACAAGAACGGAGGTACAAGAGCGTAGCCGCGAGAGCGCACGAACGGGGCCGCAAGAGCGAAAGCACGAGAGTGCACGAGCGGGTGCGAAAGAGCGCACGAGCGGATGCGAGAGAGCGCACGAGCGAAGTTGCGAGAACGCAAGCGCGGCGGCGCGAAAGCGGAGGCAAAGGAGCGGAGGTACAAGAGCGGAGCCGCGAGAGCGCACGAACGGGGCCGCAAGAGCGAAAGCACGAGGGTGCACGAGCGGATGCGAGAGAGCGCACGAGTGACGGTGCGAGAACGCAAGCGCGGCGGCGCGAAAGCGCAAGAGCGGAGGCACAGGAGCGCACAAGCGGATGCGAAAGAGCGCACGAGCGGAGGTGCGAGAGAGCAAGCGCGGCGGCGCGAAAGCGGAGGCACAAGCGGAGGTGCAAGAGCGGAGCCGAAAGAGCGCACGTGCGGATGCGAACGAGCGCACGAGCGGAGGTGCGAGAACGCAAGCGCGGCGGCGCGAAAGCGGAGGTACAAGAGCGTAGACGCGAGAGCGCACGACCGGGGCCGCAAGAGCGAATGCACGAAAGTGCACGAGCGGGTGCGAAAGAGCGCACGAGCGAAGCCGAGAGACCGCAAATACGGCGGCGCGAAAGCGGAAGCACGAGAGCGGAAACGAAGAAGAGCGCACAAGCGGAGGTGCGAGAACGCAAGCGCGGCGGCGCGAAAGCGGAGGCACAAGTACGGAGGCGCAAGAGCGCGCAAACGAATGTGCGAGCGCGTAGGAGCGGCGCTGCGCGGGTGCACGAGCGGAGCCGAAAGAGCGCACAATCGGATGCGAAAGAGCGCACGAGCGGAGGTGCGAGAGAGCAAGCGCGGCGGCGCGAAAGCGGAGGCACAAGCGGAGGTGCAAGAGCGGAGCCGAAAGAGCGCACAAGCGGCTGCGAAAGAGCGCACGAGCGGAGGTGCGAGAACGCAAGCGCGGCGGCGCGAAAGCGGAGGCACACGAGCGGAGGTACAAGAGCGGAGCCGCGAGAGCGCACGAACGGGGGCGCAACAGCGCACAAGCGGAGGCGCGAGAGCGCACAAGCAGAGACGCAAGACCGCACGAGCGGAGGCGCGATAGCGTATGAGCGGAGGCACGAAAGCGCGCGAGCGCGAGAGCGGCGGTGCAAAAGTGCGAGAGCATGAGAGTGCGAGAGTGGTGACGCGACCGGAAGCGCAAGAGCACGAGAGTGCGAGAGCGGAGGCGCGAGCGGAGGCGCCAGAGAACGAGGATGCGAGATCGAAGGCGCGACCGGAAGCGCAAGAGCACGAGAGTGCGAGAGCGGATGCGCGAGCAGATGCGCAAGAACACGAGAGTGCGAGGGTGGAGGCGCGAACGGAGGCGCCAGAGCACGAGAGTGCGAGAGTGGAGGCGCGAACGAAGGCGCGAGCGAAGGCACGAGCGGAGGCGCCAGAGTGCGAGAAGGCGAGTGCGAAGACGCGAGCGGAGGCGCCAGAGCACGAGAATGCGAGTGCGAAGACGCGAGCGGAGGCGCCAGAGCACGCGAGTGCGAGAGCGGAGTCGCGAGCGGATGCGCAGGAGCACGAGAGTCCGAGAGCGGTGGCGAGACCGGAAAAGCCCGAGAGTGCGAGCGCGGAGGCGCCTGAGCACGCGAGTGCGAGAACGGAGGCGCGAGCGGAGGCGACAGAGAACGAGAGTGCGTGATCGAAGGCGCGACCGGAAGCGCAAGAGCACGAGAGTGCGTGAGTGGAGGCGCGAACGGAGGCGCGACGGCACGAGAGTGCGAGCGCGGTGGCGCGACCGGAAGCGTAAGAGTACGAGAGTGCGAGAGCGGTGGCGAGAGCGGATGCGCGAGCAGAGGCGCGAGCGGAGGCGCGACAGGAAACGCAAGAGCACGAGAGTTCGAGAGCGGTGGCGCGACCGGAAGCACAAGTGCACGAGAGTGCGAGAGCGGATGCGCGAGTAGAGGCGCGAGCGGAGGCGCGAGCGGAGGCGCGAGCGGAGGCGCGAGCGGAGGCGCGAGCGGAGGCGCCAGAGAACGAGGATTCGAGATCGAAGTCGCGAGCGGAAGCGCAAGGGCTCGAGATTCCGAGAGTGGAGGCGCGAGCGGATGCGCCGGAGCACTAGAGTCCGAGAGCGGTGGCGCGACCGGAAGAGCGCGACAGCGGAGGCGCCGGAGATGCGAGCCAGGATGTGAGCCTGGAGGCGTTCTCCGGTGGCGGTGATGACCTCGTTGAGTGCGGTGGCCAGGAGCATCGGACGGCGCAGCGGTCCCTTTGGGCGGTGCTGGAGTGGCCTGATGCTCTGCTGCGGGTGGTGACTCGCCTGTTGGTGCTGCTTCCAAGGGCGCTGAGGCGGAGGTGAGGTTGGAGGCTTCGTACTGCGGTGTATTCGGAAGCGTCCTGGCGATGGCCGGTCCCGGCTTCTCCGTTTTCGGGACGGGTTGTGCGTGGGAGCTTGGCCCATCGTTCGAGGCGGATGTGCGGGCCGAGAGCTCCTTGAGCATGGTGCGCAGCGTGGCGTCAGTGTCGATGACCAGCTCCTCACACTCGTCACGCAGATTTCGGACGAAATAGTCGTGCGTTCGTTGGTGCTCAGTGCATAGCTGGTGGAGCTTCACATGGTTCGCACGGAATTGATCCCAGGTGCGGAGGAGTGCCTCAAACTGGGTCTGTATGTAACCCTCTGTGAGGTTGGCAATTCCGATCGTCGCTGTACGGACGATGATGTTGCCGAGGGTCTTGTACAGGTCGGCTTGGATGTCGAAAAGCGTGTTGGCTGTTGTCATCTTGAATGACTGGTATAACGAACGCTAGGTCACGAGACAAGCGAGTGCGACACAAACACCACACGCGAGCGGTTTCCGACGGTTAACGAACCGATTTGAAAGTACAAGGCGATTTGCCTGTGAATCGCACACACGGTTTCTGACGCACTTGCACCACTGCGGTCCCCACTGATTGTGATCTCGATGTGAGATGCTGAGAGCCGCCGATCTATCCGGCTCGAAGGACCAAAAAATGTTGGAGATCGGAACGAGTATCAGTGGGAGATTTGGTGGGTGGTGAATAAACTCTGCGCACTGGGTGGAACACTCACGTGTACTTAACAAAGGTATAACAACGAGGCACAATAGTATACAAAAACTGAGACGCGGTACAAACAAGAAGCGGTTTAACAAACGCAGCGGTACGACGGCGGTTTGGACGGCGGTGTTGATCGTTGCGATCGCGGTGTTGACATGAGATTAGCGTATAGACGAGTGCCCTCGATCCCGTGCGTAACCGAAAATCCTATTCGGCGGATCGCCAAGTGGGGGGCCGCGAGGATGACATGACGTCATCCCGCGCGGCTCCGCAACGTCGGTTGAAGCGGGTCCGCCGAGTATAGGTCGGCCGGAACATTATACGTTATACGTTATACGTTATACGTTATAAGTTATACGTTATACGTTTTGCGTTATACGTTATACGTTATACGTTATACCTTATACCTTATACCTTATACGTTATACGTTATACGTTATACGTTATACGTTATAAGTTATACGTTATACGTTATACGTTATACGTTATACGTTATACTTTAAACGATATTCGTTATGCGTTATACGTTATACGTTATACGTTATACGTTATACGTTATACGTTATACTTTAAACGATATTCGTTATGCGTTATACGTTATACGTTATACGTTATACGTTATACGTTATACTTTAAACGATATTCGTTATGCGTTATACGTTATACGTTATACGTTATAAGTTATACGTTATACGTTATACGTTATACGTAATACGTTATACTTTAAACGATATTCGTTATGCGTTATACGTTATACGTTATACGTTATACGTTATACGTTATACGTTATACGTTATACGTTATACGTTATACGTTATACGTTATACGTTATACGTTATACGTTATACGTTATACCTTATACGTTATACGTTATACGTTATACGTTATACGTTATACGTTATACGTTATACGTTATACGTTATACGTTATACGTTATACGTTATACGTTATAAGTTATACGTTATACGTTTTGCGTTATACGTTATACGTTATACGTTATACGTTATACGTTATACGTTATACGTTATACGTTATACGTTATACGTTATACGTTATACGTTATACGTTATACGTTATACGTTATACGTTATACGTTATACGTTATACGTTATACGTTATACGTTATACGTTATACCTTATACCTTATACGTTATACGTTATACGTTATACGTTATACGTTATACGTTATACGTTATACGTTATACGTTATACGTTATACGTTATACGTTATACGTTATAAGTTATACGTTATACGTTATACGTTATACGTTATAAGTTATACGTTATACGTTTTGCGTTATACGTTATACGTTATACGTTATACGTTATACGTTATACGTTATACGTTATACGTTATACGTTATACGTTATACGTTATACGTTATACGTTATGCGTTATACGTTATGCGATATTCGCTATACGTTATACGTTATACGTTATACGTTATACGTTATACGTTATACGTTATACGTTATACGTTATACGTTATACGTTATACGTTATACGTTATACGTTATACGTTATACGTTATACGTTATACGTTATACGTTATACGTTATACGTTATACCTTATACCTTATACGTTATACGTTATACGTTATACGTTATACGTTATACGTTATACGTTATACGTTATACGTTATACGTTATAAGTTATACGTTATACGTTTTGCGTTATACGTTATACGTTATACGTTATACGTTATACGTTATACGTTATACGTTATACGTTATACGTTATACGTTATACGTTATACGTTATACGTTATACGTTATACGTTATACGTTATACGTTATACGTTATACGTTATACGTTATACGTTATACGTTATACGTCATACGTTATACGTTATACGTTATACGTTATACGTTATACGTTATACGTTATACGTTATAAGTTATACGTTATACGTTATACGTTATACGTTATACGTTATACGTTATACGTTATACTTTAAACGATATTCATTATGCGTTATACGTTATACGTTATACGTTATACGTTATACGTTATACGTTATACGTTATACGTTATACGTTATACGTTATACGTTATACGTTATACGTTATACGTTATGCGATATTCGTTATACGTTATACGTTATTCGTTATACGTTATGCGATATCCGTTATACGTTATACGTTATACGTTATACGTTTTGCGTTATACGTTATGCGTTATACGTTCTACGTTCTACGTTATACGTTATACGTTATACGTTATACGTTATACGTTATACGTTATACGTTATACGTTATACGTTATACGTTATACGTTATACGTTATACGTTATACGTTATACGTTATACGTTATACGTTATACGTTATACGTTATACGTTGTACGTTATACGTTATAACTTATACGTTATACGTTATACGTTATGCGTTATACGTTATGCGTTATACGTTATACGTTATACGTTATACGTTATACGTTATACGTTATACGTTATACGTTATACGTTATACGTTATACGTTATACGTTATACGTTATACGTTATACGTTATACGTTATACGTTATAAGTTATACGTTATACGTTATACGTTATGCGTTATACGTTATGCGTTATACGTTATGCGATATTCGTTATACGTTATACGTTATGCGTTATACGTTATGCGTTATACGTAATGCGATATTCGTTATACGTTATACGTTATACGTTATACGTTATATGTTATACGTTATACGTTATACGTTATACGTTATACGTTATACGTTATACGTTATACGTTATACGTTATACGTTATACGTTATACGTTATACGTTATACGTTATACGTTATACGTTATACGTTATACGTTATACGTTATACGTTATACGTTATACGTTATACGTTATACGTTATAAGTTATACGTTATACGTTATACCTTATACCTTATACGTTATACTTTAAACGATATTCGTTATGCGTTATACGTTATACGTTATACGTTATACGTTATACGTTATACGTTATACGTTATACGTTACACGTTATACGTTATACGTTATACGTTATACGTTATACGTTATACGTTATACGTTATACGTTATACGTTATACGTTATACGTTATACGTTATACGTTATACGTTATACGTCATACGTTATACGTTATACGTTATACGTTATACGTTATACGTTATACGTTATACGTTATACGTTATTCGTTATACGTTATGCGATATCCGTTATACGTTATACGTTATACGTTATACGTTTTGCGTTATACGTTATGCGTTATACGTTCTACGTTCTACGTTCTACGTTATACGTTATACGTTATACGTTATACGTTATACGTTATACGTTATGCGTTATACGTTATGCGTTATACGTTATGCGATATTCGTTATACGTTATACGTTATACGTTATACGTTATACGTTATACGTTATGCGATATACGTTATACGTTATACGTTATACGTTATACGTTATACGTTATACGTTATACGTTATACGTTATACGTTATACCTTATACCTTATACGTTATACGTTATACGTTATACGTTATACGTTATACGTTATAAGTTATACGTTATACGTTATACGTTATACGTTATAAGTTATACGTTATACGTTATACGTTATACGTTATACGTTATACGTTATACTTTAAACGATATTCGTTATGCGTTATACGTTATACGTTATACGTTATACGTTATACGTTATACGTTATACGTTATACGTTATACGTTATACGTTATACGTTATACGTTATACCTTATACCTTATACGTTATACGTTATACGTTATACGTTATACGTTATACGTTATACGTTATACGTTATACGTTATACGTTATACGTTATACGTTATACGTTATACGTTATAAGTTATACGTTATACGTTTTGCGTTATACGTTATACGTTATACGTTATACGTTATACGTTATACGTTATACGTTATACGTTATACGTTATACGTTATACGTTATACGTTATACGTTATACGTTATACGTTATACGTTATACGTTATACGTTATACGTTATACGTTATACGTTATACGTTATACGTTATACGTTTTGCGTTATGCGTTATGCGTTATACGTTCTACGTTATACGTTATACGTTATACGTTATACGTTATACGTTATACGTTATACGTTATACGTTATACGTTATGCGTTATACGTTATGCGTTATACGTTATGCGATATTCGTTATACGTTATACGTTATACGTTATACGTTATACGTTATACGTTATACGTTATACGTTATGCGATATACGTTATACGTTATACGTTAGACGTTATACGTTATACCTTATACCTTATACGTTATACGTTATACGTTATACGTTATACGTTATACGTTATACGTTATACGTTATACGTTATACGTTATACGTTATACGTTATACGTTATACGTTATACGTTATACGTTATACGTTATACGTTATACGTTATACGTTATACGTTTTGCGTTATACGTTATACGTTATACGTTATACGTTATACGTTATACGTTATACGTTATACGTTATACGTTATACGTTATACGTTATACGTTATACGTTATACGTTATACGTTATACGTTGTACGTTATACGTTATAACTTATACGTTATACGTTATACGTTATGCGTTATACGTTATGCGTTATACGTTATACGTTATACGTTATACGTTATACGTTATACGTTATACGTTATACGTTATACGTTATACGTTATACGTTATACGTTATACGTTATACGTTATACGTTATACGTTATACGTTATAAGTTATACGTTATACGTTATACGTTATGCGTTATACGTTATGCGTTATACGTTATGCGATATTCGTTATACGTTATACGTTATGCGTTATACGTTATGCGTTATACGTAATGCGATATTCGTTATACGTTATACGTTATACGTTATACGTTATATGTTATACGTTATACGTTATACGTTATACGTTATACGTTATACGTTATACTTTAAACGATATTCGTTATGCGTTATACGTTATACGTTATACGTTATACGTTATACGTTATACGTTATACGTTATAAGTTATACGTTATACGTTATACGTTATACGTTATACGTTATACGTTATACGTTATACGTTATACGTTATACGTTATACGTTATACGTTATAAGTTATACGTTATACGTTATACCTTATACCTTATACGTTATACTTTAAACGATATTCGTTATGCGTTATACGTTATACGTTATACGTTATACGTTATACGTTATACGTTATACGTTATACGTTATACGTTATACGTTACACGTTATACGTTATACGTTATACGTTATACGTTATACGTTATACGTTATACGTTATACGTTATACGTTATACGTTATGCGTTGTACGTTATGCGATATTCGTTATACGTTATACGTTATACGTTATACGTTATACGTTAGACGTTATACGTTATACGTTATACGTTATACGTTATACCTTATACCTTATACGTTATACGTTATACGTTATACGTTATACGTTATACGTTATACGTTATACGTTATACGTTATACGTTATAAGTTATACGTTATACGTTTTGCGTTATACGTTATACGTTATACGTTATACGTTATACGTTATACGTTATACGTTATACGTTATACGTTATACGTTATACGTTATACGTTATACGTTATACGTTATACGTTTTGCGTTATACGTTATGCGTTATACGTTCTACGTTATACGTTATACGTTATACGTTATACGTTATACGTTATACGTTATACGTTATACGTTATACGTTATACGTTATGCGTTATACGTTATGCTTTATACGTTATGCGATATTCGTTATACGTTATTCGTTATACGTTATACGTTATACGTTATACGTTATATGTTATACGTTATACGTTATACCTTATACGTTATACGTTATGCGTTATACGTTATACGTTATACGTTATACGTTATACGTTATACGTTATACGTTATACGTTATACGTTATGCGTTATACGTTATGCGTTATACGTTATGCGATATTCGTTATACGTTATACGTTATGCGTTATACGTTATGCGTTATACGTAATGCGATATTCGTTATACGTTATACGTTATACGTTATACGTTATACGTTATATGTTATACGTTATACGTTATACGTTATACGTTATACGTTATACGTTATACGTTATACGTTATACGTTATACGTTATACGTTATACGTTATACGTTATACCTTATACCTTATACCTTATACGTTATGCGTTATACGTTATACGTTATACGTTATACGTTATACGTTATACGTTATACGTTATACGTTATACGTTATACGTTATACTTTAAACGATATTCGTTATGCGTTATACGTTATACGTTATACGTTATAAGTTATACGTTATACGTTATACGTTATACGTTATACGTTATACGTTATACTTTAAACGATATTCGTTATGCGTTATACGTTATACGTTATACGTTATACGTTATACGTTATACGTTATACGTTATACGTTATACGTTATACGTTATACGTTATACGTTATACGTTATACGTTATACGTTATACGTTATGCGTTATACGTTATACGTTATACGTTATACGTTATACGTTATACGTTATACGTTATACGTTATACGTTATACGTTATACGTTATAAGTTATACGTTATACGTTTTGCGTTATACGTTATACGTTATACGTTATACCTTATACCTTATACCTTATACGTTATACGTTATACGTTATACGTTATACGTTATACGTTATAAGTTATACGTTATACGTTATACGTTATACGTTATACGTTATACTTTAAACGATATTCGTTATGCGTTATACGTTATACGTTATACGTTATACGTTATACGTTATACGTTATACTTTAAACGATATTCGTTATGCGTTATACGTTATACGTTATACGTTATAAGTTATACGTTATACGTTATACGATATACGTAATACGTTATACTTTAAACGATATTCGTTATGCGTTATATGTTATACGTTATACGTTATACGTTATACGTTATACGTTATACGTTATACGTTATACGTTATACGTTATACGTTATACGTTATACGTTATACCTTATACCTTATACGTTATACGTTATACGTTATACGTTATACGTTATACGTTATACGTTATACGTTATACGTTATACGTTATACGTTATACGTTATACGTTATACGTTATACGTTATACGTTATACGTTATAAGTTATACGTTATACGTTTTGCGTTATACGTTATACGTTATACGTTATACGTTATACGTTATACCTTATACGTTATACGTTATACGTTATACGTTATACGTTATACGTTATACGTTATACGTTATACGTTATACGTTATACGTTATACGTTATACGTTATACGTTATGCGTTATACGTTATACGTTATACGTTATACGTTATACGTTATACGTTATACGTTATACGTTATACGTTATACGTTATACGTTATACGTTATACGTTATACGTTATACGTTATACCTTATACCTTATACGTTATACGTTATACGTTATACGTTATACGTTATACGTTATACGTTATACGTTATACGTTATACGTTATACGTTATACGTTATACGTTTTACGTTATACGTTATAAGTTATACGTTATACGTTTTGCGTTATACGTTATACGTTATACGTTATACGTTATACGTTATACCTTATACGTTATACGTTATACGTTATACGTTATACCTTATACGTTATACGTTATACGTTATACGTTATACGTTATACGTTATACGTTATACGTTATACGTTATACGTTATACGTTATACGTTATACGTTATACGTTATGCGTTATACGTTATACGTTATACGTTATACGTTATACGTTATACGTTATACGTTATACGTTATACGTTATACGTTATACGTTATACCTTATACCTTATACGTTATACGTTATACGTTATACGTTATACGTTATACGTTATACGTTATACGTTATACGTTATACGATATACGTTATACGTTATAAGTTATACGTTATACGTTTTGCGTTATACGTTATACGTTATACGTTATACGTTATACGTTATACGTTATACGTTATACGTTATACGTTATACGTTATACGTTATACGTTATACGTTATACGTTATACGTTATTCGTTATACGTTATGCGATATCCGTTATACGTTATACGTTATACGTTATACGTTTTGCGTTATACGTTATGCGTTATACGTTCTACGTTCTACGTTATACGTTATACGTTATACGTTATACGTTATACGTTATACGTTATACGTTATGCGTTATACGTTATGCGTTATACGTTATGCGATATTCGTTATACGTTATACGTTATACGTTATACGTTATACGTTATACGTTATGCGATATACGTTATACGTTATACGTTATACGTTATACGTTATACGTTATACGTTATACGTTATACGTTATACGTTATACCTTATACCTTATACGTTATACGTTATACGTTATACGTTATACGTTATACGTTATAAGTTATACGTTATACGTTATACGTTATACGTTATAAGTTATACGTTATACGTTATACGTTATACGTTATACGTTATACGTTATACTTTAAACGATATTCGTTATGCGTTATACGTTATACGTTATACGTTATACGTTATACGTTATACGTTATACGTTATACGTTATACGTTATACGTTATACGTTATACGTTATACGTTATACGTTATACGTTATACCTTATACCTTATACGTTATACGTTATACGTTATACGTTATACGTTATACGTTATACGTTATACGTTATACGTTATACGTTATACGTTATACGTTATACGTTATAAGTTATACGTTATACGTTTTGCGTTATACGTTATACGTTATACGTTATACGTTATACGTTATACGTTATACGTTATACGTTATACGTTATACGTTATACGTTATACGTTATACGTTATACGTTATACGTTATACGTTATACGTTATACGTTATACGTTATACGTTATACGTTATACGTTATACGTTATACGTTTTGCGTTATGCGTTATGCGTTATACGTTCTACGTTATACGTTATACGTTATACGTTATACGTTATACGTTATACGTTATACGTTATACGTTATACGTTATACGTTATGCGTTATACGTTATGCGTTATACGTTATGCGATATTCGTTATACGTTATACGTTATACGTTATACGTTATACGTTATACGTTATACGTTATACGTTATGCGATATACGTTATACGTTATACGTTAGACGTTATACGTTATACCTTATACCTTATACGTTATACGTTATACGTTATACGTTATACGTTATACGTTATACGTTATACGTTATACGTTATACGTTATACGTTATACGTTATACGTTATACGTTATACGTTATACGTTATACGTTTTGCGTTATACGTTATACGTTATACGTTATACGTTATACGTTATACGTTATACGTTATACGTTATACGTTAGACGTTATACGTTATACGTTATACGTTATACGTTATACCTTATACCTTATACGTTATACGTTATACGTTATACGTTATACGTTATACGTTATACGTTATACGTTATACGTTATACGTTATAAGTTATACGTTATACGTTTTGCGTTATACGTTATACGTTATACGTTATACGTTATACGTTATACGTTATACGTTATACGTTATACGTTATACGTTATACGTTATACGTTATACGTTATACGTTATACGTTTTGCGTTATACGTTATGCGTTATACGTTCTACGTTATACGTTATACGTTATACGTTATACGTTATACGTTATACGTTATACGTTATACGTTATACGTTATACGTTATGCGTTATACGTTATGCTTTATACGTTATGCGATATTCGTTATACGTTATTCGTTATACGTTATACGTTATACGTTATACGTTATATGTTATACGTTATACGTTATACCTTATACGTTATACGTTATGCGTTATACGTTATACGTTATACGTTATACGTTATACGTTATACGTTATACGTTATACGTTATACGTTATGCGTTATACGTTATGCGTTATACGTTATGCGATATTCGTTATACGTTATACGTTATGCGTTATACGTTATGCGTTATACGTAATGCGATATTCGTTATACGTTATACGTTATACGTTATACGTTATACGTTATATGTTATACGTTATACGTTATACGTTATACGTTATACGTTATACGTTATACGTTATACGTTATACGTTATACGTTATACGTTATACGTTATACGTTATACCTTATACCTTATACCTTATACGTTATGCGTTATACGTTATACGTTATACGTTATACGTTATACGTTATACGTTATACGTTATACGTTATACGTTATACGTTATACTTTAAACGATATTCGTTATGCGTTATACGTTATACGTTATACGTTATAAGTTATACGTTATACGTTATACGTTATACGTTATACGTTATACGTTATACTTTAAACGATATTCGTTATGCGTTATACGTTATACGTTATACGTTATACGTTATACGTTATACGTTATACGTTATACGTTATACGTTATACGTTATACGTTATACGTTATACGTTATACGTTATACGTTATACGTTATACGTTATGCGTTATACGTTATACGTTATACGTTATACGTTATACGTTATACGTTATACGTTATACGTTATACGTTATACGTTATACGTTATAAGTTATACGTTATACGTTTTGCGTTATACGTTATACGTTATACGTTATACCTTATACCTTATACCTTATACGTTATACGTTATACGTTATACGTTATACGTTATACGTTATAAGTTATACGTTATACGTTATACGTTATACGTTATACGTTATACTTTAAACGATATTCGTTATGCGTTATACGTTATACGTTATACGTTATACGTTATACGTTATACGTTATACTTTAAACGATATTCGTTATGCGTTATACGTTATACGTTATACGTTATAAGTTATACGTTATACGTTATACGATATACGTAATACGTTATACTTTAAACGATATTCGTTATGCGTTATATGTTATACGTTATACGTTATACGTTATACGTTATACGTTATACGTTATACGTTATACGTTATACGTTATACGTTATACGTTATACGTTATACCTTATACCTTATACGTTATACGTTATACGTTATACGTTATACGTTATACGTTATACGTTATACGTTATACGTTATACGTTATACGTTATACGTTATACGTTATACGTTATACGTTATACGTTATAAGTTATACGTTATACGTTTTGCGTTATACGTTATACGTTATACGTTATACGTTATACGTTATACCTTATACGTTATACGTTATACGTTATACGTTATACGTTATACGTTATACGTTATACGTTATACGTTATACGTTATACGTTATACGTTATACGTTATACGTTATGCGTTATACGTTATACGTTATACGTTATACGTTATACGTTATACGTTATACGTTATACGTTATACGTTATACGTTATACGTTATACGTTATACGTTATACGTTATACGTTATACGTTATACGTTATACGTTATACGTTATACCTTATACCTTATACGTTATACGTTATACGTTATACGTTATACGTTATACGTTATACGTTATACGTTATACGTTATACGTTATACGTTATACGTTATAAGTTATACGTTATACGTTTTGCGTTATACGTTATACGTTATACGTTATACGTTATACGTTATACCTTATACGTTATACGTTATACGTTATACGTTATACCTTATACGTTATACGTTATACGTTATACGTTATACGTTATACGTTATACGTTATACGTTATACGTTATACGTTATACGTTATACGTTATACGTTATACGTTATGCGTTATACGTTATACGTTATACGTTATACGTTATACGTTATACGTTATACGTTATACGTTATACGTTATACGTTATACGTTATACCTTATACCTTATACGTTATACGTTATACGTTATACGTTATACGTTATACGTTATACGTTATACGTTATACGTTATACGATATACGTTATACGTTATAAGTTATACGTTATACGTTTTGCGTTATACGTTATACGTTATACGTTATACGTTATACGTTATACGTTATACGTTATACGTTATACGTTATACGTTATACGTTATACGTTATACGTTATACGTTATACGTTATTCGTTATACGTTATGCGATATCCGTTATACGTTATACGTTATACGTTATACGTTTTGCGTTATACGTTATGCGTTATACGTTCTACGTTCTACGTTATACGTTATACGTTATACGTTATACGTTATACGTTATACGTTATACGTTATGCGTTATACGTTATGCGTTATACGTTATGCGATATTCGTTATACGTTATACGTTATACGTTATACGTTATACGTTATACGTTATGCGATATACGTTATACGTTATACGTTATACGTTATACGTTATACGTTATACGTTATACGTTATACGTTATACGTTATACCTTATACCTTATACGTTATACGTTATACGTTATACGTTATACGTTATACGTTATAAGTTATACGTTATACGTTATACGTTATACGTTATAAGTTATACGTTATACGTTATACGTTATACGTTATACGTTATACGTTATACTTTAAACGATATTCGTTATGCGTTATACGTTATACGTTATACGTTATACGTTATACGTTATACGTTATACGTTATACGTTATACGTTATACGTTATACGTTATACGTTATACGTTATACGTTATACGTTATACGTTATACCTTATACCTTATACGTTATACGTTATACGTTATACGTTATACGTTATACGTTATACGTTATACGTTATACGTTATACGTTATACGTTATACGTTATACGTTATAAGTTATACGTTATACGTTTTGCGTTATACGTTATACGTTATACGTTATACGTTATACGTTATACGTTATACGTTATACGTTATACGTTATACGTTATACGTTATACGTTATACGTTATACGTTATACGTTATACGTTATACGTTATACGTTATACGTTATACGTTATACGTTATACGTTATACGTTATACGTTATACGTTTTGCGTTATGCGTTATGCGTTATACGTTCTACGTTATACGTTATACGTTATACGTTATACGTTATACGTTATACGTTATACGTTATACGTTATACGTTATGCGTTATACGTTATGCGTTATACGTTATGCGATATTCGTTATACGTTATACGTTATACGTTATACGTTATACGTTATACGTTATACGTTATACGTTATGCGATATACGTTATACGTTATACGTTAGACGTTATACGTTATACCTTATACCTTATACGTTATACGTTATACGTTATACGTTATACGTTATACGTTATACGTTATACGTTATACGTTATACGTTATACGTTATACGTTATACGTTATACGTTATACGTTATACGTTATACGTTTTGCGTTATACGTTATACGTTATACGTTATACGTTATACGTTATACGTTATACGTTATACGTTATACGTTATACGTTATACGTTATACGTTATACGTTATACGTTGTACGTTATACGTTATAACTTATACGTTATACGTTATACGTTATGCGTTATACGTTATGCGTTATACGTTATACGTTATACGTTATACGTTATACGTTATACGTTATACGTTATACGTTATACGTTATACGTTATACGTTATACGTTATACGTTATACGTTATACGTTATACGTTATAAGTTATACGTTATACGTTATACGTTATGCGTTATACGTTATGCGATATTCGTTATACGTTATACGTTATGCGTTATACGTTATGCGTTATACGTAATGCGATATTCGTTATACGTTATACGTTATACGTTATACGTTATATGTTATACGTTATACGTTATACGTTATACGTTATACGTTATACGTTATACTTTAAACGATATTCGTTATGCGTTATACGTTATACGTTATACGTTATACGTTATACGTTATACGTTATACGTTATAAGTTATACGTTATACGTTATACGTTATACGTTATACGTTATACGTTATACGTTATACGTTATACGTTATACGTTATACGTTATACGTTATAAGTTATACGTTATACGTTATACCTTATACCTTATACGTTATACTTTAAACGATATTCGTTATGCGTTATACGTTATACGTTATACGTTATACGTTATACGTTATACGTTATACGTTATACGTTATACGTTATACGTTATACGTTACACGTTATACGTTATACGTTATACGTTATACGTTATACGTTATACGTTATACGTTATACGTTATACGTTATGCGTTGTACGTTATGCGATATTCGTTATACGTTATACGTTATACGTTATACGTTATACGTTAGACGTTATACGTTATACGTTATACGTTATACGTTATACCTTATACCTTATACGTTATACGTTATACGTTATACGTTATACGTTATACGTTATACGTTATACGTTATACGTTATACGTTATACGTTATACGTTATACGTTATAAGTTATACGTTATACGTTTTGCGTTATACGTTATACGTTATACGTTATACGTTATACGTTATACCTTATACGTTATACGTTATACGTTATACGTTATACCTTATACGTTATACGTTATACGTTATACGTTATACGTTATACGTTATACGTTATACGTTATACGTTATACGTTATACGTTATACGTTATACGTTATACGTTATGCGTTATACGTTATACGTTATACGTTATACGTTATACGTTATACGTTATACGTTATACGTTATACGTTATACGTTATACGTTATACCTTATACCTTATACGTTATACGTTATACGTTATACGTTATACGTTATACGTTATACGTTATACGTTATACGTTATACGATATACGTTATACGTTATAAGTTATACGTTATACGTTTTGCGTTATACGTTATACGTTATACGTTATACGTTATACGTTATACGTTATACGTTATACGTTATACGTTATACGTTATACGTTATACGTTATACGTTATACGTTATACGTTATACGTTATTCGTTATACGTTATGCGATATCCGTTATACGTTATACGTTATACGTTATACGTTTTGCGTTATACGTTATGCGTTATACGTTCTACGTTCTACGTTATACGTTATACGTTATACGTTATACGTTATACGTTATACGTTATACGTTATGCGTTATACGTTATGCGTTATACGTTATGCGATATTCGTTATACGTTATACGTTATACGTTATACGTTATACGTTATACGTTATGCGATATACGTTATACGTTATACGTTATACGTTATACGTTATACGTTATACGTTATACGTTATACGTTATACGTTATACCTTATACCTTATACGTTATACGTTATACGTTATACGTTATACGTTATACGTTATAAGTTATACGTTATACGTTATACGTTATACGTTATAAGTTATACGTTATACGTTATACGTTATACGTTATACGTTATACGTTATACTTTAAACGATATTCGTTATGCGTTATACGTTATACGTTATACGTTATACGTTATACGTTATACGTTATACGTTATACGTTATACGTTATACGTTATACGTTATACGTTATACGTTATACGTTATACGTTATACGTTATACCTTATACCTTATACGTTATACGTTATACGTTATACGTTATACGTTATACGTTATACGTTATACGTTATACGTTATACGTTATACGTTATACGTTATACGTTATACGTTATAAGTTATACGTTATACGTTTTGCGTTATACGTTATACGTTATACGTTATACGTTATACGTTATACGTTATACGTTATACGTTATACGTTATACGTTATACGTTATACGTTATACGTTATACGTTATACGTTATACGTTATACGTTATACGTTATACGTTATACGTTATACGTTATACGTTATACGTTATACGTTTTGCGTTATGCGTTATGCGTTATACGTTCTACGTTATACGTTATACGTTATACGTTATACGTTATACGTTATACGTTATACGTTATACGTTATACGTTATGCGTTATACGTTATGCGTTATACGTTATGCGATATTCGTTATACGTTATACGTTATACGTTATACGTTATACGTTATACGTTATACGTTATACGTTATGCGATATACGTTATACGTTATACGTTAGACGTTATACGTTATACCTTATACCTTATACGTTATACGTTATACGTTATACGTTATACGTTATACGTTATACGTTATACGTTATACGTTATACGTTATACGTTATACGTTATACGTTATACGTTATACGTTATACGTTATACGTTATACGTTATACGTTTTGCGTTATACGTTATACGTTATACGTTATACGTTATACGTTATACGTTATACGTTATACGTTATACGTTATACGTTATACGTTATACGTTATACGTTATACGTTGTACGTTATACGTTATAACTTATACGTTATACGTTATACGTTATGCGTTATACGTTATGCGTTATACGTTATACGTTATACGTTATACGTTATACGTTATACGTTATACGTTATACGTTATACGTTATACGTTATACGTTATACGTTATACGTTATACGTTATACGTTATAAGTTATACGTTATACGTTATACGTTATGCGTTATACGTTATGCGTTATACGTTATGCGATATTCGTTATACGTTATACGTTATGCGTTATACGTTATGCGTTATACGTAATGCGATATTCGTTATACGTTATACGTTATACGTTATACGTTATATGTTATACGTTATACGTTATACGTTATACGTTATACGTTATACGTTATACTTTAAACGATATTCGTTATGCGTTATACGTTATACGTTATACGTTATACGTTATACGTTATACGTTATACGTTATACGTTATAAGTTATACGTTATACGTTATACGTTATACGTTATACGTTATACGTTATACGTTATACGTTATACGTTATACGTTATACGTTATACGTTATAAGTTATACGTTATACGTTATACCTTATACCTTATACGTTATACTTTAAACGATATTCGTTATGCGTTATACGTTATACGTTATACGTTATACGTTATACGTTATACGTTATACGTTATACGTTATACGTTACACGTTATACGTTATACGTTATACGTTATACGTTATACGTTATACGTTATACGTTATACGTTATACGTTATGCGTTGTACGTTATGCGATATTCGTTATACGTTATACGTTATACGTTATACGTTATACGTTAGACGTTATACGTTATACGTTATACGTTATACGTTATACCTTATACCTTATACGTTATACGTTATACGTTATACGTTATACGTTATACGTTATACGTTATACGTTATACGTTATACGTTATAAGTTATACGTTATACGTTTTGCGTTATACGTTATACGTTATACGTTATACGTTATACGTTATACGTTATACGTTATACGTTATACGTTATACGTTATACGTTATACGTTATACGTTATACGTTATACGTTTTGCGTTATACGTTATGCGTTATACGTTCTACGTTATACGTTATACGTTATACGTTATACGTTATACGTTATACGTTATACGTTATACGTTATACGTTATACGTTATACGTTATGCGTTATACGTTATGCTTTATACGTTATGCGATATTCGTTATACGTTATTCGTTATACGTTATACGTTATACGTTATACGTTATATGTTATACGTTATACGTTATACGTTATACGTTATACGTTATACGTTATACGTTATACGTTATACGTTATACGTTATACGTTATACGTTATACGTTATACGTTATACCTTATACCTTATACGTTATACGTTATGCGTTATACGTTATACGTTATACGTTATACGTTATACGTTATACGTTATACGTTATACGTTATACGTTATACGTTATGCGTTATACGTTATGCGTTATACGTTATGCGATATTCGTTATACGTTATACGTTATGCGTTATACGTTATGCGTTATACGTAATGCGATATTCGTTATACGTTATACGTTATACGTTATACGTTATACGTTATATGTTATACGTTATACGTTATACGTTATACGTTATACGTTATACGTTATACGTTATACGTTATACGTTATACGTTATACGTTATACGTTATACGTTATACCTTATACCTTATACCTTATACGTTATGCGTTATACGTTATACGTTATACGTTATACGTTATACGTTATACGTTATACGTTATACGTTATACGTTATACGTTATACGTTATACTTTAAACGATATTCGTTATGCGTTATACGTTATACGTTATACGTTATAAGTTATACGTTATACGTTATACGTTATACGTTATACGTTATACGTTATACTTTAAACGATATTCGTTATGCGTTATACGTTATACGTTATACGTTATACGTTATACGTTATACGTTATACGTTATACGTTATACGTTATACGTTATACGTTATACGTTATACGTTATACGTTATACGTTATACGTTATACGTTATGCGTTATACGTTATACGTTATACGTTATACGTTATACGTTATACGTTATACGTTATACGTTATACGTTATACGTTATACGTTATACGTTATAAGTTATACGTTATACGTTTTGCGTTATACGTTATTCGTTATACGTTATACCTTATACCTTATACCTTATACGTTATACGTTATACGTTATACGTTATACGTTGTACGTTATAAGTTATACGTTATACGTTATACGTTATACGTTATACGTTATACTTTAAACGATATTCGTTATGCGTTATACGTTATACGTTATACGTTATACGTTATACGTTATACTTTAAACGATATTCGTTATGCGTTATACGTTATACGTTATACGTTATAAGTTATACGTTATACGTTATACGATATACGTAATACGTTATACTTTAAACGATATTCGTTATGCGTTATATGTTATACGTTATACGTTATACGTTATACGTTATACGTTATACGTTATACGTTATACGTTATACGTTATACGTTATACGTTATACGTTATACCTTATACCTTATACGTTATACGTTATACGTTATACGTTATACGTTATACGTTATACGTTATACGTTATACGTTATACGTTATACGTTATACGTTATACGTTATACGTTATACGTTATACGTTATACGTTATACGTTATAAGTTATACGTTATACGTTTTGCGTTATACGTTATACGTTATACGTTATACGTTATACGTTATACCTTATACGTTATACGTTATACGTTATACGTTATACGTTATACGTTATACGTTATACGTTATACGTTATACGTTATACGTTATACGTTATACGTTATACGTTATGCGTTATACGTTATACGTTATACGTTATACGTTATACGTTATACGTTATACGTTATACGTTATACGTTATACGTTATACGTTATACGTTATACCTTATACCTTATACGTTATACGTTATACGTTATACGTTATACGTTATACGTTATACGTTATACGTTATACGTTATACGATATACGTTATACGTTATAAGTTATACGTTATACGTTTTGCGTTATACGTTATACGTTATACGTTATACGTTATACGTTATACGTTATACGTTATACGTTATACGTTATACGTTATACGTTATACGTTATACGTTATACGTTATACGTTATACGTTATACGTTATACGTTATACGTTATACGTTATACGTTATACGTTATGCGTTATACGTTATGCGATATTCGTTATACGTTATACGTTATACGTTATACGTTATACGTTATACCTTATACCTTATACGTTATACGTTATACGTTATACCTTATACCTTATACGTTATACGTTATACGTTATACGTTATACGTTATACGTTATACGTTATAAGTTATACGTTATACGTTTTGCGTTATACGTTATACGTTATACGTTATACGTTATACGTTATACGTTATACGTTATACGTTATACGTTATACGTTATACGTTATACGTTATACGTTATACGTTATACGTTATACGTTATACGTTATACGTTATACGTTATACGTTATACGTTATACGTTATACGTTATACGTTATACCTTATACCTTATACGTTATACGTTATAAGTTATACGTTATACGTTTTGCGTTATACGTTATACGTTATACGTTATACGTTTTGCGTTATACGTTATACGTTATACGTTATACGTTATACGTTATACGTTATACGTTATGCGTTATACGTTATGCGTTATACGTTATGCGATATTCGTTATACGTTATACGTTATGCGTTATACGTTATGCGTTATACGTAATGCGATATTCGTTATACGTTATACGTTATACGTTATACGTTATACGTTATATGTTATACGTTATACGTTATACGTTATACGTTATACGTTATACGTTATACGTTATACGTTATACGTTATACGTTATACGTTATACGTTATACCTTATACCTTATACCTTATACGTTATGCGTTATACGTTATACGTTATACGTTATACGTTATACGTTATACGTTATACGTTATACGTTATACGTTATACGTTATACTTTAAACGATATTCGTTATGCGTTATACGTTATACGTTATACGTTATAAGTTATACGTTATACGTTATACGTTATACGTTATACGTTATACGTTATACTTTAAACGATATTCGTTATGCGTTATACGTTATACGTTATACGTTATACGTTATACGTTATACGTTATACGTTATACGTTATACGTTATACGTTATACGTTATACGTTATACGTTATACGTTATACGTTATACGTTATGCGTTATACGTTATACGTTATACGTTATACGTTATACGTTATACGTTATACGTTATACGTTATACGTTATACGTTATACCTTATACGTTATACGTTATACGTTATACGTTATACGTTATACGTTATACGTTATACGTTATACGTTATACGTTATACGTTATACGTTATACGTTATACGTTATACGTTATACGTTATACGTTATAAGTTATACGTTATACGTTTTGCGTTATACGTTATACGTTATGCGATATACGTTATACGTTATACGTTATACGTTATACGTTATACGTTATACGTTATACGTTATACGTTATACGTTATACGTTATACGTTATAAGTTATACGTTATACGTTTTGCGTTATACGTTATACGTTATACGTTATACGTTATACGTTATACGTTATACGTTATACGTTATACGTTATACGTTATACGTTATACGTTATACGTTATACGTTATACGTTATACGTTATACGTTATACGTTATACGTTATACGTTTTGCGTTATACGTTATGCGTTATACGTTCTACGTTATACGTTATACGTTATACGTTATACGTTATACGTTATACGTTATACGTTATACGTTATGCGTTATACGTTATGCGTTATACGTTATGCGATATTCGTTATACGTTATACGTTATACGTTATACGTTATACGTTATACGTTATACGTTATACGTTATACGTTATGCGATATACGTTATACGTTATACGTTATACGTTATACGTTATACGTTATACGTTATACGTTGTACGTTATACGTTATACGTTATACGTTATACGTTATACGTTATACGTTATACGTTATACGTTATACGTTATACGTTATACGTTATACGTTATAAGTTATACGTTATACGTTTTGCGTTATACGTTATACGTTATACGTTATACGTTATACGTTATACGTTATACGTTATACGTTATACGTTATACGTTATACGTTATACGTTATACGTTATACGTTATACGTTATACGTTATACGTTATACGTTATACGTTATACGTTATACGTTATACGTTATACGTTATACGTTTTGCGTTATACGTTATGCGTTATACGTTCTACGTTATACGTTATACGTTATACGTTATACGTTATACGTTATACGTTATACGTTATACGTTATACGTTATGCGTTATACGTTATGCGTTATACGTTATGCGATATTCGTTATACGTTATACGTTATACGTTATACGTTATACGTTATACGTTATACGTTATACGTTATACGTTATGCGATATACGTTATACGTTATACGTTATACGTTATACGTTATACGTTATACGTTATACGTTATACGTTATACGTTATACGTTATACGTTATACGTTATACCTTATACCTTATACGTTATACGTTATACGTTATACGTTATACGTTATAAGTTATACGTTATACGTTATACGTTATACGTTATACTTTAAACGATATTCGTTATGCGTTATACGTTATACGTTATACGTTATACGTTATACGTTATACGTTATACGTTATACGTTATACGTTATACGTTATACGTTATACGTTATACGTTATACGTTATACGTTATACGTTATACCTTATACGTTATACATTATACGTTATACGTTATACGTTATACGTTATACGTTATACGTTATACGTTATACGTTATACGTTATACGTTATACGTTATACGTTATACGTTATACCTTATACCTTATACGTTATACGTTATACGTTATACGTTATACGTTATAAGTTATACGTTATACGTTATACGTTATACGTTATACGTTATACGTTATACGTTATACGTTATACGTTATACGTTATACGTTATACGTTATACGTTATACGTTATACGTTATAAGTTATAAGTTATACGTTATACGTTATACCTTATACCTTATACGTTATACTTTAAACGATATTCGTTATGCGTTATACGTTATACGTTATACGTTATACGTTATACGTTATACGTTATACGTTATTCGTTATATGTTATACGTTATACGTTATACGTTATACGTTATACGTTATACGTTATACGTTATACGTTATACGTTATACGTTATACGTTATGCGTTATACGTTATGCGATATTCGTTATACGTTATACGTTATACGTTATACGTTATACGTTATACGTTATACGTTAGACGTTATACGTTATACGTTATACGTTATACGTTATACGTTATACGTTATACGTTATACGTTATACGTTATACGTTATACGTTATACGTTATACGTTATACGTTATACGTTATACCTTATACCTTATACGTTATACGTTATACGTTATACGTTATACGTTATACGTTATACGTTTTGCGATATACGTTATACGTTATACGTTATACGTTATACGTTATACGTTATACGTTATACGTTATACGTTATACGTTATACGTTATACGTTATACGTTATACGTTATACGTTATACGTTATACGTTATACGTTATACGTTATACGTTATACGTTATACGTTATACGTTATACGTTGTACGTTATACGTTATAACTTATACGTTATACGTTATACGTTATGCGTTATACGTTATACGTTATACGTTATACGTTATACGTTATACGTTATACGTTATACGTTATACGTTATACGTTATACGTTATACGTTATACGTTATACGTTATACGTTATACGTTATACGTTATACGTTATACGTTATACGTTATAAGTTATACGTTATACGTTATACGTTATGCGTTATACGTTATGCGTTATACGTTATGCGATATTCGTTATACGTTATACGTTATGCGTTATACGTTATGCGTTATACGTAATGCGATATTCGTTATACGTTATACGTTATACGTTATACGTTATATGTTATACGTTATACGTTATACGTTACGCGTTATACGTTATACGTTATACGTTATACGTTATACGTTATACGTTATACGTTATACGTTATACCTTATACCTTATACGTTATACGTTATACGTTATACGTTATACGTTATAAGTTATACGTTATACGTTATACGTTATACGTTATACGTTATACGTTATAAGTTATACGTTATACGTTATACGTTATACGTTATACGTTATACGTTATAAGTTATACGTTATACGTTATACCTTATACCTTATACGTTATACTTTAAACGATATTCGTTATGCGTTATACGTTATACGTTATACGTTATACGTTATACGTTATACGTTATACGTTATACGTTATACGTTATACGTTATACGTTATACGTTATACGTTATACGTTATACGTTATACGTTATACGTTATACGTTATACGTTATACGTTATACGTTATACGTTATACGTTATACGTTTTGCGTTATACGTTATGCGTAATACGTTCTACGTTATACGTTATACGTTATACGTTATACGTTATACGTTATACGTTATACGTTATACGTTATGCGTTATACGTTATGCGTTATACGTTATGCGATATTCGTTATACGTTATACGTTATACGTTATACGTTATACGTTATACGTTATACGTTATACGTTATACGTTATGCGATATACGTTATACGTTATACGTTATACGTTATACGTTATACGTTATACGTTATACGTTATACGTTATACGTTATACGTTATACGTTATACGTTATACCTTATACCTTATACGTTATACGTTATACGTTATACGTTATACGTTATAAGTTATACGTTATACGTTATACGTTATACGTTATACGTTATACTTTAAACGATATTCGTTATGCGTTATACGTTATACGTTATACGTTATACGTTATACGTTATACGTTATACGTTATACGTTATACGTTATACGTTATACGTTATACGTTATACGTTATACGTTATACCTTATACGTTATACGTTATACGTTATACGTTATACGTTATACGTTATACGTTATACGTTATACGTTATACGTTATACGTTATACGTTATACGTTATACGTTATACCTTATACCTTATACGTTATACGTTATACGTTATACGTTATACGTTATAAGTTATACGTTATACGTTATACGTTATACGTTATACGTTATACGTTATACGTTATACGTTATACGTTATACGTTATACGTTATACGTTATACGTTATAAGTTATAAGTTATACGTTATACGTTATACGTTATACCTTATACCTTATACGTTATACTTTAAACGATATTCGTTATGCGTTATACGTTATACGTTATACGTTATACGTTATACGTTATACGTTATACGTTATTCGTTATACGTTATACGTTATACGTTATACGTTATACGTTATACGTTATACGTTGTACGTTATACGTTATACGTTATACGTTATACGTTATGCGTTATACGTTATGCGATATTCGTTATACGTTATACGTTATACGTTATACGTTATACGTTATACGTTATACGTTATACGTTATACGTTAGACGTTAGACGTTATACGTTATACGTTATACGTTATACGTTATACGTTATACGTTATACGTTATACGTTATACGTTATACGTTATACGTTATACGTTATACGTTATACGTTATACGTTATACGTTATACCTTATACCTTATACGTTATACGTTATACGTTATACGTTATACGTTATACGTTATACGTTTTGCGTTATACGTTATACGTTATACGTTATACGTTATACGTTATACGTTATACGTTATACGTTATACGTTATACGTTATACGTTATACGTTATACGTTATACGTTATACGTTATACGTTATACGTTATACGTTTTGCGTTATACGTTATGCGTAATACGTTCTACGTTATACGTTATACGTTATACGTTATACGTTATACGTTATACGTTATACGTTATACGTTATGCGTTATACGTTATGCGTTATACGTTATGCGATATTCGTTATACGTTATACGTTATACGTTATACGTTATACGTTATACGTTATACGTTATACGTTATACGTTATGCGATATACGTTATACGTTATACGTTATACGTTATACGTTATACGTTATACGTTATACGTTATACGTTATACGTTATACGTTATACGTTATACGTTATACCTTATACCTTATACGTTATACGTTATACGTTATACGTTATACGTTATAAGTTATACGTTATACGTTATACGTTATACGTTATACGTTATACTTTAAACGATATTCGTTATGCGTTATACGTTATACGTTATACGTTATACGTTATACGTTATACGTTATACGTTATACGTTATACGTTATACGTTATACGTTATACGTTATACGTTATACGTTATACCTTATACGTTATACGTTATACGTTATACGTTATACGTTATACGTTATACGTTATACGTTATACGTTATACGTTATACGTTATACGTTATACGTTATACGTTATACCTTATACCTTATACGTTATACGTTATACGTTATACGTTATACGTTATAAGTTATACGTTATACGTTATACGTTATACGTTATACGTTATACGTTATACGTTATACGTTATACGTTATACGTTATACGTTATACGTTATACGTTATAAGTTATAAGTTATACGTTATACGTTATACCTTATACCTTATACGTTATACTTTAAACGATATTCGTTATGCGTTATACGTTATACGTTATACGTTATACGTTATACGTTATACGTTATACGTTATTCGTTATACGTTATACGTTATACGTTATACGTTATACGTTATACGTTATACGTTGTACGTTATACGTTATACGTTATACGTTATACGTTATGCGTTATACGTTATGCGATATTCGTTATACGTTATACGTTATACGTTATACGTTATACGTTATACGTTATACGTTATACGTTATACGTTAGACGTTAGACGTTATACGTTATACGTTATACGTTATACGTTATACGTTATACGTTATACGTTATACGTTATACGTTATACGTTATACGTTATACGTTATACGTTATACGTTATACGTTATACGTTATACCTTATACCTTATACGTTATACGTTATACGTTATACGTTATACGTTATACGTTATACGTTTTGCGTTATACGTTATACGTTATACGTTATACGTTATACGTTATACGTTATACGTTATACGTTATACGTTATACGTTATACGTTATACGTTATACGTTATACGTTATACGTTATACGTTATACGTTATACGTTATACGTTATACGTTATACGTTATACGTTATACGTTATACGTTATACGTTATACGTTATACGTTATACGTTATACGTTATACGTTATACGTTATACGTTGTACGTTATACGTTATAACTTATACGTTATACGTTATACGTTATGCGTTATACGTTATACGTTATACGTTATACGTTATACGTTATACGTTATACGTTATACGTTATACGTTATACGTTATACGTTATACGTTATACGTTATACGTTATACGTTATACGTTATACGTTATACGTTATACGTTATACGTTATACGTTATAAGTTATACGTTATACGTTATACGTTATGCGTTATACGTTATGCGTTATACGTTATGCGATATTCGTTATACGTTATACGTTATGCGTTATACGTTATGCGTTATACGTAATGCGATATTCGTTATACGTTATACGTTATACGTTATACGTTATATGTTATACGTTATACGTTATACGTTACGCGTTATAGGTTATACGTTATACGTTATACGTTATACGTTATACGTTATACGTTATACCTTATACCTTATACGTTATACGTTATACGTTATACGTTATACGTTATAAGTTATACGTTATACGTTATACGTTATACGTTATACGTTATACGTTAGACGTTATACGTTATACGTTATACGTTATACGTTATACGTTATACGTTATACGTTATACGTTATACGTTATACGTTATACGTTATACGTTATACGTTATACGTTATACGTTATACCTTATACCTTATACGTTATACGTTATACGTTATACGTTATACGTTATACGTTATACGTTTTGCGATATACGTTATACGTTATACGTTATACGTTATACGTTATACGTTATACGTTATACGTTATACGTTATACGTTATACGTTATACGTTATACGTTATACGTTATACGTTATACGTTATACGTTATACGTTATACGTTATACGTTATACGTTATACGTTGTACGTTATACGTTATAACTTATACGTTATACGTTATACGTTATGCGTTATACGTTATACGTTATACGTTATACGTTATACGTTATACGTTATACGTTATACGTTATACGTTATACGTTATACGTTATACGTTATACGTTATACGTTATACGTTATACGTTATACGTTATACGTTATACGTTATACGTTATAAGTTATACGTTATACGTTATACGTTATGCGTTATACGTTATGCGTTATACGTTATGCGATATTCGTTATACGTTATACGTTATGCGTTATACGTTATGCGTTATACGTAATGCGATATTCGTTATACGTTATACGTTATACGTTATACGTTATATGTTATACGTTATACGTTATACGTTACGCGTTATACGTTATACGTTATACGTTATACGTTATACGTTATACGTTATACGTTATACCTTATACCTTATACGTTATACGTTATACGTTATACGTTATACGTTATAAGTTATACGTTATACGTTATACGTTATACGTTATACGTTATACGTTATAAGTTATACGTTATACGTTATACGTTATACGTTATACGTTATACGTTATAAGTTATACGTTATACGTTATACCTTATACCTTATACGTTATACTTTAAACGATATTCGTTATGCGTTATACGTTATACGTTATACGTTATACGTTATACGTTATACGTTATACGTTATACGTTATACGTTATACGTTATACGTTATACGTTATACGTTATACGTTATACGTTATACGTTATACGTTATACGTTATACGTTATACGTTATACGTTATACGTTATACGTTATACGTTTTGCGTTATACGTTATGCGTAATACGTTCTACGTTATACGTTATACGTTATACGTTATACGTTATACGTTATACGTTATACGTTATACGTTATGCGTTATACGTTATGCGTTATACGTTATGCGATATTCGTTATACGTTATACGTTATACGTTATACGTTATACGTTATACGTTATACGTTATACGTTATACGTTATGCGATATACGTTATACGTTATACGTTATACGTTATACGTTATACGTTATACGTTATACGTTATACGTTATACGTTATACGTTATACGTTATACGTTATACCTTATACCTTATACGTTATACGTTATACGTTATACGTTATACGTTATAAGTTATACGTTATACGTTATACGTTATACGTTATACGTTATACTTTAAACGATATTCGTTATGCGTTATACGTTATACGTTATACGTTATACGTTATACGTTATACGTTATACGTTATACGTTATACGTTATACGTTATACGTTATACGTTATACGTTATACGTTATACCTTATACGTTATACGTTATACGTTATACGTTATACGTTATACGTTATACGTTATACGTTATACGTTATACGTTATACGTTATACGTTATACGTTATACGTTATACCTTATACCTTATACGTTATACGTTATACGTTATACGTTATACGTTATAAGTTATACGTTATACGTTATACGTTATACGTTATACGTTATACGTTATACGTTATACGTTATACGTTATACGTTATACGTTATACGTTATACGTTATAAGTTATAAGTTATACGTTATACGTTATACCTTATACCTTATACGTTATACTTTAAACGATATTCGTTATGCGTTATACGTTATACGTTATACGTTATACGTTATACGTTATACGTTATACGTTATTCGTTATACGTTATACGTTATACGTTATACGTTATACGTTATACGTTATACGTTGTACGTTATACGTTATACGTTATACGTTATACGTTATGCGTTATACGTTATGCGATATTCGTTATACGTTATACGTTATACGTTATACGTTATACGTTATACGTTATACGTTATACGTTATACGTTATACGTTAGACGTTAGACGTTATACGTTATACGTTATACGTTATACGTTATACGTTATACGTTATACGTTATACGTTATACGTTATACGTTATACGTTATACGTTATACGTTATACGTTATACGTTATACGTTATACCTTATACCTTATACGTTATACGTTATACGTTATACGTTATACGTTATACGTTATACGTTTTGCGTTATACGTTATACGTTATACGTTATACGTTATACGTTATACGTTATACGTTATACGTTATACGTTATACGTTATACGTTATACGTTATACGTTATACGTTATACGTTATACGTTATACGTTATACGTTATACGTTATACGTTATACGTTATACGTTATACGTTATACGTTATACGTTATACGTTATACGTTATACGTTATACGTTATACGTTATACGTTATACGTTGTACGTTATACGTTATAACTTATACGTTATACGTTATACGTTATGCGTTATACGTTATACGTTATACGTTATACGTTATACGTTATACGTTATACGTTATACGTTATACGTTATACGTTATACGTTATACGTTATACGTTATACGTTATACGTTATACGTTATACGTTATACGTTATACGTTATACGTTATACGTTATAAGTTATACGTTATACGTTATACGTTATGCGTTATACGTTATGCGTTATACGTTATGCGATATTCGTTATACGTTATACGTTATGCGTTATACGTTATGCGTTATACGTAATGCGATATTCGTTATACGTTATACGTTATACGTTATACGTTATATGTTATACGTTATACGTTATACGTTACGCGTTATAGGTTATACGTTATACGTTATACGTTATACGTTATACGTTATACGTTATACCTTATACCTTATACGTTATACGTTATACGTTATACGTTATACGTTATAAGTTATACGTTATACGTTATACGTTATACGTTATACGTTATACGTTATACGTTATACGTTATACGTTATACGTTATACGTTATACGTTATACGTTATACGTTATACGTTATACGTTATAAGTTATACGTTATACGTTATACCTTATACCTTATACGTTATACTTTAAACGATATTCGTTATGCGTTATACGTTATACGTTATACGTTATACGTTATACGTTATACGTTATACGTTATACGTTATACGTTATACGTTACACGTTATACGTTATACGTTATACGTTATACGTTATACGTTATACGTTATGCGTTGTACGTTATGCGATATTCGTTATACGTTATACGTTATACGTTATACGTTATACGTTATACGTTATACGTTATACGTTATACGTTAGACGTTATACGTTATACGTTATACGTTATACGTTATACCTTATACCTTATACGTTATACGTTATACGTTATACGTTATACGTTATACGTTATACGTTATACGTTATACGTTATACGTTATAAGTTATACGTTATACGTTTTGCGTTATACGTTATACGTTATACGTTATACGTTATACGTTATACGTTATACGTTATACGTTATACGTTATACGTTATACGTTATACGTTATACGTTATACGTTATACGTTATACGTTATACGTTATACGTTATACGTTATACGTTATACGTTATACGTTATACGTTATACGTTTTGCGTTATACGTTATGCGTTATACGTTCTACGTTATACGTTATACGTTATACGTTATACGATATACGTTATACGTTATACGTTATACGTTATACGTTATGCGTTAAACGTTATGCTTTATACGTTATGCGATATTCGTTATACGTTATTCGTTATACGTTATACGTTATACGTTATACGTTATATGTTATACGTTATACGTTATACGTTATACGTTATACGTTATACGTTATACGTTATACGTTAAACGTAATACGTTATACGTTATACGTTATACCTTATACCTTATACGTTATACGTTATGCGTTATACGTTATACGTTATACGTTATACGTTATACGTTATACGTTATACGTTATACGTTATACGTTATGCGTTATACGTTATGCGTTATACGTTATGCGATATTCGTTATACGTTATACGTTATGCGTTATACGTTATGCGTTATACGTAATGCGATATTCGTTATACGTTATACGTTATACGTTATACGTTATACCTTATATGTTATACGTTATACGTTATACGTTATACGTTATACGTTATACGTTATACGTTATACGTTATACGTTATACGTTATACGTTATACGTTATACGTTATACCTTATACCTTATACGTTATACGTTATGCGTTATACGTTATACGTTATACGTTATACGTTATACGTTATACGTTATACGTTATACGTTATACGTTATACTTTAAACGATATTCGTTATGCGTTATACGTTATACGTTATACGTTATAAGTTATACGTTATACGTTATACGTTACACGTTATACGTTATACGTTATACGTTATACGTTATACTTTAAACGATATTCGTTATGCGTTATACGTTATACGTTATACGTTATACGTTATACGTTATACGTTATACGTTATACGTTATACGTTATACGTTATACGTTATACGTTATACGTTATACGTTATACGTTATACGTTATACGTTATACGTTATACGTTATACGTTATGCGTTATACGTTATGCGATATTCGTTATACGTTATACGTTATACGTTATACGTTATACGTTATACGTTATACGTTATACGTTATACGTTATACGTTATACGTTATACGTTATACGTTATACGTTATACGTTATACGTTATACGTTATACGTTATACGTTATACGTTATACGTTATACGTTATACGTTATACGTTATACGTTATACGTTATACGTTATACGTTATACGTTATACGTTATACGTTATACGTTATACGTTATACGTTATACGTTATACGTTATACGTTATACGTTATACGTTATACGTTATACGTTATACGTTATACGTTATACGTTATACGTTATACGTTATACGTTATACGTTATACGTTATGCGTTATACGTTCTACGTTATACGTTATACGTTATACGTTATACGTTGTACGTTATACGTTATACGTTATACGTTATACGTTATACGTTATACGTTATACGTTATACGTTATACGTTATACGTTATGCGTTATACGTTCTACGTTATAAGTTACACTTTAGACGATATTCGTTATGCGTTATACGTTATACGTTATACGTTATACGTTATACGTTATGCGTTATACGTTCTACGTTATACGTTATACGTTATACGTTATACGTTGTACGTTATACGTTATACGTTATACGTTATACGTTATACGTTATACGTTATACGTTATACGTTATACGTTATACGTTATACGTTATACGTTATACGTTATACGTTATACGTTATACGTTATACGTTATGCGTTATACGTTATGCGTTATACGTTATGCGATATTCGTTATACGTTATACGTTATACGTTATACGTTATACGTTATACGTTATACGTTATACGTTATACGTTATACGTTATGCGATATACGTTATACGTTATACGTTATACGTTATACGTTATACGTTATACGTTGTACGTTATACGTTATACGTTATACGTTATACGTTATACGTTATACGTTATACGTTATACGTTATACGTTATACGTTATACGTTATACGTTATACGTTATACGTTATACGTTATACGTTATGCGATATACGTTATACGTTATACGTTATACGTTATACGTTATACGTTATACGTTATACGTTATACGTTGTACGTTATACGTTATACGTTATACGTTATACGTTATACGTTATACGTTATACGTTATACGTTATACGTTATACGTTATACGTTATACGTTATAAGTTATACGTTATACGTTTTGCGTTATACGTTATACGTTATACGTTATACGTTATACGTTATACGTTATACGTTATACGTTATACGTTATACGTTATACGTTATACGTTATACGTTATACGTTATACGTTATACGTTATACGTTATACGTTATACGTTATACGTTATACGTTATACGTTATACGTTTTGCGTTATACGTTATGCGTTATACGTTCTACGTTATACGTTATACGTTATACGTTATACGTTATACGTTATACGTTATACGTTATACGTTATGCGTTATACGTTATGCGTTATACGTTATGCGATATTCGTTATACGTTATACGTTATACGTTATACGTTATACGTTATACGTTATACGTTATACGTTATACGTTATGCGATATACGTTATACGTTATACGTTATACGTTATACGTTATACGTTATACGTTATACGTTATACGTTATACGTTATACGTTATACCTTATACCTTATACGTTATACGTTATACGTTATACGTTATACGTTATAAGTTATACGTTATACGTTATACGTTATACGTTATACGTTATACTTTAAACGATATTCGTTATGCGTTATACGTTATACGTTATACGTTATACGTTATACGTTATACGTTATACGTTATACGTTATACGTTATACGTTATACGTTATACGTTATACGTTATACGTTATACGTTATACGTTATACGTTATACCTTATACGTTATACGTTATACGTTATACGTTATACGTTATACGTTATACGTTATACGTTATACGTTATACGTTATACGTTATACGTTATACGTTATACGTTATACGTTATACCTTATACCTTATACGTTATACGTTATACGTTATACGTTATACGTTATAAGTTATACGTTATACGTTATACGTTATACGTTATACGTTATACGTTATACGTTATACGTTATACGTTATACGTTATACGTTATACGTTATACGTTATACGTTATAAGTTATAAGTTATACGTTATACGTTATACCTTATACCTTATACGTTATACTTTAAACGATATTCGTTATGCGTTATACGTTATACGTTATACGTTATACGTTATACGTTATACGTTATTCGTTATACGTTATACGTTATACGTTATACGTTATACGTTATACGTTATACGTTATACGTTATACGTTATACGTTATACGTTATGCGTTATACGTTATGCGATATTCGTTATACGTTATACGTTATACGTTATACGTTATACGTTATACGTTATACGTTATACATTAGACGTTATACGTTATACGTTATACGTTATACGTTATACGTTATACGTTATACGTTATACGTTATACGTTATACGTTATACGTTATACGTTATACGTTATACGTTATACGTTATACCTTATACCTTATACGTTATACGTTATACGTTATACGTTATACGTTATACGTTATACGTTATACGTTTTGCGTTATACGTTATACGTTATACGTTATACGTTATACGTTATACGTTATACGTTATACGTTATACGTTATACGTTATACGTTATACGTTATACGTTATACGTTATACGTTATACGTTATACGTTATACGTTATACGTTATACGTTATACGTTATACGTTATACGTTATACGTTATACGTTATACGTTATACGTTATACGTTATACGTTGTACGTTATACGTTATAACTTATACGTTATACGTTATACGTTATGCGTTATACGTTATACGTTATACGTTATACGTTATACGTTATACGTTATACGTTATACGTTATACGTTATACGTTATACGTTATACGTTATACGTTATACGTTATACGTTATACGTTATACGTTATACGTTATACGTTATAAGTTATACGTTATACGTTATACGTTATGCGTTATACGTTATGCGTTATACGTTATGCGATATTCGTTATACGTTATACGTTATGCGTTATACGTTATGCGTTATACGTAATGCGATATTCGTTATACGTTATACGTTATACGTTATACGTTATATGTTATACGTTATACGTTATACGTTACGCGTTATACGTTATACGTTATACGTTATACGTTATACGTTATACGTTATACGTTATACCTTATACCTTATACGTTATACGTTATACGTTATACGTTATACGTTATAAGTTATACGTTATACGTTATACGTTATACGTTATACGTTATACGTTATACGTTATACGTTATACGTTATACGTTATACGTTATACGTTATACGTTATAAGTTATACGTTATACGTTATACCTTATACCTTATACGTTATACTTTAAACGATATTCGTTATGCGTTATACGTTATACGTTATACGTTATACGTTATACGTTATACGTTATACGTTATACGTTATACGTTATACGTTATACGTTATACGTTACACGTTATACGTTATACGTTATACGTTATACGGTATACGTTATACGTTATACGTTATACGTTATACGTTATACGTTATACGTTATACGTTATACGTTATGCGTTGTACGTTATGCGATATTCGTTATACGTTATACGTTATACGTTATACGTTATACGTTATACGTTGTACGTTATACGTTATACGTTAGACGTTAGACGTTATACGTTATACGTTATACGTTATACCTTATACCTTATACGTTATACGTTATACGTTATACGTTATACGTTATACGTTATACGTTATACGTTATACGTTATACGTTATACGTTATAAGTTATACGTTATACGTTTTGCGTTATACGTTATACGTTATACGTTATACGTTATACGTTATACGTTATACGTTATACGTTATACGTTATACGTTATACGTTATACGTTATACGTTATACGTTATACGTTATACGTTATACGTTATACGTTATACGTTATACGTTATACGTTATACGTTATACGTTTTGCGTTATACGTTATGCGTTATACGTTCTACGTTATACGTTATACGTTATACGTTATACGATATACGTTATACGTTATACGTTATACGTTATACGTTATGCGTTATACGTTATGCTTTATACGTTATGCGATATTCGTTATACGTTATTCGTTATACGTTATACGTTATACGTTATACGTTATATGTTATACGTTATACGTTATACGTTATACGTTATACGTTATACGTTATACGTTATACGTTATACGTTATACGTTATACGTTATACGTTATACCTTATACCTTATACGTTATACGTTATGCGTTATACGTTATACGTTATACGTTATACGTTATACGTTATACGTTATACGTTATACGTTATACGTTATGCGTTATACGTTATGCGTTATACGTTATGCGATATTCGTTATACGTTATACGTTATGCGTTATACGTTATGCGTTATACGTAATGCGATATTCGTTATACGTTATACGTTATACGTTATACGTTATACGTTATATGTTATACGTTATACGTTATACGTTATACGTTATACAATATACGTTATACGTTATACGTTATACGTTATACGTTATACGTTATACGTTATACGTTATACCTTATACCTTATACGTTATACGTTATGCGTTATACGTTATACGTTATACGTTATACGTTATACGTTATACGTTATACGTTATACGTTATACTTTAAACGATATTCGTTATGCGTTATACGTTATACGTTATACGTTATAAGTTATACGTTATACGTTATACGTTACACGTTATACGTTATACGTTATACGTTATACGTTATACTTTAAACGATATTCGTTATGCGTTATACGTTATACGTTATACGTTATACGTTATACGTTATACGTTATACGTTATACGTTATACGTTATACGTTATACGTTATACGTTATACGTTATACGTTATACGTTATACGTTATACGTTATACGTTATGCGTTATACGTTATGCGATATTCGTTATACGTTATACGTTATACGTTATACGTTATACGTTATACGTTATACGTTATACGTTATACGTTATACGTTATACGTTATACGTTATACGTTATACGTTATACGTTATACGTTATACGTTATACGTTATACGTTATACGTTATACGTTATACGTTATACGTTATACGTTATACGTTATACGTTATACGTTATACGTTATAAGTTATACGTTATACGTTTTGCGTTATACGTTATACGTTATACGTTATACGTTATACGTTATACGTTATACGTTATACGTTATACGTTATACGTTATACGTTATACGTTATACGTTATACGTTATACGTTATACGTTATACGTTATACGTTATACGTTATACGTTATACGTTATACGTTATACGTTATACGTTATACGTTTTGCGTTATACGTTATGCGTTATACGTTCTACGTTATACGTTATACGTTATACGTTATACGATATACGTTATACGTTATACGTTATACGTTATACGTTATGCGTTATACGTTATGCTTTATACGTTATGCGATATTCGTTATACGTTATTCGTTATACGTTATACGTTATACGTTATACGTTATATGTTATACGTTATACGTTATACGTTATACGTTATACGTTATACGTTATACGTTATACGTTATACGTTATACGTTATACGTTATACGTTATACGTTATACCTTATACCTTATACGTTATACGTTATGCGTTATACGTTATACGTTATACGTTATACGTTATACGTTATACGTTATACGTTATACGTTATACGTTATGCGTTATACGTTATGCGTTATACGTTATGCGATATTCGTTATACGTTATACGTTATGCGTTATACGTTATGCGTTATACGTAATGCGATATTCGTTATACGTTATACGTTATACGTTATACGTTATACGTTATATGTTATACGTTATACGTTATACGTTATACGTTATACAATATACGTTATACGTTATACGTTATACGTTATACGTTATACGTTATACGTTATACGTTATACCTTATACCTTATACGTTATACGTTATGCGTTATACGTTATACGTTATACGTTATACGTTATACGTTATACGTTATACGTTATACGTTATACGTTATACGTTATACTTTAAACGATATTCGTTATGCGTTATACGTTATACGTTATACGTTATAAGTTATACGTTATACGTTATACGTTACACGTTATACGTTATACGTTATACGTTATACGTTATACTTTAAACGATATTCGTTATGCGTTATACGTTATACGTTATACGTTATACGTTATACGTTATACGTTATACGTTATACGTTATACGTTATACGTTATACGTTATACGTTATACGTTATACGTTATACGTTATACGTTATACGTTATACGTTATACGTTATACGTTATACGTTATACGTTATACGTTATACGTTATGCGTTATACGTTATGCGATATTCGTTATACGTTATACGTTATACGTTATACGTTATACGTTATACGTTATACGTTATACGTTATACGTTATACGTTATACGTTATACGTTATACGTTATACGTTATACGTTATACGTTATGCGTTATACGTTATACGTTATACGTTATACGTTATACGTTATACGTTATACGTTATGCGTTATACGTTATACGTTATACGTTATACGTTATACGTTATACGTTATACGTTATGCGTTATACGTTATGCGTTATACGTTATGCGTTATACGTTCTACGTTATACGTTATACGTTATACGTTATACGATATACGTTATACGTTATACGTTATACGTTATACGTTATGCGTTAAACGTTATGCTTTATACGTTATGCGATATTCGTTATACGTTATTCGTTATACGTTATACGTTATACGTTATACGTTATATGTTATACGTTATACGTTATACGTTATACGATATACGTTATACGTTATACGTTATACGTTAAACGTAATACGTTATACGTTATACGTTATACCTTATACCTTATACGTTATACGTTATGCGTTATACGTTATACGTTATACGTTATACGTTATACGTTATACGTTATACGTTATACGTTATGCGTTATACGTTATGCGTTATACGTTATGCGATATTCGTTATACGTTATACGTTATGCGTTATACGTTATGCGTTATACGTAATGCGATATTCGTTATACGTTATACGTTATACGTTATACGTTATACGTTATATGTTATACGTTATACGTTATACGTTATACGTTATACGTTATACGTTATACGTTATACGTTATACGTTATACGTTATACGTTATACGTTATACGTTATACCTTATACCTTATACGTTATACGTTATGCGTTATACGTTATACGTTATACGTTATACGTTATACGTTATACGTTATACGTTATACGTTATACGTTATACTTTAAACGATATTCGTTATGCGTTATACGTTATACGTTATACGTTATAAGTTATACGTTATACGTTATACGTTACACGTTATACGTTATACGTTATACGTTATACGTTATACTTTAAACGATATTCGTTATGCGTTATACGTTATACGTTATACGTTATACGTTATACGTTATACGTTATACGTTATACGTTATACGTTATACGTTATACGTTATACGTTATACGTTATACGTTATACGTTATACGTTATACGTTTTGCGTTATACGTTATGCGATATTCGTTATACGTTATACGTTATACGTTATACGTTATACGTTATACGTTATACGTTATACGTTATACGTTATACGTTATACGTTATACGTTATACGTTATACGTTATACGTTATACGTTATACGTTATACGTTATACGTTATACGTTATACGTTATACGTTATACGTTATACGTTATACGTTATACGTTATACGTTATACGTTATACGTTATACGTTATACGTTATACGTTATACGTTATACGTTATACGTTATACGTTATACGTTATACGTTATACGTTATACGTTATACGTTATACGTTATACGTTATACGTTATACGTTATACGTTATGCGTTATACGTTATGCGATATTCGTTATACGTTATACGTTATACGTTATACGTTATACGTTATACGTTATACGTTATACGTTATACGTTATACGTTATACGTTATACGTTATACGTTATACGTTATACGTTATACGTTATGCGTTATACGTTATACGTTATACGTTATACGTTATACGTTATACGTTATGCGTTATACGTTATACGTTATACGTTATACGTTATACGTTATACGTTATACGTTATGCGTTATACGTTATGCGTTATACGTTATGCGTTATACGTTCTACGTTATACGTTATACGTTATACGTTATACGATATACGTTATACGTTATACGTTATACGTTATACGTTATGCGTTAAACGTTATGCTTTATACGTTATGCGATATTCGTTATACGTTATTCGTTATACGTTATACGTTATACGTTATACGTTATATGTTATACGTTATACGTTATACGTTATACGTTATACGTTATACGTTATACGTTATACGTTAAACGTAATACGTTATACGTTATACGTTATACCTTATACCTTATACGTTATACGTTATGCGTTATACGTTATACGTTATACGTTATACGTTATACGTTATACGTTATACGTTATACGTTATGCGTTATACGTTATGCGTTATACGTTATGCGATATTCGTTATACGTTATACGTTATGCGTTATACGTTATGCGTTATACGTAATGCGATATTCGTTATACGTTATACGTTATACGTTATACGTTATACGTTATATGTTATACGTTATACGTTATACGTTATACGTTATACGTTATACGTTATACGTTATACGTTATACGTTATACGTTATACGTTATACGTTATACGTTATACCTTATACCTTATACGTTATACGTTATGCGTTATACGTTATACGTTATACGTTATACGTTATACGTTATACGTTATACGTTATACGTTATACGTTATACTTTAAACGATATTCGTTATGCGTTATACGTTATACGTTATACGTTATAAGTTATACGTTATACGTTATACGTTACACGTTATACGTTATACGTTATACGTTATACGTTATACTTTAAACGATATTCGTTATGCGTTATACGTTATACGTTATACGTTATACGTTATACGTTATACGTTATACGTTATACGTTATACGTTATACGTTATACGTTATACGTTATACGTTATACGTTATACGTTATACGTTATACGTTATACGTTATGCGTTATACGTTATGCGATATTCGTTATACGTTATACGTTATACGTTATACGTTATACGTTATACGTTATACGTTATACGTTATACGTTATACGTTATACGTTATACGTTATACGTTATACGTTATACGTTATACGTTATACGTTATACGTTATACGTTATACGTTATACGTTATACGTTATACGTTATACGTTATACGTTATACGTTATACGTTATACGTTATACGTTATACGTTATACGTTATACGTTATACGTTATACGTTATACGTTATACGTTATACGTTATACGTTATACGTTATACGTTATACGTTATACGTTATACGTTATACGTTATACGTTATACGTTATACGTTATACGTTATACGTTATACGTTATACGTTATGCGTTATACGTTCTACGTTATACGTTATACGTTATACGTTATACGTTGTACGTTATACGTTATACGTTATACGTTATACGTTATACGTTATACGTTATACGTTATACGTTATACGTTATGCGTTATACGTTCTACGTTATAAGTTACACTTTAGACGATATTCGTTATGCGTTATACGTTATACGTTATACGTTATACGTTATACGTTATGCGTTATACGTTCTACGTTATACGTTATACGTTATACGTTATACGTTGTACGTTATACGTTATACGTTATACGTTATACGTTATACGTTATACGTTATACGTTATACGTTATACGTTATACGTTATACGTTATACGTTATACGTTATACGTTATACGTTATACGTTATGCGTTATACGTTATGCGTTATACGTTATGCGATATTCGTTATACGTTATACGTTATACGTTATACGTTATACGTTATACGTTATACGTTATACGTTAAACGTTATACGTTATGCGATATACGTTATACGTTATACGTTATACGTTATACGTTATACGTTATACGTTGTACGTTATACGTTATACGTTATACGTTATACGTTATACGTTATACGTTATACGTTATACGTTATACGTTATACGTTATACGTTATACGTTATACGTTATACGTTATACGTTATACGTTATGCGATATACGTTATACGTTATACGTTATACGTTATACGTTATACGTTATACGTTATACGTTATACGTTGTACGTTATACGTTATACGTTATACGTTATACGTTATACGTTATACGTTATACGTTATACGTTATACGTTATACGTTATACGTTATACGTTATACGTTATAAGTTATACGTTATACGTTTTGCGTTATACGTTATACGTTATACGTTATACGTTATACGTTATACGTTATACGTTATACGTTATACGTTATACGTTATACGTTATACGTTATACGTTATACGTTATACGTTATACGTTATACGTTATACGTTATACGTTATACGTTATACGTTATACGTTATACGTTATACGTTATACGTTTTGCGTTATACGTTATGCGTTATACGTTCTACGTTATACGTTATACGTTATACGTTATACGTTATACGTTATACGTTATACGTTATACGTTATGCGTTATACGTTATGCGTTATACGTTATGCGATATTCGTTATACGTTATACGTTATACGTTATACGTTATACGTTATACGTTATACGTTATACGTTATACGTTATGCGATATACGTTATACGTTATACGTTATACGTTATACGTTATACGTTATACGTTATACGTTATACGTTATACGTTATACGTTATACGTTATACCTTATACCTTATACGTTATACGTTATACGTTATACGTTATACGTTATAGTACGTTATACGTTATACGTTATACGTTATACGTTATACTTTAAACGATATTCGTTATGCGTTATACGTTATACGTTATACGTTATACGTTATACGTTATACGTTATACGTTATACGTTATACGTTATACGTTATACGTTATACGTTATACGTTATACGTTATACGTTATACGTTATACGTTATACGTTATACGTTATACGTTATACGTTATACGTTATACGTTATACGTTATACGTTATACGTTATACGTTATACGTTATACGTTATACGTTATACCTTATACGTTATACGTTATACGTTATACGTTATAACGTTATACGTTATACGTTATACGTTATACGTTATACGTTATACGTTATACGTTATACGTTATACGTTATACGTTATACGTTATACTACGTTATACGTTATACGTTATAAGTTATAAGTTATACGTTATACGTTATACCTTATACCTTATACGTTATACTTTAAACGATATTCGTTATGCGTTATACGTTATACGTTATACGTTATACGTTATACGTTATACGTTATTCGTTATACGTTATACGTTATACGTTATACGTTATACGTTATACGTTATACGTTATACGTTATACGTTATACGTTATACGTTATGCGTTATACGTTATGCGATATTCGTTATACGTTATACGTTATACGTTATACGTTATACGTTATACGTTATACGTTATACATTAGACGTTATACGTTATACGTTATACGTTATACGTTATACGTTATACGTTATACGTTATACGTTATACGTTATACGTTATACGTTATACGTTATACGTTATACGTTATACGTTATACGTTATACCTTATACCTTATACGTTATACGTTATACGTTATACGTTATACGTTATACGTTATACGTTATACGTTTTGCGTTATACGTTATACGTTATACGTTATACGTTATACGTTATACGTTATACGTTATACGTTATACGTTATACGTTATACGTTATACGTTATACGTTATACGTTATACGTTATACGTTATACGTTATACGTTATACGTTATACGTTATACGTTGTACGTTATACGTTATAACTTATACGTTATACGTTATACGTTATGCGTTATACGTTATACGTTATACGTTATACGTTATACGTTATACGTTATACGTTATACGTTATACGTTATACGTTATACGTTATACGTTATACGTTATACGTTATACGTTATACGTTATACGTTATACGTTATACGTTATAAGTTATACGTTATACGTTATACGTTATGCGTTATACGTTATGCGTTATACGTTATGCGATATTCGTTATACGTTATACGTTATGCGTTATACGTTATGCGTTATACGTAATGCGATATTCGTTATACGTTATACGTTATACGTTATACGTTATACGTTATATGTTATACGTTATACGTTATACGTTACGCGTTATACGTTATACGTTATACGTTATACGTTATACGTTATACGTTATACGTTATACCTTATACCTTATACGTTATACGTTATACGTTATACGTTATACGTTATAAGTTATACGTTATACGTTATACGTTATACGTTATACGTTATACGTTATACGTTATACGTTATACGTTATACGTTATACGTTATACGTTATAAGTTATACGTTATACGTTATACCTTATACCTTATACGTTATACTTTAAACGATATTCGTTATGCGTTATACGTTATACGTTATACGTTATACGTTATACGTTATACGTTATACGTTATACGTTATACGTTATACGTTATACGTTATACGTTATACGTTACACGTTATACGTTATACGTTATACGTTATACGTTATACGTTATACGTTATACGTTATACGTTATACGTTATACGTTATACGTTATGCGTTGTACGTTATGCGATATTCGTTATACGTTATACGTTATACGTTATACGTTATACGTTATACGTTATACGTTGTACGTTATACGTTATACGTTAGACGTTAGACGTTATACGTTATACGTTATACGTTATACCTTATACCTTATACGTTATACGTTATACGTTATACGTTATACGTTATACGTTATACGTTATACGTTATACGTTATACGTTATACGTTATAAGTTATACGTTATACGTTTTGCGTTATACGTTATACGTTATACGTTATACGTTATACGTTATACGTTATACGTTATACGTTATACGTTATACGTTATACGTTATACGTTATACGTTATACGTTATACGTTATACGTTATACGTTATACGTTATACGTTATACGTTATACGTTATACGTTATACGTTTTGCGTTATACGTTATGCGTTATACGTTCTACGTTATACGTTATACGTTATACGTTATACGATATACGTTATACGTTATACGTTATACGTTATACGTTATGCGTTATACGTTATGCTTTATACGTTATGCGATATTCGTTATACGTTATTCGTTATACGTTATACGTTATACGTTATACGTTATATGTTATACGTTATACGTTATACGTTATACGTTATACGTTATACGTTATACGTTATACGTTATACGTTATACGTTATACGTTATACGTTATACCTTATACCTTATACGTTATACGTTATGCGTTATACGTTATACGTTATACGTTATACGTTATACGTTATACGTTATACGTTATACGTTATACGTTATGCGTTATACGTTATGCGTTATACGTTATGCGATATTCGTTATACGTTATACGTTATGCGTTATACGTTATGCGTTATACGTAATGCGATATTCGTTATACGTTATACGTTATACGTTATACGTTATACGTTATACGTTATATGTTATACGTTATACGTTATACGTTATACGTTATACAATATACGTTATACGTTATACGTTATACGTTATACGTTATACGTTATACGTTATACGTTATACCTTATACCTTATACGTTATACGTTATGCGTTATACGTTATACGTTATACGTTATACGTTATACGTTATACGTTATACGTTATACGTTATACGTTATACTTTAAACGATATTCGTTATGCGTTATACGTTATACGTTATACGTTATAAGTTATACGTTATACGTTATACGTTACACGTTATACGTTATACGTTATACGTTATACGTTATACTTTAAACGATATTCGTTATGCGTTATACGTTATACGTTATACGTTATACGTTATACGTTATACGTTATACGTTATACGTTATACGTTATACGTTATACGTTATACGTTATACGTTATACGTTATACGTTATACGTTATACGTTATACGTTATACGTTATACGTTATACGTTATGCGTTATACGTTATGCGATATTCGTTATACGTTATACGTTATACGTTATACGTTATACGTTATACGTTATACGTTATACGTTATACGTTATACGTTATACGTTATACGTTATACGTTATACGTTATACGTTATACGTTATACGTTATACGTTATACGTTATACGTTATACGTTATACGTTATACGTTATACGTTATACGTTATACGTTATACGTTATACGTTATACGTTATACGTTATAAGTTATACGTTATACGTTTTGCGTTATACGTTATACGTTATACGTTATACGTTATACGTTATACGTTATACGTTATACGTTATACGTTATACGTTATACGTTATACGTTATACGTTATACGTTATACGTTATACGTTATACGTTATACGTTATACGTTATACGTTATACGTTTTGCGTTATACGTTATGCGTTATACGTTCTACGTTATACGTTATACGTTATACGTTATACGATATACGTTATACGTTATACGTTATACGTTATACGTTATACGTTATGCGTTATACGTTATGCTTTATACGTTATGCGATATTCGTTATACGTTATTCGTTATACGTTATACGTTATACGTTATACGTTATATGTTATACGTTATACGTTATACGTTATACGTTATACGTTATACGTTATACGTTATACGTTATACGTTATACGTTATACGTTATACGTTATACGTTATACGTTATACCTTATACCTTATACGTTATACGTTATGCGTTATACGTTATACGTTATACGTTATACGTTATACGTTATACGTTATACGTTATACGTTATACGTTATGCGTTATACGTTATGCGTTATACGTTATGCGATATTCGTTATACGTTATACGTTATGCGTTATACGTTATGCGTTATACGTAATGCGATATTCGTTATACGTTATACGTTATACGTTATACGTTATACGTTATATGTTATACGTTATACGTTATACGTTATACGTTATACAATATACGTTATACGTTATACGTTATACGTTATACGTTATACGTTATACGTTATACGTTATACCTTATACCTTATACGTTATACGTTATGCGTTATACGTTATACGTTATACGTTATACGTTATACGTTATACGTTATACGTTATACGTTATACGTTATACTTTAAACGATATTCGTTATGCGTTATACGTTATACGTTATACGTTATAAGTTATACGTTATACGTTATACGTTACACGTTATACGTTATACGTTATACGTTATACGTTATACTTTAAACGATATTCGTTATGCGTTATACGTTATACGTTATACGTTATACGTTATACGTTATACGTTATACGTTATACGTTATACGTTATACGTTATACGTTATACGTTATACGTTATACGTTATACGTTATACGTTATACGTTATACGTTATACGTTATACGTTATACGTTATACGTTATACGTTATACGTTATGCGTTATACGTTATGCGATATTCGTTATACGTTATACGTTATACGTTATACGTTATACGTTATACGTTATACGTTATACGTTATACGTTATACGTTATACGTTATACGTTATACGTTATACGTTATACGTTATACGTTATACGTTATACGTTATACGTTATACGTTATACGTTATACGTTATACGTTATACGTTATACGTTATACGTTATACGTTATACGTTATACGTTATACGTTATACGTTATACGTTATACGTTATACGTTATACGATATACGTTATACGTTATACGTTATACGTTATACGTTATACGTTATACGTTATACGTTATACGTTATACGTTATACGTTATACGTTATGCGTTATACGTTCTACGTTATACGTTATACGTTATACGTTATACGTTGTACGTTATACGTTATACGTTATACGTTATACGTTATACGTTATACGTTATACGTTATACGTTATACGTTATACGTTATACGTTATACGTTATGCGTTATACGTTCTACGTTATAAGTTACACTTTAGACGATATTCGTTATGCGTTATACGTTATACGTTATACGTTATACGTTATACGTTATACGTTATACGTTATACGTTATACGTTATACGTTATACGTTATACGTTATGCGTTATACGTTATGCGTTATACGTTCTACGTTATACGTTACACTTTAAATGATATTCGTTATGCGTTATACGTTATACGTTATACGTTATACGTTATACGTTGTACGTTATACGTTATACGTTATACGTTATACGTTATACGTTTTACGTTATACGTTATACGTTATACGTTATACGTTATACGTTTTGCGTTATACGTTATGCGTTATACGTTCTACGTTATACGTTATGCGTTATACGTTATGCGTTATACGTAATGCGATATTCGTTATACGTTATACGTTATACGTTATACGTTATACGTTATATGTTATACGTTATACGTTATACGTTATACGTTATACGTTATACGTTATACGTTATACGTTATACGTTATACGTTATACGTTATACGTTATACGTTATACGTTATACGTTATACCTTATACCTTATACGTTATACGTTATGCGTTATACGTTATACGTTATACGTTATACGTTATACGTTATACGTTATACGTTATACGTTATACGTTATACGTTATACGTTATACTTTAAACGATATTCGTTATGCGTTATACGTTATACGTTATACGTTATAAGTTATACGTTATACGTTATACGTTACACGTTATACGTTATACGTTATACGTTATACGTTATACTTTAAACGATATTCGTTATGCGTTATACGTTATACGTTATACGTTATACGTTATACGTTATACGTTATACGTTATACGTTATACGTTATACGTTTTGCGTTATACGTTATACGTTATACGTTATACGTTATACGTTATACGTTATACGTTATACGTTATACGTTATACGTTATACGTTATACGTTATACGTTATACGTTATACGTTATACGTTATACGTTATACGTTATACGTTATACGTTATACGTTATACGTTATACGTTATACGATATACGTTATACGTTATACGTTATACGTTATACGTTATACGTTATACGTTATACGTTATACGTTATACGTTATACGTTATACGTTATACGTTATGCGTTATACGTTCTACGTTATACGTTATACGTTATACGTTATACGTTGTACGTTATACGTTATACGTTATACGTTATACGTTATACGTTATACGTTATACGTTATACGTTATACGTTATACGTTATACGTTATACGTTATGCGTTATACGTTCTACGTTATAAGTTACACTTTAGACGATATTCGTTATGCGTTATACGTTATACGTTATACGTTATACGTTATACGTTATACGTTATACGTTATACGTTATACGTTATACGTTATACGTTATACGTTATGCGTTATACGTTATGCGTTATACGTTCTACGTTATACGTTACACTTTAAATGATATTCGTTATGCGTTATACGTTATACGTTATACGTTATACGTTATACGTTGTACGTTATACGTTATACGTTATACGTTATACGTTATACGTTTTACGTTATACGTTATACGTTATACGTTATACGTTATACGTTTTGCGTTATACGTTATGCGTTATACGTTCTACGTTATACGTTATGCGTTATACGTTATGCGTTATACGTAATGCGATATTCGTTATACGTTATACGTTATACGTTATACGTTATACGTTATATGTTATACGTTATACGTTATACGTTATACGTTATACGTTATACGTTATACGTTATACGTTATACGTTATACGTTATACGTTATACGTTATACGTTATACGTTATACGTTATACCTTATACCTTATACGTTATACGTTATGCGTTATACGTTATACGTTATACGTTATACGTTATACGTTATACGTTATACGTTATACGTTATACGTTATACGTTATACGTTATACTTTAAACGATATTCGTTATGCGTTATACGTTATACGTTATACGTTATAAGTTATACGTTATACGTTATACGTTACACGTTATACGTTATACGTTATACGTTATACGTTATACTTTAAACGATATTCGTTATGCGTTATACGTTATACGTTATACGTTATACGTTATACGTTATACGTTATACGTTATACGTTATACGTTATACGTTATACGTTATACGTTATACGTTATACGTTATACGTTATACGTTATACGTTATACGTTATACGTTATACGTTATACGTTATACGTTATGCGTTATACGTTATGCGATATTCGTTATACGTTATACGTTATACGTTATACGTTATACGTTATACGTTATACGTTATACGTTATACGTTATACGTTATACGTTATACGTTATACGTTATACGTTATACGTTATACGTTATACGTTATACGTTATACGTTATACGTTATACGTTATACGTTATACGTTATACGTTATACGTTATACGTTATACGTTATACGTTATACGTTATACGTTATACGTTATACGTTATACGTTATACGTTATACGTTATACGTTATACGTTATACGTTATACGTTATACGTTATACGTTATACGTTATACGTTATACGTTATACGTTATACGTTATACGTTATACGTTATACGTTATACGTTATACGTTATACGTTATGCGTTATACGTTCTACGTTATACGTTATACGTTATACGTTATACGTTGTACGTTATACGTTATACGTTATACGTTATACGTTATACGTTATACGTTATACGTTATACGTTATACGTTATGCGTTATACGTTCTACGTTATAAGTTACACTTTAGACGATATTCGTTATGCGTTATACGTTATACGTTATACGTTATACGTTATACGTTATACGTTATACGTTATACGTTATGCGTTATACGTTATGCGTTATACGTTCTACGTTATACGTTACACTTTAAACGATATTCGTTATGCGTTATACGTTATACGTTATACGTTATACGTTATACGTTGTACGTTATACGTTATACGTTATACGTTATACGTTATACGTTTTACGTTATACGTTATACGTTATACGTTATACGTTATACGTTTTGCGTTATACGTTATGCGTTATACGTTCTACGTTATACGTTATACGTTATACGTTATACGTTATACGTTATACGTTATACGTTATACGTTTTACGTTATGCGATATACGTTATACGTTATACGTTATACGTTATACGTTATACGTTATACGTTATACGTTATACGTTATACCTTATACCTTATACGTTATACGTTATACGTTATACGTTATACGTTATACGTTATACGTTATACGTTATACGTTATACGTTATACGTTATACGTTATACGTTATACGTTATACGTTATACGTTATACGTTATACGTTATACGTTATACGTTATACGTTATACGTTATGCGTTATACGTTATACGTTATACGTTATACGTTATACGTTATACGTTATACGTTGTACGTTATACGTTATAACTTATACGTTATACGTTATACGTTATGCGTTATACGTTATGCGTTATACGTTATGCGATATTCGTTATACGTTATACGTTATACCTTATACCTTATACGTTATACGTTATACGTTATACGTTATACGTTATACGTTATACGTTATACGTTATACGTTATACGTTATACGTTATACGTTATAAGTTATACGTTATACGTTTTGCGTTATACGTTATACGTTATACGTTATACGTTATACGTTATACGTTATACGTTATACGTTATACGTTATACGTTATACGTTATACGTTATACGTTATACGTTATACGTTATACGTTATACGTTATACGTTATACGTTATACGTTATACGTTATACGTTATACGTTATACGTTATACGTTATACGTTATACGTTATAAGTTATACGTTATACGTTATACGTTATGCGTTATACGTTATGCGTTATACGTTATGCGATATTCGTTATACGTTATACGTTATGCGTTATACGTTATGCGTTATACGTAATGCGATATTCGTTATACGTTATACGTTATACGTTATACGTTATATGTTATACGTTATACGTTATACGTTATACGTTATACGTTATACGTTATACGTTATACGTTATACGTTATACGTTATACGTTATACGTTATACGTTATACCTTATAACTTATACGTTATACGTTATACGTTATACGTTATACGTTATAAGTTATACGTTATACGTTATACGTTATACGTTATACGTTATACGTTATACGTTATACGTTATACGTTATACGTTATACGTTATACGTTATACGTTATACGTTATACGTTATAAGTTATACGTTATACGTTATACCTTATACCGTATACGTTATACTTTAAACGATATTCGTTATGCGTTATACGTTATACGTTATACGTTATACGTTATACGTTATACGTTATACGTTATGCGTTGTACGTTATGCGATATTCGTTATACGTTATACGTTATACGTTATACGTTATACGTTATACGTTATACGTTATACGTTATACGTTAGACGTTAGACGTTATACGTTATACGTTATACGTTATACGTTATACCTTATACCTTATACGTTATACGTTATACGTTATACGTTATACGTTATACGTTATACGTTATAAGTTATACGTTATACGTTTTGCGTTATACGTTATACGTTATACGTTATACGTTATACGTTATACGTTATACGTTATACGTTATACGTTATACGTTATACGTTATACGTTATACGTTATACGTTATACGTTATACGTTATACGTTATACGTTATACGTTATACGTTATACGTTTTGCGTTATACGTTATGCGTTATACGTTCTACGTTATACGTTATACGTTATACGTTATACGTTATACGTTATACGTTATACGTTATACGTTATACGTTATACGTTATACGTTATAAGTTATACGTTATACGTTTTGCGTTATACGTTATACGTTATACGTTATACGTTATACGTTATACGTTATACGTTATACGTTATACGTTATACGTTATACGTTATACGTTATACGTTATACGTTATACGTTATACGTTATACGTTATACGTTTTGCGTTATACGTTATACGTTATACGTTATACGTTATACGTTATACGTTATACGTTATACGTTATACGTTATACGTTATACGTTATAAGTTATACGTTATACGTTTTGCGTTATACGTTATACGTTATACGTTATACGTTATACGTTATACGTTATACGTTATACGTTATACGTTATACGTTTTGCGTTATACGTTATGCGTTATACGTTCTACGTTATACGTTATACGTTATTCGTTATACGTTATACGTTATACGTTATACGTTATACGTTATACGTTATACGTTATGCGTTATACGTTATGCTTTATACGTTATGCGATATTCGTTATACGTTATTCGTTATACGTTATACGTTATACGTTATACGTTATACGTTATACGTTATACGTTATACCTTATACCTTATACGTTATACGTTATGCGTTATACGTTATACGTTATACGTTATACGTTATACGTTATACGTTATACGTTATACGTTATGCGTTATACGTTATGCGTTATACGTTATGCGATATTCGTTATACGTTATACGTTATGCGTTATACGTTATGCGTTATACGTAATGCGATATTCGTTATACCTTATACGTTATACGTTATACGTTATACGTTATATGTTATACGTTATACGTTATACGTTATACGTTATACGTTATACGTTATACGTTATACGTTATACGTTATACGTTATACGTTATACGTTACACGTTATACGTTATACGTTATACGTTATACGTTATACGTTATACGTTATACGTTATACGTTATACGTTATACGTTATACGTTATACGTTATACGTTATACGTTATACGTTATACGTTATGCGTTATACGTTATGCGATATTCGTTATACGTTATACGTTATACGTTATACGTTATACGTTATACGTTATACGTTATACGTTATACGTTATACGTTATACGTTATACGTTATACGTTATACGTTATACCTTATACCTTATACGTTATACGTTATACGTTATACGTTATACGTTATACGTTATACGTTATACGTTATACGTTATACGTTATACGTTATAAGTTATACGTTATACGTTTTGCGTTATACGTTATACGTTATACGTTATACGTTATACGTTATACGTTATACGTTATACGTTATACGTTATACGTTATACGTTATACGTTATACGTTATACGTTATACGTTATACGTTATACGTTATACGTTATACGTTATACGTTATACGTTATACGTTATACGTTATACGTTATACGTTATACGTTATACGTTATACGTTATACGTTATACGTTTTGCGTTATACGTTATGCGTTATTCGTTATACGTTATACGTTATACGTTATACGTTATACGTTATATGTTATACGTTATACGTTATACGTTATACGTTATACGTTATACGTTATACGTTATACGTTATACGTTATACGTTATACCTTATACCTTATACGTTATACGTTATGCGTTATACGTTATACGTAATACGTTATACATTATACGTTATACGTTATACGTTATACGTTATGCGTTATACGTTATGCGTTATACGTTATGCGATATTCGTTATACGTTATACGTTATGCGTTATACGTTATGCGTTATACGTAATGCGATATTCGTTATACGTTATACGTTATACGTTATACGTTATACGTTATATGTTATACGTTATACGTTATACGTTATACGTTATACGTTATACGTTATACGTTATACGTTATACGTTATACGTTATACGTTATACCTTATACCTTATACGTTATACGTTATGCGTTATACGTTATACGTTATACGTTATACGTTATAAGTTATACGTTATACGTTATACGTTATACGTTATACGTTATACGTTATACGTTATACTTTAAACGATATTCGTTATGCGTTATACGTTATACGTTATACGTTATACGTTATACGTTATACGTTATACGTTATACGTTATACGTTATACGTTATACGTTATACGTTATACGTTATACGTTATACGTTATACGTTATACGTTATACGTTATACGTTATACGTTATGCGTTATACGTTATGCGATATTCGTTATACGTTATACGTTATACGTTATACGTTATACGTTATACGTTATACGTTATACGTTATACGTTATACGTTATACGTTATACGTTATACGTTATACGTTATACGTTATACGTTATACGTTATACGTTATACGTTATACGTTATACGTTATACGTTATACGTTATACGTTATACCTTATACCTTATACGTTATACGTTATACGTTATACGTTATACGTTATACGTTATACGTTATACGTTATACGTTATACGTTATAAGTTATACGTTATACGTTTTGCGTTATACGTTATACGTTATACGTTATACCTTATACCTTATACCTTATACGTTATACGTTATACGTTATACGTTATACGTTATACGTTATACGTTATAAGTTATACGTTATACGTTATACGTTATACGTTATACTTTAAACGATATTCGTTATGCGTTATACGTTATACGTTATACGTTATACGTTATACGTTATACGTTATACGTTATACTTTAAACGATATTCGTTATGCGTTATACGTTATACGTTATACGTTATAAGTTATACGTTATACGTTATACGTTATACGTTATACGTAGTACTTTAAACGATATTCGTTATGCGTTATACGTTATACGTTATACGTTATACGTTATACGTTATACGTTATACGTTATACGTTATACGTTATACGTTATACGTTATACGTTATACGTTATACGTTATACGTTATACGTTATACGTTATACGTTATACGTTATACGTTATACGTTATGCGTTATACGTTATGCGATATTCGTTATACGTTATACGTTATACGTTATACGTTATACGTTATACGTTATACGTTATACGTTATACGTTATACGTTATACGTTATACGTTATACGTTATACGTTATACGTTATACGTTATACGTTATACGTTATACGTTATACGTTATACGTTATACGTTATACGTTATACGTTATACGTTATACGTTATACGTTATACCTTATACCTTATACGTTATACGTTATACGTTATACGTTATACGTTATACGTTATACGTTATACGTTATACGTTATAAGTTATACGTTATACGTTTTGCGTTATACGTTATACGTTATACGTTATACCTTATACCTTATACCTTATACGTTATACGTTATACGTTATACGTTATACGTTATACGTTATAAGTTATACGTTATACGTTATACGTTATACGTTATACTTTAAACGATATTCGTTATGCGTTATACGTTATACGTTATACGTTATACGTTATACGTTATACGTTATACGTTATACGTTATACGTTATACGTTATACGTTATACTTTAAACGATATTCGTTATGCGTTATACGTTATACGTTATACGTTATAAGTTATACGTTATACGTTATACGTTATACGTTATACGTTATACTTTAAACGATATTCGTTATGCGTTATACGTTATACGTTATACGTTATACGTTATACGTTATACGTTATACGTTATACGTTATACGTTATACGTTATACGTTATACGTTATACGTTATACGTTATACCTTATACCTTATACGTTATACGTTATACGTTATACGTTATACGTTATACGTTATACGTTATACGTTATACGTTATACGTTATACGTTATAAGTTATACGTTATACGTTTTGCGTTATACGTTATACGTTATACGTTATACGTTATACGTTATACGTTATACGTTATACGTTATACCTTATACCTTATACGTTATACGTTATGCGTTATACGTTATACGTAATACGTTATACATTATACGTTATACGTTATACGTTATACGTTATGCGTTATACGTTATGCGTTATACGTTATGCGATATTCGTTATACGTTATACGTTATGCGTTATACGTTATGCGTTATACGTAATGCGATATTCGTTATACGTTATACGTTATACGTTATACGTTATACGTTATATGTTATACGTTATACGTTATACGTTATACGTTATACGTTATACGTTATACGTTATACGTTATACGTTATACGTTATACGTTATACCTTATACCTTATACGTTATACGTTATGCGTTATACGTTATACGTTATACGTTATACGTTATAAGTTATACGTTATACGTTATACGTTATACGTTATACGTTATACGTTATACGTTATACTTTAAACGATATTCGTTATGCGTTATACGTTATACGTTATACGTTATACGTTATACGTTATACGTTATACGTTATACGTTATACGTTATACGTTATACGTTATACGTTATACGTTATACGTTATACGTTATACGTTATACGTTATACGTTATACGTTATACGTTATACGTTATGCGTTATACGTTATGCGATATTCGTTATACGTTATACGTTATACGTTATACGTTATACGTTATACGTTATACGTTATACGTTATACGTTATACGTTATACGTTATACGTTATACGTTATACGTTATACGTTATACGTTATACGTTATACGTTATACGTTATACGTTATACGTTATACGTTATACGTTATACGTTATACGTTATACCTTATACCTTATACGTTATACGTTATACGTTATACGTTATACGTTATACGTTATACGTTATACGTTATACGTTATACGTTATAAGTTATACGTTATACGTTTTGCGTTATACGTTATACGTTATACGTTATACCTTATACCTTATACCTTATACGTTATACGTTATACGTTATACGTTATACGTTATACGTTATACGTTATAAGTTATACGTTATACGTTATACGTTATACGTTATACTTTAAACGATATTCGTTATGCGTTATACGTTATACGTTATACGTTATACGTTATACGTTATACGTTATACGTTATACTTTAAACGATATTCGTTATGCGTTATACGTTATACGTTATACGTTATAAGTTATACGTTATACGTTATACGTTATACGTTATACGTAGTACTTTAAACGATATTCGTTATGCGTTATACGTTATACGTTATACGTTATACGTTATACGTTATACGTTATACGTTATACGTTATACGTTATACGTTATACGTTATACGTTATACGTTATACGTTATACGTTATACGTTATACGTTATACGTTATACGTTATACGTTATACGTTATGCGTTATACGTTATGCGATATTCGTTATACGTTATACGTTATACGTTATACGTTATACGTTATACGTTATACGTTATACGTTATACGTTATACGTTATACGTTATACGTTATACGTTATACGTTATACGTTATACGTTATACGTTATACGTTATACGTTATACGTTATACGTTATACGTTATACGTTATACGTTATACGTTATACGTTATACGTTATACGTTATACGTTATACCTTATACCTTATACGTTATACGTTATACGTTATACGTTATACGTTATACGTTATACGTTATACGTTATACGTTATAAGTTATACGTTATACGTTTTGCGTTATACGTTATACGTTATACGTTATACCTTATACCTTATACCTTATACGTTATACGTTATACGTTATACGTTATACGTTATACGTTATAAGTTATACGTTATACGTTATACGTTATACGTTATACTTTAAACGATATTCGTTATGCGTTATACGTTATACGTTATACGTTATACGTTATACGTTATACGTTATACGTTATACGTTATACGTTATACGTTATACGTTATACTTTAAACGATATTCGTTATGCGTTATACGTTATACGTTATACGTTATAAGTTATACGTTATACGTTATACGTTATACGTTATACGTTATACTTTAAACGATATTCGTTATGCGTTATACGTTATACGTTATACGTTATACGTTATACGTTATACGTTATACGTTATACGTTATACGTTATACGTTATACGTTATACGTTATACCTTATACCTTATACGTTATACGTTATACGTTATACGTTATACGTTATACGTTATACGTTATACGTTATACGTTATACGTTATAAGTTATACGTTATACGTTTTGCGTTATACGTTATACGTTATACGTTATACGTTATACGTTATACGTTATACGTTATACGTTATACGTTATACGTTATACGTTATACGTTATACGTTATACGTTATACGTTATACGTTATACGTTATACGTTATACCTTATACTTTATACGTTATACGTTATACGTTATACGTTATACGTTATACGTTATACGTTATACGTTATACGTTATACGTTATACGTTATACGTTATACGTTATACGTTATAAGTTATACGTTATACGTTATACGTTATACGTTATACGTTATACGTTATACGTTATACGTTATACGTTATACGTTATACGTTATACGTTATACGTTATACGTTATACGTTATACGTTATACGTTATACGTTATACGTTATACGTTATACGTTATACGTTATACGTTATACGTTTTGCGTTATACGTTATGCGTTATACGTTCTACGTTATACGTTATACGTTATACGTTATACGTTATACGTTATACGTTATACGTTATACGTTATGCGTTATACGTTATGCGTTATACGTTATGCGATATTCGTTATACGTTATACGTTATACGTTATACGTTATACGTTATACGTTATACGTTATACGTTATACGTTATGCGATATACGTTATACGTTATACGTTATACGTTATACGTTATACGTTATACGTTATACGTTATACGTTATACGTTATACCTTATACCTTATACGTTATACGTTATACGTTATACGTTATAAGTTATACGTTATACGTTATACGTTGTACGTTATACGTTATACGTTATACTTTAAACGATATTCGTTATGCGTTATACGTTATACGTTATACGTTATACGTTATACGTTATACGTTATACGTTATACGTTATACGTTATACGTTATACGTTATACGTTATACGTTATACGTTATACGTTATACGTTATACGTTATACGTTATACGTTATACGTTATACGTTATGCGTTATACGTTATGCGATATTCGTTATACGTTATACGTTATACGTTATACGTTATACGTTATACGTTATACGTTATACGTTATACGTTATACGTTATACGTTATACGTTATACGTTATACGTTATACGTTATACGTTATACGTTATACGTTATACGTTATACGTTATACGTTATACGTTATACGTTATACGTTATACGTTATACGTTATACGTTATACGTTATACGTTATACGTTATACGTTATACGTTATACGTTATACGTTATACGTTATACGTTATACGTTATACGTTATACGTTATACGTTATACGTTATACGTTATACGTTATACGTTATACGTTATACGTTATACGTTATACGTTATACGTTATACGTTATACGTTATACGTTATACGTTATACGTTATACGTTATACGTTATGCGTTATACGTTCTACGTTATACGTTATACGTTATACGTTATACGTTGTACGTTATACGTTATACGTTATACGTTATACGTTATACGTTATACGTTATACGTTATACGTTATACGTTATACGTTATGCGTTATACGTTCTACGTTATAAGTTACACTTTAGACGATATTCGTTATGCGTTATACGTTATACGTTATACGTTATACGTTATACGTTATGCGTTATACGTTCTACGTTATACGTTATACGTTATACGTTATACGTTATACGTTATACGTTATACGTTATACGTTATACGTTATGCGTTATACGTTATGCGTTATACGTTATGCGATATTCGTTATACGTTATACGTTATACGTTATACGTTATACGTTATACGTTATACGTTATACGTTATACGTTATACGTTATGCGATATACGTTATACGTTATACGTTATACGTTATACGTTATACGTTATACGTTATACGTTGTACGTTATACGTTATACGTTATACGTTATACGTTATACGTTATACGTTATACGTTATACGTTATACGTTATACGTTATACGTTATACGTTATACGTTATACGTTATACGTTATACGTTATGCGATATACGTTATACGTTATACGTTATACGTTATACGTTATACGTTATACGTTATACGTTATACGTTGTACGTTATACGTTATACGTTATACGTTATACGTTATACGTTATACGTTATACGTTATACGTTATACGTTATACGTTATACGTTATACGTTATAAGTTATACGTTATACGTTTTGCGTTATACGTTATACGTTATACGTTATACGTTATACGTTATACGTTATACGTTATACGTTATACGTTATACGTTATACGTTATACGTTATACGTTATACGTTATACGTTATACGTTATACGTTATACGTTATACGTTATACGTTATACGTTATACGTTATACGTTATACGTTATACGTTTTGCGTTATACGTTATGCGTTATACGTTCTACGTTATACGTTATACGTTATACGTTATACGTTATACGTTATACGTTATACGTTATACGTTATACGTTATGCGTTATACGTTATGCGTTATACGTTATGCGATATTCGTTATACGTTATACGTTATACGTTATACGTTATACGTTATACGTTATACGTTATACGTTATACGTTATGCGATATACGTTATACGTTATACGTTATACGTTATACGTTATACGTTATACGTTATACGTTATACGTTATACGTTATACGTTATACGTTATACCTTATACCTTATACGTTATACGTTATACGTTATACGTTATACGTTATAAGTTATACGTTATACGTTATACGTTATACGTTATACGTTATACTTTAAACGATATTCGTTATGCGTTATACGTTATACGTTATACGTTATACGTTATACGTTATACGTTATACGTTATACGTTATACGTTATACGTTATACGTTATACGTTATACGTTATACGTTATACGTTATACGTTATACCTTATACGTTATACGTTATACGTTATACGTTATACGTTATACGTTATACGTTATACGTTATACGTTATACGTTATACGTTATACGTTATACGTTATACGTTATACCTTATACCTTATACGTTATACGTTATACGTTATACGTTATACGTTATAAGTTATACGTTATACGTTATACGTTATACGTTATACGTTATACGTTATACGTTATACGTTATACGTTATACGTTATACGTTATACGTTATACGTTATACGTTATAAGTTATAAGTTATACGTTATACGTTATACCTTATACCTTATACGTTATACTTTAAACGATATTCGTTATGCGTTATACGTTATACGTTATACGTTATACGTTATACGTTATACGTTATTCGTTATACGTTATACGTTATACGTTATACGTTATACGTTATACGTTATACGTTATACGTTATACGTTATACGTTATACGTTATGCGTTATACGTTATGCGATATTCGTTATACGTTATACGTTATACGTTATACGTTATACGTTATACGTTATACGTTATACATTAGACGTTATACGTTATACGTTATACGTTATACGTTATACGTTATACGTTATACGTTATACGTTATACGTTATACGTTATACGTTATACGTTATACGTTATACGTTATACGTTATACCTTATACCTTATACGTTATACGTTATACGTTATACGTTATACGTTATACGTTATACGTTATACGTTTTGCGTTATACGTTATACGTTATACGTTATACGTTATACGTTATACGTTATACGTTATACGTTATACGTTATACGTTATACGTTATACGTTATACGTTATACGTTATACGTTATACGTTATACGTTATACGTTATACGTTATACGTTATACGTTGTACGTTATACGTTATAACTTATACGTTATACGTTATACGTTATGCGTTATACGTTATACGTTATACGTTATACGTTATACGTTATACGTTATACGTTATACGTTATACGTTATACGTTATACGTTATACGTTATACGTTATACGTTATACGTTATACGTTATACGTTATACGTTATACGTTATACGTTATAAGTTATACGTTATACGTTATACGTTATGCGTTATACGTTATGCGTTATACGTTATGCGATATTCGTTATACGTTATACGTTATGCGTTATACGTTATGCGTTATACGTAATGCGATATTCGTTATACGTTATACGTTATACGTTATACGTTATATGTTATACGTTATACGTTATACGTTACGCGTTATACGTTATACGTTATACGTTATACGTTATACGTTATACGTTATACGTTATACCTTATACCTTATACGTTATACGTTATACGTTATACGTTATACGTTATAAGTTATACGTTATACGTTATACGTTATACGTTATACGTTATACGTTATACGTTATACGTTATACGTTATACGTTATACGTTATACGTTATACGTTATACGTTATAAGTTATACGTTATACGTTATACCTTATACCTTATACGTTATACTTTAAACGATATTCGTTATGCGTTATACGTTATACGTTATACGTTATACGTTATACGTTATACGTTATACGTTATACGTTATACGTTATACGTTATACGTTATACGTTACACGTTATACGTTATACGTTATACGTTATACGTTATACGTTATACGTTATACGTTATACGTTATACGTTATGCGTTGTACGTTATGCGATATTCGTTATACGTTATACGTTATACGTTATACGTTATACGTTATACGTTATACGTTGTACGTTATACGTTATACGTTAGACGTTAGACGTTATACGTTATACGTTATACGTTATACCTTATACCTTATACGTTATACGTTATACGTTATACGTTATACGTTATACGTTATACGTTATACGTTATACGTTATACGTTATACGTTATAAGTTATACGTTATACGTTTTGCGTTATACGTTATACGTTATACGTTATACGTTATACGTTATACGTTATACGTTATACGTTATACGTTATACGTTATACGTTATACGTTATACGTTATACGTTATACGTTATACGTTATACGTTATACGTTATACGTTATACGTTATACGTTATACGTTATACGTTTTGCGTTATACGTTATGCGTTATACGTTCTACGTTATACGTTATACGTTATACGTTATACGATATACGTTATACGTTATACGTTATACGTTATACGTTATGCGTTATACGTTATGCTTTATACGTTATGCGATATTCGTTATACGTTATTCGTTATACGTTATACGTTATACGTTATACGTTATATGTTATACGTTATACGTTATACGTTATACGTTATACGTTATACGTTATACGTTATACGTTATACGTTATACGTTATACGTTATACGTTATACGTTATACCTTATACCTTATACGTTATACGTTATGCGTTATACGTTATACGTTATACGTTATACGTTATACGTTATACGTTATACGTTATACGTTATGCGTTATACGTTATGCGTTATACGTTATGCGATATTCGTTATACGTTATACGTTATGCGTTATACGTTATGCGTTATACGTAATGCGATATTCGTTATACGTTATACGTTATACGTTATACGTTATACGTTATATGTTATACGTTATACGTTATACGTTATACGTTATATGTTATACGTTATACGTTATACGTTATACGTTATACAATATACGTTATACGTTATACGTTATACGTTATACGTTATACGTTATACGTTATACGTTATACCTTATACCTTATACGTTATACGTTATGCGTTATACGTTATACGTTATACGTTATACGTTATACGTTATACGTTATACGTTATACGTTATACGTTATACTTTAAACGATATTCGTTATGCGTTATACGTTATACGTTATACGTTATAAGTTATACGTTATACGTTATACGTTACACGTTATACGTTATACGTTATACGTTATACGTTATACTTTAAACGATATTCGTTATGCGTTATACGTTATACGTTATACGTTATACGTTATACGTTATACGTTATACGTTATACGTTATACGTTATACGTTATACGTTATACGTTATACGTTATACGTTATACGTTATACGTTATACGTTATACGTTATACGTTATACGTTATACGTTATACGTTATACGTTATGCGTTATACGTTATGCGATATTCGTTATACGTTATACGTTATACGTTATACGTTATACGTTATACGTTATACGTTATACGTTATACGTTATACGTTATACGTTATACGTTATACGTTATACGTTATACGTTATACGTTATACGTTATACGTTATACGTTATACGTTATACGTTATACGTTATACGTTATACGTTATACGTTATACGTTATACGTTATACGTTATACGTTATAAGTTATACGTTATACGTTTTGCGTTATACGTTATACGTTATACGTTATACGTTATACGTTATACGTTATACGTTATACGTTATACGTTATACGTTATACGTTATACGTTATACGTTATACGTTATACGTTATACGTTATACGTTATACGTTATACGTTATACGTTATACGTTTTGCGTTATACGTTATGCGTTATACGTTCTACGTTATACGTTATACGTTATACGTTATACGATATACGTTATACGTTATACGTTATACGTTATACGTTATGCGTTATACGTTATGCTTTATACGTTATGCGATATTCGTTATACGTTATTCGTTATACGTTATACGTTATACGTTATACGTTATATGTTATACGTTATACGTTATACGTTATACGTTATACGTTATACGTTATACGTTATACGTTATACGTTATACGTTATACGTTATACGTTATACGTTATACCTTATACCTTATACGTTATACGTTATGCGTTATACGTTATACGTTATACGTTATACGTTATACGTTATACGTTATACGTTATACGTTATGCGTTATACGTTATGCGTTATACGTTATGCGATATTCGTTATACGTTATACGTTATGCGTTATACGTTATGCGTTATACGTAATGCGATATTCGTTATACGTTATACGTTATACGTTATACGTTATACGTTATATGTTATACGTTATACGTTATACGTTATACGTTATACAATATACGTTATACGTTATACGTTATACGTTATACGTTATACCTTATACCTTATACGTTATACGTTATGCGTTATACGTTATACGTTATACGTTATACGTTATACGTTATACGTTATACGTTATACGTTATACGTTATACTTTAAACGATATTCGTTATGCGTTATACGTTATACGTTATACGTTATAAGTTATACGTTATACGTTATACGTTATACGTTACACGTTATACGTTATACGTTATACGTTATACGTTATACTTTAAACGATATTCGTTATGCGTTATACGTTATACGTTATACGTTATACGTTATACGTTATACGTTATACGTTATACGTTATACGTTATACGTTATACGTTATACGTTATACGTTATACGTTATACGTTATACGTTATACGTTATACGTTATACGTTATACGTTATACGTTATACGTTATACGTTATACGTTATGCGTTATACGTTATGCGATATTCGTTATACGTTATACGTTATACGTTATACGTTATACGTTATACGTTATACGTTATACGTTATACGTTATACGTTATACGTTATACGTTATACGTTATACGTTATACGTTATACGTTATACGTTATACGTTATACGTTATACGTTATACGTTATACGTTATACGTTATACGTTATACGTTATACGTTATACGTTATACGTTATACGTTATACGTTATACGTTATACGTTATACGTTATACGTTATACGTTATACGTTATACGTTATACGTTATACGATATACGTTATACGTTATACGTTATACGTTATACGTTATACGTTATACGTTATACGTTATACGTTATACGTTATACGTTATACGTTATGCGTTATACGTTCTACGTTATACGTTATACGTTATACGTTATACGTTGTACGTTATACGTTATACGTTATACGTTATACGTTATACGTTATACGTTATACGTTATACGTTATACGTTATACGTTATACGTTATGCGTTATACGTTCTACGTTATAAGTTACACTTTAGACGATATTCGTTATGCGTTATACGTTATACGTTATACGTTATACGTTATACGTTATACGTTATACGTTATACGTTATACGTTATACGTTATGCGTTATACGTTATGCGTTATACGTTCTACGTTATACGTTACACTTTAAATGATATTCGTTATGCGTTATACGTTATACGTTATACGTTATACGTTATACGTTGTACGTTATACGTTATACGTTATACGTTATACGTTATACGTTTTACGTTATACGTTATACGTTATACGTTATACGTTATACGTTTTGCGTTATACGTTATGCGTTATACGTTCTACGTTATACGTTATGCGTTATACGTTATGCGTTATACGTAATGCGATATTCGTTATACGTTATACGTTATACGTTATACGTTATACGTTATATGTTATACGTTATACGTTATACGTTATACGTTATACGTTATACGTTATACGTTATACGTTATACGTTATACGTTATACGTTATACGTTATACGTTATACGTTATACGTTATACCTTATACCTTATACGTTATACGTTATGCGTTATACGTTATACGTTATACGTTATACGTTATACGTTATACGTTATACGTTATACGTTATACGTTATACGTTATACGTTATACTTTAAACGATATTCGTTATGCGTTATACGTTATACGTTATACGTTATAAGTTATACGTTATACGTTATACGTTACACGTTATACGTTATACGTTATACGTTATACGTTATACTTTAAACGATATTCGTTATGCGTTATACGTTATACGTTATACGTTATACGTTATACGTTATACGTTATACGTTATACGTTATACGTTATACGTTATACGTTATACGTTATACGTTATACGTTATACGTTATACGTTATACGTTATACGTTATACGTTATACGTTATGCGTTATACGTTATGCGATATTCGTTATACGTTATACGTTATACGTTATACGTTATACGTTATACGTTATACGTTATACGTTATACGTTATACGTTATACGTTATACGTTATACGTTATACGTTATACGTTATACGTTCTACGTTATACGTTATACGTTATACGTTATACGTTATACGTTATACATTATACGTTATACGTTATACGTTATACGTTATACGTTATACGTTATACGTTATACGTTATACGTTATACGTTATACGTTATACGTTATACGTTATACGTTATACGTTATACGTTATACGTTATACGTTATACGTTATACGTTATACGTTATACGTTATACGTTATACGTTATACGTTATACGTTATACGTTATACGTTATACGTTATACGTTATACGTTATACGTTATGCGTTATACGTTCTACGTTATACGTTATACGTTATACGTTATACGTTGTACGTTATACGTTATACGTTATACGTTGTACGTTATACGTTATACGTTATACGTTATACGTTATACGTTATACGTTATGCGTTATACGTTCTACGTTATAAGTTACACTTTAGACGATATTCGTTATGCGTTATACGTTATACGTTATACGTTATACGTTATACGTTATACGTTATACGTTATACGTTATGCGTTATACGTTATGCGTTATACGTTCTACGTTATACGTTACACTTTAAACGATATTCGTTATGCGTTATACGTTATACGTTATACGTTATACGTTATACGTTGTACGTTATACGTTATACGTTATACGTTATACGTTATACGTTATACGTTATACGTTATACGTTTTGCGTTATACGTTATGCGTTATACGTTCTACGTTATACGTTATACGTTATACGTTATACGTTATACGTTATACGTTATACGTTATACGTTTTACGTTATGCGATATACGTTATACGTTATACGTTATACGTTATACGTTATACGTTATACGTTATACCTTATACCTTATACGTTATACGTTATACGTTATACGTTATACGTTATACGTTATACGTTATACGTTATACGTTATACGTTATACGTTATACGTTATACGTTATACGTTATACGTTATACGTTATACGTTATACGTTATACGTTATACGTTATACGTTATACGTTATACGTTATACGTTATACGTTATACGTTATACGTTATACGTTATACGTTATACGTTGTACGTTATACGTTATAACTTATACGTTATACGTTATACGTTATGCGTTATACGTTATGCGTTATACGTTATGCGATATTCGTTATACGTTATACGTTATACCTTATACCTTATACGTTATACGTTATACGTTATACGTTATACGTTATACGTTATACGTTATACGTTATACGTTATACGTTATACGTTATACGTTATAAGTTATACGTTATACGTTTTGCGTTATACGTTATACGTTATACGTTATACGTTATACGTTATACGTTATACGTTATACGTTATACGTTATACGTTATACGTTATACGTTATACGTTATACGTTATACGTTATACGTTATACGTTATACGTTATACGTTATACGTTATACGTTATACGTTATACGTTATACGTTATACGTTATACGTTATAAGTTATACGTTATACGTTATACGTTATGCGTTATACGTTATGCGTTATACGTTATGCGATATTCGTTATACGTTATACGTTATGCGTTATACGTTATGCGTTATACGTAATGCGATATTCGTTATACGTTATACGTTATACGTTATACGTTATATGTTATACGTTATACGTTATACGTTATACGTTATACGTTATACGTTATACGTTATACGTTATACGTTATACGTTATACGTTATACGTTATACGTTATACGTTATACCTTATAACTTATACGTTATACGTTATACGTTATACGTTATACGTTATAAGTTATACGTTATACGTTATACGTTATACGTTATACGTTATACGTTATACGTTATACGTTATACGTTATACGTTATACGTTATACGTTATACGTTATACGTTATACGTTATAAGTTATACGTTATACGTTATACCTTATACCTTATACGTTATACTTTAAACGATATTCGTTATGCGTTATACGTTATACGTTATACGTTATACGTTATACGTTATACGTTATACGTTATGCGTTGTACGTTATGCGATATTCGTTATACGTTATACGTTATACGTTATACGTTATACGTTATACGTTATACGTTATACGTTATACGTTATACGTTATACGTTTTGCGTTATACGTTATGCGTTATACGTTCTACGTTATACGTTATACGTTATACGTTATACGTTATACGTTATACGTTATACGTTATACGTTATACGTTATACGTTATACGTTATAAGTTATACGTTATACGTTTTGCGTTATACGTTATACGTTATACGTTATACGTTATACGTTATACGTTATACGTTATACGTTATACGTTATACGTTATACGTTATACGTTATACGTTATACGTTATACGTTATACGTTTTGCGTTATACGTTATACGTTATACGTTATACGTTATACGTTATACGTTATACGTTATACGTTATACGTTATACGTTATAAGTTATACGTTATACGTTTTGCGTTATACGTTATACGTTATACGTTATACGTTATACGTTATACGTTATACGTTATACGTTATACGTTTTGCGTTATACGTTATGCGTTATACGTTCTACGTTATACGTTATACGTTATTCGTTATACGTTATACGTTATACGTTATACGTTATACGTTATACGTTATACGTTATGCGTTATACGTTATGCTTTATACGTTATGCGATATTCGTTATACGTTATTCGTTATACGTTATACGTTATACGTTATACGTTATACGTTATACGTTATACGTTATACCTTATACCTTATACGTTATACGTTATGCGTTATACGTTATACGTTATACGTTATACGTTATACGTTATACGTTATACGTTATACGTTATGCGTTATACGTTATGCGTTATACGTTATGCGATATTCGTTATACGTTATACGTTATGCGTTATACGTTATGCGTTATACGTAATGCGATATTCGTTATACCTTATACGTTATACGTTATACGTTATACGTTATATGTTATACGTTATACGTTATACGTTATACGTTATACGTTATACGTTATACGTTATACGTTATACGTTATACGTTATACGTTATACGTTACACGTTATACGTTATACGTTATACGTTATACGTTATACGTTATACGTTATACGTTATACGTTATACGTTATACGTTATACGTTATACGTTATACGTTATACGTTATACGTTATGCGTTATACGTTATGCGATATTCGTTATACGTTATACGTTATACGTTATACGTTATACGTTATACGTTATACGTTATACGTTATACGTTATACGTTATACGTTATACGTTATACGTTATACGTTATACGTTATACCTTATACCTTATACGTTATACGTTATACGTTATACGTTATACGTTATACGTTATACGTTATACGTTATACGTTATACGTTATAAGTTATACGTTATACGTTTTGCGTTATACGTTATACGTTATACGTTATACGTTATACGTTATACGTTATACGTTATACGTTATACGTTATACGTTATACGTTATACGTTATACGTTATACGTTATACGTTATACGTTATACGTTATACGTTATACGTTATACGTTATACGTTATACGTTATACGTTATACGTTATACGTTATACGTTATACGTTATACGTTATACGTTTTGCGTTATACGTTATGCGTTATTCGTTATACGTTATACGTTATACGTTATACGTTATACGTTATATGTTATACGTTATACGTTATACGTTATACGTTATACGTTATACGTTATACGTTATACGTTATACGTTATACGTTATACCTTATACCTTATACGTTATACGTTATGCGTTATACGTTATACGTAACACGTTATACATTATACGTTATACGTTATACGTTATACGTTATACGTTATGCGTTATACGTTATGCGTTATACGTTATGCGATATTCGTTATACGTTATACGTTATGCGTTATACGTTATGCGTTATACGTAATGCGATATTCGTTATACGTTATACGTTATACGTTATACGTTATACGTTATATGTTATACGTTATACGTTATACGTTATACGTTATACGTTATACGTTATACGTTATACGTTATACGTTATACGTTATACGTTATACCTTATACCTTATACGTTATACGTTATGCGTTATACGTTATACGTTATACGTTATACGTTATAAGTTATACGTTATACGTTATACGTTATACGTTATACGTTATACGTTATACGTTATACTTTAAACGATATTCGTTATGCGTTATACGTTATACGTTATACGTTATACGTTATACGTTATACGTTATACGTTATACGTTATACGTTATACGTTATACGTTATACGTTATACGTTATACGTTATACGTTATACGTTATACGTTATACGTTATACGTTATACGTTATACGTTATACGTTATACGTTATGCGTTATACGTTATGCGATATTCGTTATACGTTATACGTTATACGTTATACGTTATACGTTATACGTTATACGTTATACGTTATACGTTATACGTTATACGTTATACGTTATACGTTATACGTTATACGTTATACGTTATACGTTATACGTTATACGTTATACGTTATACGTTATACGTTATACGTTATACGTTATACGTTATACGTTATACGTTATACGTTATACGTTATACCTTATACCTTATACGTTATACGTTATACGTTATACGTTATACGTTATACGTTATACGTTATACGTTATACGTTATAAGTTATACGTTATACGTTTTGCGTTATACGTTATACGTTATACGTTATACCTTATACCTTATACCTTATACGTTATACGTTATACGTTATACGTTATACGTTATACGTTATACGTTATAAGTTATACGTTATACGTTATACGTTATACGTTATACTTTAAACGATATTCGTTATGCGTTATACGTTATACGTTATACGTTATACGTTATACGTTATACGTTATACGTTATACTTTAAACGATATTCGTTATGCGTTATACGTTATACGTTATACGTTATAAGTTATACGTTATACGTTATACGTTATACGTTATACGTTATACTTTAAACGATATTCGTTATGCGTTATACGTTATACGTTATACGTTATACGTTATACGTTATACGTTATACGTTATACGTTATACGTTATACGTTATACGTTATACGTTATACGTTATACGTTATACGTTATACGTTATACGTTATACGTTATACGTTATACGTTATACGTTATACGTTATACGTTATACGTTATGCGTTATACGTTATGCGATATTCGTTATACGTTATACGTTATACGTTATACGTTATACGTTATACGTTATACGTTATACGTTATACGTTATACGTTATACGTTATACGTTATACGTTATACGTTATACGTTATACGTTATACGTTATACGTTATACGTTATACGTTATACGTTATACGTTATACGTTATACGTTATACGTTATACGTTATACGTTATACGTTATACGTTATACGTTATACGTTATACCTTATACCTTATACGTTATACGTTATACGTTATACGTTATACGTTATACGTTATACGTTATACGTTATACGTTATAAGTTATACGTTATACGTTTTGCGTTATACGTTATACGTTATACGTTATACCTTATACCTTATACCTTATACGTTATACGTTATACGTTATACGTTATACGTTATACGTTATAAGTTATACGTTATACGTTATACGTTATACGTTATACTTTAAACGATATTCGTTATGCGTTATACGTTATACGTTATACGTTATACGTTATACGTTATACGTTATACGTTATACGTTATACGTTATACGTTATACGTTATACGTTATACTTTAAACGATATTCGTTATGCGTTATACGTTATACGTTATACGTTATAAGTTATACGTTATACGTTATACGTTATACGTTATACGTTATACTTTAAACGATATTCGTTATGCGTTATACGTTATACGTTATACGTTATACGTTATACGTTATACGTTATACGTTATACGTTATACGTTATACGTTATACGTTATACCTTATACCTTATACGTTATACGTTATACGTTATACGTTATACGTTATACGTTATACGTTATACGTTATACGTTATACGTTATACGTTATACGTTATAAGTTATACGTTATACGTTTTGCGTTATACGTTATACGTTATACGTTATACGTTATACGTTATACGTTATACGTTATACGTTATACGTTATACGTTATACGTTATACGTTATACGTTATACGTTATACGTTATACGTTATACGTTATACGTTATAC